>VTPC01090285.1:48834-197172 GCA_011009095.1 Ignelater luminosus | reverse complement strand
ACGAACGTGAAAAATAGTTATTTATGCAACAAGTGAGTAAAGTGTATCTTTTTTTCACGAGAAGGAAAGTTTGCCGCACGAGCCGTAGGCGAGTGCGCAAATCCGCCGAGTGAAAAAAAGTAATTTTACTCACGAATTGCATACAAAACTTTTTTCACGTTCGTAATAAAAATCAAGAACTACCTACTTCAATAACGGCTTTCTCGATGCGTCACATCAATGCGTTCTAATTTCTGACAAATGCCAGTGGCAGCCTCCTATGTGTTTAAATATTTTGCGTTAAAAAATGACACGTTATGATACTTTTTTTCACTCAAATGCGTGAAAAAATGAACCGTTATGGCACTTTTTTTCACGCTTCTATCGCGATGAAACAAACGCATTCTTTATAAACGAAAATTAATGAAAAATGTTGCACTTTTTTTCACGAACGTGAAAAATAGTTATTTATGCAACAAGTGAGTAAAGTGTATCTTTTTTTCACGAGAAGGAAAGTTTGCCGCACGAGCCGTAGGCGAGTGCGCAAATCCGCCGAGTGAAAAAAAGTAATTTTACTCACGAATTGCATACAAAACTTTTTTCACGTTCGTAATAAAAATCAAGAACTACCTACTTCAATAACGGCTTTCTCGATGCGTCACATCAATGCGTTCTAATTTCTGACAAATGCCAGTGGCAGCCTCCTATGTGTTTAAATATTTTGCGTTAAAAAATGACACATTATGATACTTTTTTTCACTCAAATGCGTGAAAAAATGAACCGTTATGGCACTTTTTTTCACGCTTCTATCGCGATGAAACAAACGCATCCTTTATAAACGAAAATTAATGAAAAATGTTGCACTTTTTTTCACGAACGTGAAAAATAGTTATTTATGCAACAAGTGAGTAAAGTGTATCTTTTTTTCACGAAAAGGAAAGTTTGCCGCACGAGCCGTAGGCGAGTGCGCAAATCCTCCGAGTGAAAAAAAGTAACTTTACTCACGAATTGCACACAAAACTTTTTTCACGTTCGTAATAAAAATGAAGAACTACCTACTTCAATAACAGCTTTCTCGACGCGTCACATCGATGCGTTCTAATTTCTGACAAATGCCAGTGTGTATCATAACAACGGCAGCCTCCTATGTGTTTAAATATTTTGCGTTAAAAAATGACACGTTACGATACTTTTTTTCACTCAAATGCGTGAAAAAATGAACCGTTATGGCACTTTTTTTCACGCTTTTATCGCGATGAAACAAACGTATCCTTTATAAACGAAAATTAATGAAAAACGTTGCACTTTTTTTAACGAACGTGAAAAAAAACTATTTTTATTGAAACCAATTTGGTGCAATATAAAAATGACAAAAAAGCTATTATATTTCTTAACATAATGGAAATTAGACTCAATGGTATCTTTTATACAACATGGAACTTAGAATAATTAGAAAAAGATTCTCATATCAGCAAAAGCGGTTTTTGACAAATGAACGGCTGACGTGTGTAGTTGAAAAAGATGATGCGGCTCGTAGTTTTCTTAGTTTTTTCAATTTTTGCAGCCGTTAGGGCTTCTGGAAATACATTAGTATTATTAGATCATCAAGTTATACGAGAAACACATTCCAAATTTTTTAGATATTTACAAGGTAAGTTTTATAAAGGTTATGCTACCGGTAAATTGACGAGATTGTGTGCACTATAGAGCGTGGTCATCATTTAACATTTAAAATTGCCGATGAAAGTGGTCTGCATTTGTCGAAATATGGAGAATATTTGTACGATAACCTGATTATATTCGCTCCAGCAGTAGAAGAATTTGGAGGCTCTTTAAATGTAGATACCATAACACAGTTTATTGATGAAGGAGGCAACGTTCTAGTTGCTGGTAGTAGCATAACAGGTGATGTTTTACGAGAAATGGCTTCTGAATGCGGATTTGAGGTATTTCTAAACTCCCTGTTTAGTTAACATTTAAGATATATTGATTAACTTTGTGCAGATTGACGAAGAAGGTGCATTTGTTATCGATCATTTGAATTATGATGTAACTGATGACGGACAACATACAAAGATAGTGGTACCATCAACTAATCTTATAGATGCACCAGTAATTGTAGGTAATGCAGATAAAAACAAACCACTCCTTTACCAGGGTACAGGCATTCTAGCTGATCCTGAGAATCCTCTTGTTTTACCAATTTTAACTGCTGATAGTACTGCTTACAGTTACATTCCAGAACAAACTATAAAAGAGGTATAATTTATGCAGTAATGATCAGTCTTGAAATTTAAAGGTAATATTTTTAGTATCCACATGCTGTCGGTAAAAATGTAGTTCTAATTGCTGGTTTGCAAGCAAGAAATAATGCAAGAATTGTTGTTTCTGGTTCTTTAGCTTTCTTTTCTGATGCCTTCTTCTCTGCTACAGCTCAAAGAGTTAAGGTTTGTTAATATTTACAGCTTTAAATGAGTAATATTTTCAAGAATTATATGTATAGGATGAAGGAAAAACAGAAACAGCTAATGAAGAAGTAGCTCTAGCAATCTCAAAGTGGGTATTTAAAGAACAAGGACAGCTACGAGTACGTTCAATTAAGCATCATAAGTTAGGAGAGCCAACTCCACCACAGGCTTATACTATTATGGAAGAACTAGTAAGGATGTAACTATACTGTAGGTATTTAGTTAATATATATTTTGTTTTTCTTTAGGTGTACACAATTGAAATAGATATACTCAAGGATGGTGGATGGGTACCATTCAATGCAGATGATATTCAGTTGGAGTTCGTCCGAATTGATCCATTTGTACGTACAACATTGAAACTTAAAGCACCAGGAAAGTACGAAGCCAGATTTAAAATACCCGATGTCTATGGTGTTTATCAACTTGTAGTGGATTATGATAGAATAGGTTATACACATTTGTATAGTACCACACAAGTGTCGGTGCGACCCTTGCAACATACTCAATATGAAAGATTTATACCAAGTGCATATCCATATTATGTTAGTGCATTTTCAATGATGGTTGGTGTGTTTTTGTTTTCATTTGTTTTCCTACATTATAAGGAGGACGTTCCTAAAACCAAAGGGGAGTAAACTTAAGTTTTAGTGTTCAGTTTGTTGTACATTTATGAAATGTAATTTCTTATTAAATAATGATGTTTTTCACAATTTGTTTTTTCTTAGATTTAAAAGATGAAATACTCATTCTTTTAACAAATGTACAGTTTGGAATTGTAAGAACTAATTTTGATATAATTTCTACAGATGATATGCTTATTGTATTCCAGGTTATAAAATATTTCAATGATGTATGAAAAATGACAAGTTTGATACTGATTTACGCGTCAAATTAAGCTTGCATCTTTAACACATAACCTTACATAATTGCAACTTTGCATTCTAAATTTTTAGTGGACATATAATATTGGATTATTTAGTTTTTAGTATCTAATGTTTGATACATGCACAAAAGCTTTGAAAGTAGCTAAAGTTACAACTTGATGATATCAATAAAATCTCAGATTACGATAGGAAATCAATACACTTAACATGATTAATAAAAGAAATATTTAATGCTACAATCCATATATATACAACTTGTCTCATTATCTGACAATACATACTACATTTTAATTCTATTTAGTATCTAATTTTAGAAATCCAGACGTATTTGAAAAATATTTTGCATTAGCTTCATTCACTTTCACTTCAGCAGCTTGAGGATTAACAATCTCGAGTCCTTGTAGTGGTGTAAATGCAACACTTGAAGCAGTACCAGACACTTGCTTTTTGACAGTTGTACTTCCACCCCATGCATGTTGCTTTTGTAAATTTTTCTGTAGTGTTTTTGAAATTCTGACCTTGGTCTTTTCATCAACTTGCGGCAAACGAATTCTACCCGTGCTAGATTTTCCTATGGTTCCTCTTGTATAACCCAAATCCTCTTGATATGCATCGTCTTCAATGTCAGCAAAGTTCATTCTATTTGCATGTTTTCTAAATTCAGTCATGGCATAACGCTCTTTCATCTTTCGTACCCTCTTACCACCACGCTTCTTCCTAGGTGCTTCCACTGGTTTTGGTAATGGTTTTACAAATTTAACAGGTGGCGGTTCTTGAAGTTTATCTAATTTCTTTTCAATTTCTTCTCTAAACATCTTACCTATTCGTCCATCAGCACTTTCATGGCAAGCATCCACGCGTGCAGCTAATATTGACTTGGCTGCTACCAATCGTGCTGCTTTTCTCCGTAAATCTGGTGGTGAATTTTGTACAATCTCAGAGTAATAAATAAATCCAGTATGTGGCAACATTGTGGCCTGTGAAAAACCAGACAGTGTTTTTTTTTGTTGTCCCAAAATCAGCACATTACAAGCAGGAATTTTTGATAATTTTGTTAAACCTCCAGCAACACCCATGATTTTTGCAGCTGTTGATGCACCAAGAATTACAGATATATTTGGTGCTATAAATGCCATACGACTTTCAACATATTCATAAATTTCCAGTTTGAAATTATTCAAATCTATTGCCATATCACAACCTTCATCTATTTGCTGCTTTTCAAAATCGGTTAATAAAGTTCCTTGTGTTGTAGAAGCTGTTACAGAAACCACCATAATTGTAGCTTGAGTTAAAAATTGTTGTAAAATTTCATTGTTCTTTGCTTGATCCAAATCATTTCCTAATTCTTTTACAGTACGAACATATTCCAAAGGACTCACAACTAAGGAATCTAATTCTGGAAATCGTTTTTGATATTTATCTCTAACAAATTTGTGTATTGTTATAATCTCATTATCAATGTCTGCAGCAATATTATTAGCTTCAACGATAAGTTGATATTCTGGATCTGCCTCGACAGGTCCGATAATATCACACGATTTACGTACTTTTGTACCATAACTTTTAATTTGCTTCATAACATCTTGTAATTTTGGAGAGTCTCTTAATTTACATAATTGACTCACTGAAACGATTTGGGTGGTATCTTGCTCCATTGGGATTTCAATAGTTGTTTTTTCATCTTTAACTGTAGCTTGTTCTTCGGTATCCATAAGTTCCTCCAGATCATCTTGATCGTTCTCTTCTAAATCTGCTAGCAATTCGTCGGCTAAAGACATCTTTACAGTTTAAGATACTTCAACACAAAAACTATAATTATTAAATTTCAATAATATTTGTATATACAAATATTATAGGTTATAACGGTTCAGTAACGTTAAAATATTTAGGTTATAATTGAGTTCAGTGTTCAGGTGTTCATCTTTGCTGGTGCCATCTATAGGAAGCCGTGCACAATTTAAAGTTTTGCAATAATGTCATAGAGGTCCTAATTTGATGAGGTTTTTTAAAAATATTTCTAAAAGTGCAACAAATTAATGTTTATAGTATAAAAGCAAAGCAATTTATTTTATTATTTGTAGATAATTTGAATATTTAGATAATAAAAGTCAGCAAGATTTTCACTTTTGAAGTTTTTATAATCTTAACAATTTATATTTATTGCATTAAATTAAATGCAATTTCCAGATTAATAAATAAGCAAAACGCAAGTAAGTAAAAGGTGTTGGAAAGTATCATCTTCACCTGTTTGTTAAGATTAAGATAAATGCGTTAAAATTACGAAAACATAAATTATGTTATGATCAAAAATTAAGAACGAGGAAACTTTTGGTCGAAGGGGAAAGTTATTATACAAAGAGTTCGTTCGCTCCATTTTTTTTTCTTCGCGCGTTGAAGAAGAGGCGCGGCTGTTGATGGTGACCTGGACAATGAATTTCATTCTTTTCCTTTTAACGTAGGTATGTGCATGTGTGTGTATCTGTATATGTGTGCGAGTGTGGTGTTTCAAGAGAATGTAAAAACAGGTATTCACGGTCTCCAATCGTATTACTATCGAGTTTGCGTGCAGCTCCACAAAACGGGCTAAAGTATTCCACCTGCTGATTATTATAAGCCAGATGATCTTTAAACACACATGTGAATGTAATAAAAAGAAACTTCTAATGTTACCTAATAGAAACAATCAGAAATTATTCGCTTTAAGTCAGCATTTTTTATCTTTACATTGTTAATTAAATATTTCTAAACTGATGTTTAAAATGAACCTCATGAGTTAATAACATTAGATAATAAAATTTTGGCGCCAACTCTTAAGGTAACTCGTAGGGGGGGACCATAACTTAACGCGTTATCAGGATTTGAATAAAATTTGGCGTTAGTCGGAGGTCGGTCGGCCTGATAGATCAAGGCTCGTACAGTTAGTTTTAGTGTAGTGAAAGGTTGATTTAACATTTTAAATTTAAATAAAAATATATATATCAGTGACAAAATTTTTATCAAGTAAAAGGACAGTAAATTTTTATGTGTAATGGCTAGTTTCGACGACTTACAGCTTGAATGGTCAATGTTGTGTCAGGATTGTACAGACTGTTGGACTGAAACAGGTATGAAAAATTTGAAATAATCTTACGTGGTTATCTGTTCATAATATTAAGAAAAGAATTTGATAAGCAACCTGTTGCTGCTTCTTACGCAACTACCTTTATATTGCGCCCACTTTATTAGATTGATATAACTATGGAATTCACGGTTATGCAATTGAAAAAGTTTTTGGATGAACACATTTTTGAGTTGAAAGAAAAAAAATCTTGTATAGGTATTCAATTACTAATAATTGAAACTAATAGTCAGTTGTATGGCTTTCAAAAGGAGTAATGTACTTTACATAGTTCTAATAAAGGAAGATCAATATTCAATAAGTTTTTGTTATTAGAGGCCTACATAAAACTGAGAAAGAAAAGGTGAAGGTTGAAGATGTTCTTGGGATAATTCTCACTACAAAAAATGGTCGTTAATACAAAAATGTATAAAAATAACTAAAAATTATTATTTAACACATTTTCACTTACAATGGTGCTAATTAATTAAATAATTGGGGGATTTTTGCGTAATCATGTAAAAAAATATGAGTTAAGAATTGTTAAATAGAAATTTTAGGTTGCGATTTTGTAATAAATTTTTGTTGTTTTTTTTAATTCTATGTATAATTAACATTTTTAACTATGCAATTATTATAAATTATTATCTTATTTTAAATATTCAGCACCTACCTTATAATATGCATTAGCGTTGCTAAATCAATAGTAAAGCAAGGTTTTCTCTAGGCATTTCACGTAATAAGTACCTTGGATTAATCTTTAGTCAAAAACTATAAAATTTAATTGCTGCTATTATTATTGTTTGTTGATATTATTGTTAGTCACGTGCTTTTGCTGAATAGATAAAGTATATCTATTGAATCTCATGTCAGCGGAGTTTAAAAGACAATAACAATGCTGTTATGTGTATTGTTTTCCTTTTCTTCCATTTTGTTTATTGTTGATTAGTTTATTCTGTTGTATATGACAGACATAGCAGAGGTCCCGCAACGCCTCCTTGTGGTAACCGTTGCTCGTATTTGTATTTACCTTTTTGTTATGCAATCTCGATGAGTATTTCCTAGTACGTTTCAAATGCTGCCATTCCAAGGATATTCATTTACTGGTCCAATACCACCAAGTCTTTGATGCTATACTGTTTGTTTTTCTATTTTATGCTTCTATCTCATTTTATGTAATTATTTTCTACATTGCATTCTTACTGTCATAGATACTATGATGTACGTCGATAGTTAGCTGTAGAAATCATGTAGCTTATTTGCGATACCAGTTCTTTGGAATGTTGGGAATCTTTTTGGAAAGTGAGGCCTTTGGTAAGCAAAGCTTTCAGATATACTACTACGTGCTTGACACATACATATAACTTGATGTATGCTTTTGGGAAGAATTCAAGTTCAAGTCAAAACGCTAATAGATTAACAGTACCAGCCAACTTTAGAATTCCCTATCCCAATGCCACTTGCGCCAGCACAGTTTAATTTCGAAAACAAACTTTGTACCATCAAATATTTTCCTTACCCTGTCTTATTCCAACTTCAAAGAGCTAACGTGTGAAACGCTAACACAGGTTGGAATGAGTTGTTCGTCACAGTTCTTAAAATCAGCTACTACTGAAGCAAACTAAGGCAAAAAATCGCATGTTGTATGTAAGTTGTGTTACACCCATTATGCAAGCTGAATTTTTATTACTGGTTGCTCTGAAGGAGACCAGCAGCTTTAGCAAGCGACAGTATAGCTATAAGCTATAAATAGTGACTATAATAGCTTTTATTGGTTTTTTGAAATTCGAGCATTTAGAGTGTAAACGGCCTGTCGTCAAGTGGTAAACCTTTGATGATTCTTAGTTGTTTAAGTTAATTGACACCTTTCTATTGATTAATGTCTCTGTTTATAGACAATTTACAAGAAGTTCTTTATTTATTTCAGATCTTTTATTTGTTTCATTATTATTCTTTTCCTATTTGTTATTATTATTTTTCTTTTTGACCCTTCACTTTTGTATGTAGTATAGGTAAGATTGTTTTGGATGTGTTTATTTAAATAAAAAAAACTACTTGTTTTCAAGAAGCAAGTTCAAGTTGAGAGAGAGAGAGAGAGAGAGAGAGAGAGAGAGAATTCGCGTTGTGATATCTGAAGTGATTGCGGAGTTGGGTGCTGCTAGCTGGCTGAGTGGACTGGAACACACTGGTTGGCTTGAAATAAGTGCTGCTGTAGCTGGATGCTACTGCTGGTTCGGTTGAGTGAGTGGCTGAGGTGGGGCTCATTGGCGAGTTTGTTGATTCAAGCCTCCCTTCTATTGACCTAAGATTGAAGTGCACTGAGGGTGGGTTTGCGGATTAACCACTGAGCTTTTTCATTCGGTAAGAGGTCGTACGATTCCACTTAAGCCTGTATACGCGTGCCTTAAAATGGCTTTAGTATTAGGGTAGCAGTTACTCCTTGACCAATCTTAACACATTGTGGCTCAAATGAAATTGTAAGTAATGTATACAATGGTGTTTTTGAAATTAGCTATGCTATGCTCTAATGCTAAAGTAGGACTTAGGTCATCCGTACGAATTTAACGGAGAATAGCGTTGATTAAAGCCTTTTTGAGCAATTACGGAAATCGTTTCGTAAAAATCAACTATTTAGAAGGCGCCAGTTATGCCCCTAAACGGAACCTTCTCCTCAAACTTCGTGATATTAATTACTCTAACAGGCACTAAAGTTTTCCAAATATTTACAAAACCTGAGACTCCTTTGTGTCTTATAAAATGCGTTTGTTACCAATGCTAGGGAATTTTGTATTCTGGGTACCTTGTTAGTGTTTTTATATTTTTCTGAGTATTTTTCTTTAGACAATAAACACAATACCTTTGTAACTCTTGCTCTATATAACAGAGAACTCTCTAATTCAGCATTTCCAATTAGCCTTCAAATCCATCATATGCAGAAGTCTCTAATATGTTATCGAGGGTTTTACTGTAGTTAGTGAAGTCTAGGTAAAGTCCACTTAGAGTCTATGAAATATTTGTGCAAACTTTGAAATTTGTAAATCTTCGTGTAAAGTTCAAAGTCATTGTAGATATTTACTCGCATTCTGTAATTCCTCTCCAAAATAATTTTTTATAAGGTGGATCACTGCTCTATAAGCTTTTTCTTTCCTACACTTTACAACGCCCTGGAATCACTCATTTTTTTTATCAAAACAACCAGGAAGCGATAACAATTCAGAAACAGACGAGATATGACTATTGAAGCAGTTCGGACCCAAAAAGTCATTTGATTGTCATGCTGATCTGCGCACTTTTTGTGAAGGTTGTCAGTATGCAAGCCAGAATAGCAAAACTTCTGATCAGAACAAGATAAAACAAAAGTCCCATTCTTCGTATGAGCACATAGATCTTGGATCTGGTCGATCTTTTGAATTCTAGTTTAGACGAAACCTTTTGGAGGTGGACTGACTTTAGGATTCTTACTAACAATGTAAGATTTAACAAAGGTGTAGGTTAGGGTCATTGCTCACTGACAGATCAAAGATCTGAGAGTGTCTATTACTTATTTCTTGACATATCCTACTAAACTTCCAGACTGGTTTGGCCTTTGAGTCTTTAGACTCCCAACCCCTGAGCCAGCCGAGTCTGAAGATTCTGTGAAATTATCAGCTCTAAAGACTACGTGGAAGTAACCAAACAGTTTCTTGTTTGTTTCTTTCTTTTAGACTAAATTTAAGTATTTGAATGGAAAGTTCCATAGCATTATTTCCTTACGGACGAGGTGATTCTGCAAAACGATACAATTCTAAAAATACTTTTGAAGTTCAATTAATAATCGATTGAGGTGCATTTATAACATTTATAATATTTTCAACCACTGAATGAATAACAGACTGTACGTTCAAGCAATCAAATCAACGTACCTTGCAAAAAGAATCAATTCTGCCCATTCTTCAAGCTTAAATATTTAAAATCGTTAACCACCACGATTTCTACGGTAGTATGACCATTCACATAAATATTTGAGGTCTTCTTTTTCTTATTCATCGTTAAAACAAGAGAGAAGCGTCTACATATTTAACGGCATGTAAAATGTATGAGACATAAAAACTGTTTTATTATGGGCACGTTTTGAATTTGGTATGCAAAACGATGCTGTGTGTGAACATTGTATAAATTTACCATTCCAACAAAGTAGAGTTCTGGGAATTTGGTTCGTCCTTGTTTGATTTTTTCTTCAGTACTTTTTTATAAATTGTGTACAAATTTTAACAAATACGGATGGATCAAAGTTTCATCTCCAGACTAGTTATGTAAAACACACGTTAAACAAGCAAATTACGTGCGTTATTAAGGTATAATTGTGTGAATATATAAAACAAAAGAATTTTTCCATCCTTGCATGTGATTGAAATTTGTTTTTGAGATTATACAAAAATTAAATTATAGTTAGACGATAAACTGTTCTATAGTTTGAAGAATCTTAAATAAGTTTTATTTGGTAAAGTAATTATTAATATTAATGTGTCACTAATGCCACTGACAATACTCGCATGGTTGACTATTAATAAATATTATTATGCCAAGAAGATTAATAAATATTCCTTTAAAGGTGATCGTTGCAAGGTAAGTATCCTGAGACAGTACGTATGTACATTTACAGTACGAAGTGAATTCTTAAAATTATAAAGACAAAAATTCATATCCACATATCATCCATAACTTCTATGTTTCAAAAATTCATACCCAAAGAAATTCTCGAAGGCGTTTCTCTCCTCCCAGATAACAGCTATCTGTGGTAATAGGTATGGACTATCAAAAGATGTAAAAGGTTTTGAAAGAAATGTAACAGAATGTGATTTTCAACCATTCGTTTTGACACCATATTGAATGAATATAATTAATAAAAAACTAAAAAACAGACAGCGAATCACTGATGAAGATCATGAACATGATTGAAACGTTCTATCTTAACTAATCAAGTATACTTTGTATATGATCAAAATCCTTAAGACCCTCAAATAAGTAAAATAAAAACAATTCAATAACATATGATATGAAACAGGCTCTCAGATATTTTTTAAGTCGATAACCATTATTCTGATAAGTTTGCCATTCCATTTACGGTCAAAATAACATTTAATAGGCCTACTAAAATTTAGCCTAATAGAGAAATCTTACTACTAAAAGACAAGACACGACCAAATAAAAAATTTAATCCAAGTGCCCAAATTGGTTATCTTAAGTCAAATTAGAAATTAGGTGACTATACCCTTGGTCCAATAACAGGCCAAAGGGGTTTTGCAAATAAAGAAGAATATTCCTGAAATTCGATTAGTTAATTGTATCTACACCATACTGATTTCAGGTATTTCTTTGCCAACAGAAAAGATTTGCGCGTTTAGAATGTTAGAGATAGCTTTAGGATCTACCAACCACTTAGAATTTGAATAAACAACGATATTTTCTTAGATATACGAATGAAATACTCGCAGATCATCTAACCGCTTGTTTCAGGAGTAGATTCAGCATACGTTATTCCTCTATTTTCGGGTCACTCCAATATAGTAATACGCTGAGCTTAAATAACCGTGAAGCCTTGATAATAATTGAAGGAATTCGTCAAAGTAAACAATTCTTACTTCAAATGTTTCAACAACACAGTCAACGACATCACTTTTTACGTTCCGACAGTAGATATGATTGCCTAATCCCACAAGTTAGACCTACTGGCAGTCCAAACACATCTTCTGGCTGATTCATAGGTGACTGACTATGGCACAGGTCTAGTGCTGATTTACTAATCAATTATCTCCTTTATACAAGCAATATTGACAATGGAATGAGACAAGAAGGAAATAGTTAACGGACAAATCGATTGGAGAACTTTGATACGTAATGACATACTGAACGTTATTAAAAACAAGTCGCCAAAAACTAGACTTTTGACACATGCAATCTTGCAAACAATGTACTACATATATAATTAGAATTAGATTTGAGTGAGTTTAGTAGCAAGAGTGAATCTCTTGAGTTACAGAAAAACTGAAAAAGACAAAAAGTTGATTGTAAGACTTAATTTTCTTTCTTGAATGATAAAAAACGAGCATTTATTGTAAATATTGCTTAAGTAATGAAAACTCGCGGCTTCTTTGTCAACGTTAGTTTCGGTAGTTGCATTGATACTTGCTTGAAGACTACATGTGTTTTGGTAAAAAATAACTAGACATCTGAATTGAAATTAGGAGGAGCGTGTTGTATTATAGTCAGTACTTGAATGAGCCCGTACTTGATTACAGGATGCACATCTTGGTTTAGCGCGAAGGTTTAGCTCACCAGCTTAAAACTCCAAGGTCATATTTTAGAGTTAAGTCTCAATTATAAAATTTTTATGACTGCTTGCTGGCGTCAACTTCGTGGAACACACGAATCACCTGTTATTCAAAATGGCGTGCAACCGCGTTAGAATAGTATGTTGTGATAAGATTTCCTGTGAATGAAGGCGTTAGTATTTCTTGGAGTTTGTTTCTAATACGTGGTATCAACATTAACAGTGAATATTATTGTCAAGTTCTAAAAGATGTACATGACGCTCTCAAAAGAAAACCTTTGGTTTGACTTGCACATTATAAAAACTCTACTGGGAGATGATGCAACATTCCTTACAGTCCAGACCTTGCTCCAAGCGATATCCACTTGTTTGGGTCATTAAAGGAGTACCTGAGAGACCGACATCTTGACAGTGAAGATGACGTAAAGCAGGCAGTTCCACGATAGTTCTGGCATACTGTTGGTATTCAAATAATAATAAAGTGCTGGAATAAATCATTAGTGTAGTAGAGAAATAATGGCCGTTTCCATTTTCATAATTATGTCCTGTTATTCTGAATGATCAAAAGTTTTGGTTTAACTAGATGATTTATAGATTTTCCTGTAAAACAATTCGTTGATAGTGTGACACTAACTGTAATTAATGATTTAATGGCTTCAACCCAAAGTTATATCAACTCCCAGTAGGAACTTGTAACGTCATAGTCCTTCCGGAAGATAGGATTCTTTTATAATTTTTTCCCAGTGATCCTGTGATCTTCGGGTTGATAGTCGTTGTCGTACTGCAGGAACAAAGTAAATAGCATTAAGCCATTCTAAAGAAGTTTATAAAATACAGTCGGTTTTGCTATCTGTTCCTAACTGATTCTAACCAAGTTTGGTTGTTTGTTTTGTTATTATCCATTTCTGATTCTCCTCTTATATTCATCACCCTAAGTCTTGCCATTCTTGCGGTTCGCTGCGTCTTCTATGTTTCTTCACCATTAATATGGGCTACTGCAATCGACTAGATAATAACTGACCATGGTTCTATGATAATCTTCCATGGGGCACGGGAACATTACTTGCACGTATTTTCAGCCCTCCTAAATAAGCAGATGGTTTGATCTTCTGCGAGTTTGTTCCCAGATTGAAATAAGATATAAGTTTCTAGTGTTTGGAGATAGGTCAATGATAAGCACTCTGTGTCATTCTATTATCATGATTTAAAAGAGCATAGAGTTACTTACTGAGCTGACTTTAATTTGATACTCATTCCATCTGTTTCAAACCATTAGTCTTGCTAGACAGAGTAGATATCAAAATTCTAAAATCTAGAAACTTGTTTTCAGAACAAATAAAAAAATTTAGAAAAATTTCCAAAGAATTGAATAATACTGATCTGATTAAATTTAGATCCCTATAGTGCTATATTGTTGTAATTGGCAAGGAACCAGGAGTAAGAAAATACTAGAATACATATATAGTGTTGTATTAAAGAAAAAAAGAAAATTCCGTATGTCGCATTTTTATCATAAACACTTTGTAGAGTTGTAAGTAATTAATAAAAAACTATAAGGTAACGAGATACATTTTGCTATTTCTACAAATAAACAATATTATTCCCTGTTCACAGATCGTTGAAACACCCTGTACAGATATTACATTGGATTTAATAATTTAGCTAATTAATGAATAACCAAGAAATGTTATGTTGACATGAGAAAACTTAAAATTAGCAAAGTCAGCAATAAAAATTTATTATTATCGAACTTTTCTTCAAAATGGAACGTCACGAATGTGTGAATGACATTCTTTCATTACTCATTTGTTACAGCTCGACATATTTAAAGAGATTTTCTGTTATAAAAGCCTACTTCTATAATATGTTCAGTGCCTCTTTAACATTCCTTTCATATTTCTCTTTAAGGATTAATTATTTTAAGAATATAAGTGGTTTTCTTACTAAGCGGTAATAATAATAAGTAATTTTGTTTATTTGCTTGTGGTTGAAGTAACTTTCAGAATATATGAGTCTAATTAATTACAATTAATTTTGTTCTTTCAGTTATTCTTAGTTAAGAATATTGTGCTTTATGGAAAGAGATAATTTTTATTTATTTGTAAGTGATACACAAAATATGTTCTTCGAAAACATTTTTATTTGCCAAAGGTAAAATGAAACTTGCAAGATAAAACACAACTATATTTCTTTATCTAAATAGCAAACATGGTTCGAGTGGAACAGGTTTTTGGTATGCTGTCGTGAGTTATATTTTATTATTAGCAACAACATAAAATTTTTGTTGCAGATTCTTCTTGTTCGGGAAGGCTTAAAGTTTAAGCCAAATTACAGTTATAATATGAGCAAGTAATACATTACATTCGTACCTGATAGTGTAATGCGTACAGGCACTTATTAGTTGTAAAAGTAGAAAATTAATTCATTTGGCCTAGTAATACCGTAAGTATTTTCAGGAATGGCCTGGAGGTTAATTCTATTGGAGATCATTTTGTGTTATAAGTAGTTTTCAAAAGTATGTAATTGACTTTATTATGTTATTACGTAACGGAAGTTCTACATAGAGATAGATGGTCTTGGTCCCCAGAGTAATCTGGTTTTTGGTAAGGTAGTTCACAAGGCGGGATTGATTTCTACTTAGTTATTTATTTATCTATAATGACAAAAAAATTCATTTACTTTTGAATACGTGTATGCATGTGAAAGCAATGGATGATTATACAAATACTGAAAAGTTTTCCCCAACATTTATTTCCACATGCAATCATTCCACAATAACTAATTAATCGCATTAAGAGATTAATGTTATGAAAGTAATAATTCAAGATTGACATTAATAACATTTCAAATATAACCCACAATTAGCAAGACGTCTTGAAAATGTAAACTACGTGGTTACCTGAAGATACTGTGTCACCACCGAATTGCATAATTTCTATTAAGATTGAATAAAAACGAACTCTTAACTTTGATTAATTGTCTGTTCGTTTCAAAATAACGCCTGAAGCATTAGCTGCACCATTTTGCATATACCGTGTCACCTCGCTATAATTAATCTACGAAATTATTTCTAGTGCCAATCAAGAATTTATCGTAATTTCTTTGGTATGGTAACGAAACGACATATTGTAATTTTAAATTTATTACTAAAAGAACCACAGAAATCCATAGTAATATGTAGAAACTTTGATTGAATTCTAAGTTTCACTTCTTTTTTCTAACTAAACCCGTATAATTGCAGCTTGCTGTTCAATCTTAATTAGTGACCATTCATATTATAATAATTCCAATTTAGAACACGATTGGATTGATCAATAATAATTATAAAAATTTCGTTTTGTCTAATAAGTAAGATTTTATAACAATCAGATAGAAGTGAGAGCGTTCAAGATTTAATTGATAATACCGTGAGTAGTATTATTATAACGGAAGGGCATTATCTAGTTGTGAATTCAGTTGTGAAATACTTATTACGGTTAGTAATTATGACAATGCTCAGAAATTGTAATTAAAATGTTTAATTAAGATCCGCTTTATAAAAATTAAATTTGTTTTACTTGTTAGCAAATTGATTAGTTGTTTAGAATTAACAAAATGTATTAAACTCAGTCTAAAATGTACGTCTTGAAATAAAAACAACAATAATGGGAAGGAATTAGGTTTACTTACCTTTCAATCAATCGCAATGAATTAATCAAGGTCGAGATCAATTCCAAGATAATGATCAATCGTATAAATTCTCCAGGTAGATATCTTCTTCTAGTTGTTAGTAACTCTTTATGTGAACTTCATCTTTGATAATCAAATTTGGCAAAGCTTCCTCATATTTATAATAACAACATGTAATCCTGATATCTAAGCATAAATTATTTTGAGGTTATACGTGGGCTCTGGTTAACAAAAAACTGGGTTACCATAAAAAGTCTACCGCAGTTTGCAGACTCTGCTTAGTCCTCATGGTTGCTCCTATATTGAAATACAATCTTACAAGATAATTTGATTGCTGGAGTTTAATTACCGAGCTACTTTGACCATGTAACATTATAAGAACTCAGTCATGTTGTAGAAAGCATTGTGATAAATCTCAAAAATACGTAGTGAGAGTTAAAGTCGATGAAACTACAGATGCACTTGATAAAACAACTGTTTTAATTTTCGGCTTATAATGTTTCTGAAGTATTTCCACATTATGTTTAACGTTTAAACCGCGAGAGTTAAATCCAAAGTAAAATATTGTACTGAGCGTTTGTAACCGAGACCCATGAGACAAATCGTTCTGGTAAATGTACATTGTAAAGTAATGAGTAATCAACTCAAATGATTTGAAAACGTAGGTAAACACTTAGGCTGTAATTATAGTGTCTTGGTTTGCAAAAAAAACATTAATAAATAAAAATCCACCCTGAAAGCTACAATTAAAAATGTAACACAGTAGATCTTTTGAAATAATAATGTGAGAAGCTGCATGAGAAAATATAACTTAGAAATCTGATGTCACATAATACTGACAGAAAAGCATTACTTATATTGCGATATCCAAACTCTCAGAAACCCCAATTGTGCTCCTACCCACAAAATGAATTCTATCAGTAAAATGCTGTGGTCTTATTCAATACCTAACAACGATCTAACGCTAGGCAGACAAACAACTCTACAAAAGGACAAAAGAAACAGAACGCATAACCCTGCCTCGAGTATATTGGAAGGAATACAGAGCTGTATTAAGGGGGTTGGGCTAAAATATTTTAAAGTCAGGATGTAATTATTGAAATCCTTGTCACTAGACACTTTCTTTTGGGATTGAATAGAGGGAAACCAGCTATAAATTTCCTAGCAGCCTGCAGAAGGACAGTGCATTGGTACACGTATTCATCAGTCAGGTCAGATTATCTACTCTCAAAAGAATCTAGCAACATAGCTAGTACCCTTAGCTTCTATTTAGTCGTTTCCTGTTTACTTCGTTATGTATGAATGTGAAATTAAAAGCGATATACCGAAACATTTACTTGAGGTCTCCTACCGAATGCTTGTAGAGGACTAGATAGGTTATGTCTAAAGAATAAAAGAGGAAAAGATTTATTGAAGTACCAGGAATAAAATGCAGAACTCAATGAGAGATAATTAAATCCGTGGAACTCTCTGTTCCGGTATTTATGTATACCATGTATACCAATGCCGATCTTAAATACGTTATTAATGCTCGCACAAAATCACACATTCTGTACCAAGCATAATACGATAAGTGCTTGTGTCCGCGAGCAGATAGTATGATATTGTGCTACTAATGAAAAAGTGCTTGATTGGTTGACATGTGACAATTGTTTACTTGTTAACCAATCAGAAGTTTCGTAGACTAAGCATTATGTAGATTATTTCTAATGATAAAATGACTTGCAGGAACAAAATACGAGATCACAGCATATGACATCAATCTGTGTTTCAAGTCTAACCTATCTGTGCATATTCTTTACTCAAATTGTTTTTCTCAAACAAACACTCTTGTGTCTTATGTCTCGACTTTCCAGTCAACATTGTAATAATTATTTTTGACAGTTGTTGACGAATAATATACTGCATGGTAATTGTAATTTCAGTTAGTTGACAGTAGCAACACGACGTGTGACGTCATTGATGACAAAAGTGTCTCAAAGATAATTCCGGATGAGCTATATTTTGTGCTCATCAAGTTATTTTATTATTAATAAGACAGTTTAAAGTCCGAAGGTTTCCGATTATGCAATACTGGACGCAACATACAGCAGGGTCTAGGTATTTCTGTAACTAAAGCCTTTCTGTTTATGACAAATCACCTTGGTTGCCTAACACCTAGAGTTTCCTAGTTTTGCAACTGATCCACAGATGGCGCAGTACTAAAAACAAAAACATTTTTAAATGTTAATTGTTGTGTCCAGGAATAGTAACCATGATTATGTGCTGCTGTCAACGAAGAAAGAGCTTTTAAAGAAACTGTTTTTGTGTTTATGGAAACTGAAAAAAGGGTTGCTTTCAGGAAAGAAAATGATTTTAGAAGAGCTGCCTCTAAGTTTATGAAATTGAGGTTTGCTGTCAATTGTGCAGGAGTTTTTCACCGGCAGCATTGCTAATCGCTTCTTGCTTCTCGACACAATCAATGTTTTTTTCCAGGTACAGTAATTATGTGAACAATTGATGTCGATCAATCAGGGGATTTTTCATTGAAATTGCATCATCGTGATTGCTGCTCCTAGCCAAAAGCCACGTTACCGATGATAAATCTCCAGATGCGAAGATTCTACAATGTTTATTACTATTTCTGACGACGTGCTGCATTGCTGTGGCAACGGTTCATCCGAGTAGTTTTAAAAATTCCAATATAGATCGCAACAATCGTGTTTTTCTCCAATTACACACATAAATTTTAAAAATGTCATTGTCATATCAAGGGCCGCCGCCGTAGCTAGGTATGCAAGTTGTGCACTATACAAGGTATCATAACAAGGGAAAGCGCCAAAGCAAGTTTTAAAACCAGATTATCTATTCCCACCATCAATAATTGCGTGTGATCGCTTCTGCCAGATTCTACTTTTTTCAGAACAAATACCTACTGTATGTAAATTTACAGAAAGCATGCGCATCATGAGATTTGAAATTATAGGTGCCTTTATCATCTTTGGGTGACTATCATCCAAGGTTTCTGTATGAGAACCAGATCAAAGTTATTTTTGAGTTTCCAGAGCAGCCAAAACCACCTTGCAATGATGTAAGTTAGTGCGTGTGATCACGAGCAGTTAGCAAGTGGTAGCAATGATGTCATAAAGTTTCTGAACGATCCGTAACAAGTATCAATTTCCATAAACGCACTTATAAAAGCGTTTACTTCACTGACGGCAGCACCTAATGATAAATACTGTTTCTGGACATACCTAATTTAAGAAACCTTGAAGTTTGTGTCTACGCTTGATAATGCTTCTGACGCGGGACTTTTTTTTCTAACAGTAAATTGCTGTTTTTTTGATTATTTTGTCCCCCAGTCCTTGAATAGGATAGTTTAAGAATAGCCTGCACTTCGTACTGAAACGTGACATTCTGTACAGCCATATGGTATAGTATCTTCTGCAGTTTTCCTATAATGGAAATCTAATCCAAATCATATCAAAATCCAAATCATAAGGTCCTTTCTAATACGTACAATAATACCTCCTAATATCACAGAAAATTAACTACTAAAGAGCCTTCTTTTAGCTTGACTTTGGAAAACTCTTGTCGCGTTTGGCTATCTCTAATTGTGACATTCATGAATCTCTCTGTTAATAAAATAACCTCGTCTCTGTTATGTCGCCTTTGAAGGTACAAGAAGGACGGTTCTGTACTTGTTTTCCTTCTTTGGTTTTCTGATGCATACCTTCCGAGCAGATGCAGATAGAGGTTCAAATTGAACTGTCCTATAGTCTGTTTCATCGGTACGGGGCCCAATATTTAATAATGCTTCTTATTTGTTTTGGTTGTAATTTCTTCTCTTAACTAACAGTATCCGTATTGTTCTCACTAATCCCTAGATAGTGTGTAAGGCGTGTTGCTTGGTATACCAATGTTGCAACCAATGGACACTGATTCTCTTTTTGTCAATTTTCCATACATTATATTAAAGCTGTTTTTTGCTTTTTTTTTGTTTGCTTTGCTTTGCCTACTGGGCGTCAACTCTCCATTAATGCTGAAAACATAGCGCAATTATCCATCTGTATCTTATAAAAGAAATCTAAAACATATTGGGGCGGCCATATCTATTCAGTCACTCATCGTTTTGGAATGGTTCACTACAGTTTAGGATCTAGGGGTTTATTAAAGTTGACTTTAAACAAAAATGATACTAATATTTGTAAATGTGCAATATAGTAACTGCGTGCTTCGCGCACATGTAATTATCAAATGTTCTGGCGGCCTTTTCCTAAATATTTTAGATGACAATTTAAAATGACTGATGGATTACACACTGTATAAATTACGATATTGTCAATTAGACACAATGCTGTATTAGCAAATACCATCACATGCCTTGTACGTCTTTTATCACATTATGGTATCTATTACAACTGATATACCGGCTAGCAGGTTTGAGATAAAAACAGTTATGTAATTTACTAACTCTAGAATGTTAAAAATCTTTGTAGTATCAAAGATGAAAGGAAGGGGGGTGGCAAAAGACTTTTTGCGCAAAAGCACCGTGTATGAAATTAGTGGCGGTCATGGTCATGTCATTCATCATTCGAAGTCAATAATGTTGTCAACCGAGCACACCTTGGATTATAATAAATGCAAAAACGCTGGGATCCTTTTGCTTTGCGTTGTGGTGTTCTAAAATACCAAACAGAAGAATATTATTTCGTTAAATAATTCGCGAATAAATTAAAAATTCTAATAAATGCATGACATGATAAAACATGTGATTTAAAATTTAAAAATGATACGTCCAAAAAATCATATAGCACTGTAATAATAAAAACTAATTTGCATTGATAGATAATCTGACCTGAAATAGCAAAACGCTCTAGTTTAGTGGAGCAAAGATTTTTTGTTGTAAATTAGTTAAAACTCGACACGACCAAAAAAACAATAAAATAACAATGCAACCTGTTTTAATAATCTATGAATATTTTATTTAGGACGTTGCACCTATTTCTGACCTTTTCGTCAAGTTAAGCAACTGTGCCGCAAACTACTAAAAGCATTTTCCATTTTTAGATACCTACCCGAAAATCAATTAGCATACTGTTACATAATTTTTTTAACCTGCTATTAAAGGTGCATTTTATTTTATGTTGTTGTGAAGTTGTCAATTATCTTGCTGATATATCTTTGACCTGGTTTATAATATAATACTTAATAGGTTTTTATTTAAATTTGTTACCTGATCTGTTGCACCTATTATTAGAAAAAGGAATAATAATTATAAAATGTTGTGCTATTTAGGGCGTTACAATGAATGATATATCTCTCTGTTGTTATAATGGAATATTATACAAACAGAAATAAAACGTTTGGTTTTATTAGCATAATTGTAGGTCTATCTTTAAAAGAGTATTTAACAGCAGAGATTAATCTTTTTTAATTAGAAGTGTTTTGGAAAATTTTTTTCTCACTTTCACGATAAAGAATATTCATTACTAAAAATGTGATGGTTTTAAAATTTATTTTTAATTAAAAATTGTACAGTTACAAAGATTTTTTGTATTGTCCTCAAATAGGGGCAATAGTGTGAGACAATTTTATCTTTTATTTCTTTATAGTGCCTAAACCGTTTATCAAGTTACCAAACATAGATTTTTAATTATAATTTTAATGCAAGTTTTAAAGTTAATATTTACTATTGTCCGTTTTTCCAACGCTGCTTGTTATTTCAAGTAATCTTTGGTACACTTGGTCAACGAGCTATTTAATCCAAATGAACTAGTAATTTGAAGCCATATATTAAACAATTTTCAAAACAGTGGGAGAAAGTTTTCCCGTTTTTATCTTGTCACATATTCTGTTGTATCATCTAACTAAGAGATCTGGGGCTTGAAACTAATACTTAATAAACAGAAATCTTTTGAAGAAAAATGCAATGGGGAAATATCTGAGTTGTCTCTAACTACATCTTTCAAAGGACTGATATTGATCATTATTCATTATTATATCTAGTTTAATTAAAAATTATGTAGCAATCTTCTTATGAAAAATAATCCCATGGATCAGTTAAGATTTCCGGCATTAAAAAACTATTTTAGTTTCAAGAGAGTCAAGAAAAAAGAGACCAGACTGATAGGGGGCATGGAAATCATTACTTAAGTATAAAGACACAATTGTCTGTATGATAATTATGCAAACATTGGCCACCGTACTTCTAAACGATCGTTTCGTTCTTGTTTGGACTCATCAGTGGATGATAACAATGATCAATGCTTGCGATGGCAATTCATTGCAAATATTTACTTTTCCTCAATCCTATGAGGATACACTGGTGGAGATTGAAGTGTAACGCTTGCCTAAAGTGCTTCAATTAAGCAGTGACACCGTCCGGAACCAGGAAAAGGCAAAAGCAAGAAACCTCCGGGTGTCAATTCAAGAACCCCTACGGAAGAAATTTATCCGGCTGTGCCAGAAATGATCCCATGATGTCGTAGACTGGATAATTTCCTTGAGGAAAAACGTAACAAAGAATGAGAAAAAAAGGAAAAAAATGGGTCTTGTACGGATGAGAACATAATTCTCATGAAAACACCCAGAATGTTTAGATGAAGAGAGACGGTTATTATATGGGCATGTATGGCAGAAATAGGTGGAATCTATTTGATTAGCGATGAGCTATCGGGTAGAATGGAGGACATTCTTTAGGTCAGGAAGAAAATTTACATGTGCAGTCCCCGATATCGAACGCCTTTGCGCCTAAGGCGCGCAACCGCCGGAGGCCGAAAATCCTACTGCAGATGACCCTCTCTTACTTCGAAATCGCTGGATCAGACTGCGAAGCTGGTTGAAAAACAGGTAAATCAGTATTCAGTGACAGGTCGAATTAAAGTTTTATATATATAAAGCAAAATGCAGTGGTGGCAGCTTAGAATGCCGCTGCAGATTTTGAAGATTGTGTTCAAACAGCGCCGGAACTTTTCCCATCAATGGTAGATGAGAAACTTTTTTATTTATTTATTTAATCAAAAGAGGGAGGCGGATGTTGCCAGGTAAGTCTTGCAGTTCTAAGATTTCTCTATCAAAAAAGAATAGTTTGGGTTTGGACCATATTATGCTCAACTCTTCACCGTCGGAACCAAACCTCCAAGCAGGAGAGTTCATGGGAGAGGATCTTAGAACCACTGACGGTGGTCGAAAAAGACATCTAGAGAGTTGTTCGACTGAAAACTAGACTATACGAGAATTTGGGCGTTGTGACTGGGAAATGTGGAAAAAAAGAATTGAAGAAAGAATATGTGGGCGCTTGAAGGACTTCAGCAAGTGGAGTAAACACTCTCATGCTGGGTTATTATAGAACCATTAATATCACATTGAAAGCATGAAGGAAATAAAGCTCCATCTAATTGAACCACCAAGTACAAAATAGTACTGGGTGACATACATGACATGAGTAATCTATCTCAAGAAGAATGACAACGGCCAATCTAAAGCGTTTTTTGTACCTTTGGGCTACAAACTGGTTAAATGAAAAAAAAAACTAAAAAGATGAAAGAAGATTTTTTTGTCTTACCTAAAAAACATCAGCTTATCTGCTGTCTAGAGATCAGGTCCTGACATCTGCAGCCTTCTTTTGTTTTTGTTCTGTTTTTACTACGATTTTCACAACGCATGATAACAATATTTAATTTTTCTTTTTACAGTGTACTTTCAAGAAAACTCCTTGTGATAGGCGGCACTAACACAAAGCTGATCTAAATGGATTTTTTATTACACAGAGGCCTGAAACTAGAGTTTTATTAATGTCATGGTAGATCTGTCAGTGGCAGAAGTGTCTATAGACGAATTATTATGAATTGCTTCTTACTAATTCTATGCTTTGCCATTTCTTGATTTTTTTTTCATTTTGATTATTTGGTTTCATATGCAATAGCTTTCCCAGAACATTATTTCTGTCTGTTACTTAAACGTCTGATCTTTTTTGTTTTCTACTTTTTGTACTTTGTTTTTGGTTTACTGATATTATCTCATTTCGTTCTTCATCTCTTTTGTTCTTCCTTCTTTTTTTGTTAGGTACTTTACTTTTTCCCGTTATCTTTGATTGTTTTTGTGTCTCTTTTCTTGCGAGTTTACCTTCGCTTTTCTTCTTTACACCACCTGCATTCTCATATCATTTATACCCTGGATTTTCTTAGCGTCTTTGTTTTCGGGTTTCTCTGTACTATTAGCATGTTTGTACTAACTTTTTCATTCTGAATTTCTCAAGTTTAATTACAAAAATCAGTAAAAATTGTATATGGCAATTATTACGAAATAAAGACCTTACTAATGAAGATTTTGTAAGAACAAAAGTTAGATACTTTTACGTATAGTTTACTCTAAAGTTATCGTATATTATTAATTTGAAGAAAAATAATCACCTGAAGCATCGACTGAGCACAATTTATTCTATGGTCTTACGAAAATTGTTTTGAGTTGGACGGTTAGTCCGTTGTAAGCTTTTGGAAAAGGAACCATTTGAAAATTTATTATTTGCTTCACTGTGGTATACTGGTATGACTCTGTCTAAAGATGGTAGCATTCATTCTGATCTGTTCTCGAATGTCATATACCAACATCCTTTACAGGTCGTTTATATAAGGATATTCTACAATTCAAGGTAGATTAGAAATCACCAGAAGTGTTTCTTAGGTATATTTCCTTAAGGAAAATTTCTGAAAAAAGTATATTTCGGTGGTAAAAAAAATGATCAAATAAACTTGGTTCATTACATACAAAAAGTGATATAAGATTCTTTTCATCCAACTTGTGATTCTTTGAATACCAGTTTAACAAAACACAGTAAAAGAACATTTATCCAAAGGCTCGTCTTCTATGGTAAATAAACAGACTCTAAAAATGGTGCAGTGATGACACAATGTTCAATTGAATGCATTAATATAAGATACTAACAAATCAAAATAGTCAAAAATCTGTTTAGTAAATCTTTGTATCTTTTTATTTGGGAGTAAAGAAGAAATGATCTGTACATATCATTTAGCATTATGGACATAACCTTTCATAAATTTATGAATTCAATAATTTATTTGACTCCACTACTGAAACAGTTTTTTGATTACTGTTGATTTCATTTGATATCACTTCCGAAGAGATGCAATAAAATTATTAAACTAAACAATGAATAAATTCTAAAATAAAATAATAAATTAAGGCGGAATTTATATTTATTTTGCTATTAGACGCCACTCGCAGAAAACATCATAATCAATTCTATTGTTTTACTGTGTATCTTAGTTCTAGTGTTTTATTCAAACGTCTGTTAACCTCTAAACGGATCTAAAGAAGGAATTAATGTAAGAAAAGGAAGCCTGTACAGACAAGTACCAAGCACCGATACTTCGTTCACATAACCTCCGTAACAAAAGGATTAAGTTTAAAAAAATCTGGAGAATGTATATCTACCATATAATGAGAATATTAAAATAATATGTAAGGGGGAATACCATATTTTTTAAGCTTGTTTACAAACCTTTTGATTTACAATTTGTTCAGGTTTCTATTGTTTAAAATTATAAATTATAATTATATATGAAGGAACTTTTAATTGTGTTTAAAACATTGACCCATAATGCTTCAAGTTTTATTCCCTCTAAAGACATTATCGTGATTTGCATAGTACATACACAGTTCGCAACCCAGTAATAAAACAATAATAAACAAGTAACAATACTATTAATTAAATAATGCAAACAATAAAATAAGTTAGTACTATAAGAACGTAACAACTAACAACAGGTAATAATCAAAGAACGCAAAGGAAAACATCAACTTATAACGCCATCGTATAATAATACTAATGGCAATAATATTTTACAGCCCTTTCAAAGTACGCTTTTTTTCGCACAATGACCTAGGGACCTAATTTTATATTTCTATGCTTCGACAAACAGGTACAACAAACTGAAAACGCCTCTTACCTCTTTCTCACTTGTTATAGCGTAGTAGCCTTCTATTTTGTTCCTATTCTCCTCTTAAGTGCAATCTCTACTGCATCATGTATTTTAATTGCAAATGAAAAAACGGGCACACCTACCTATTCATTTTCTAAATTCGTGATGATGATGACGACTCTGATAATATAGATGAACTTATTTTCCTGTAAAATTGTGCTCCACATTTTCTTCGCACAATTTTTTCTAAAACAAAAAAATTCAATTTACAAACTTAAGGTGAGTGTAATAAAATTCTAGTTCCGATTTCTAATTATGTAACATTTTGTTAAATAACCTAATTGAAATACCGCATGTGAGGATATTAAAAATTAAAATGTTTGTTTAGTTACACGGAAAGCTTTCGGAGTTTGCACGCAAGCCGGAATTATAGTACCTTATTATCTATTTGGCATAGTTTTAGAGGAACTGGAAAAAACAATTTAGACGAGAATTGTGGGTATTTTATCGAAATTTGATTTTACATTAATGGGAAATAAGGTGCTTGTATCGAACTGTTAAAAAATTGGTTGAGTCATTTATTCAGTTGTTTGAATCATAATGTTTATCTCATTCATAAAAAACAGTGACGAATTCGACAAATCTGACTGTGTAGGTGCTATAAATAAAAACAAACAATTCATAAATCACTTTTAAAATAAGAATATAGAAAGATACGTATTTATTTACATTTTACATGGTTATACATAAGAATATCTAGTAGTATATCATTTGTTGCAGGCTATTAGAAGAATTATATTGACATTTTAAATTTTATTTTGCGTATGTTTTATAGGAGGAAGTTTTGGAAATCGTCCGGAGCAAAATTCCACGTTTAATCTGTAAATTACCACAAAACTTCTTGATAATGTTTGAAGATGAATATTGTTTTACAAAAGTGATATCGGCTAAGCATGGTCAGCATATCAGCGGAATATTTCATTTCAAGACAGATACTTTGCCTATACGCAACCTCAAATTTTTATAGTCTACTGTTTACCGATCATCGTTATGCAATTTAGTCTGTGAACAAAATCTTCTTTTTACTATTTCCAGAACTTGCCAATTTCTCTCTCCGCATCAGTATACCATCACAACTTACCTTATTTCTGAAACCTTTTTTAAGTACCTTAAAACCTAAAAGATTATCGTGTAGCATTCCTTGCTAAACAAGTTGTAGAAAACTTAATTATGTTGTCCTTGTTGTCTTCATTATCCCAGTTGCAAAAATTTTGGCTATAAACCGAAGGATATGTGCTCAGGAAAAAATATTCCTGTTACATTTTAATCTTTTATGTCTAAAATGACTAATGACTGGAAATATCTGAACTCGAGCTTTACTATAGAAACAATGATGTTGAGAAAATTTGATTGAATCATATTATTCAGACCTACTACACGGAAAGTCTGTTCTGATTTACTTTCGTATGATTCTTTGCGCCCATACAGAAAATTAGAGAAACTCAATTACTGCTCGTTCCAGAATCAAATTGGCAAGTCTCATTTAAAACTTAAACTGCAAAAAAGATTTGGTGTTGATTCCTTAGGAAATCACGAAAAATCAAGAGAAAACACAAAAGATTTAGGTAAGTTAAGAAAGACTGAAAGGAGTCAAGTAAAATAGAAAGAAGTCAGGAGAAGTCAAATTTGGCCAGAGAAAGTTCAAACTGAATGAAAAGTTAGTGTACAGTGTACATAATCTGGTTTATCAGCGTTTGAAAAGTTGATTTAATTTGAAACAAAAGGCTATTTTAAGAAAAACTGCAGAGGAAGTCAGTGATTGCGGAACAAGTCTCCAAGTTAGTTTATGTTTTAGGATTGTCTGTCTGTCTAGGCTGCACCTCACGAGCATAATCACAACATGAGTTAGGTAAAGATGTCCTAAACCTACGGTTTTAAACAGAAGAGTGTTTTCAAGAAGTGTATAGATCCTTAACAAACAGAAAAGGAAGACATACCTAAGACTGAGGTAGCTCTGAAAAATACCAGATTCATCAAGGTAGCTTACAATTAACCACCAGAATATATGCATATATTTATATAACTTTGAGTATCCCAAGAGAAATCCTTATTAACACCAGCAAATCATGAAAGCGGTCTTCTTTGGTTTCAACCAGTGGTAATGTAGTAAGCCAAAAAACAACTAACATATATAGAATATAATAATAAGATGCCTTACTGTACCATTATGTACCCAAACGGTAATTTCTGATTTTAATCATTTCAGTTTAGAAAACGATAACAAAACTATGGTTATTGTTGTCTTTGACTGGACCTTGTGACTATAATGATCATTTAGCTACCAACTAGAATTTAGCCGAACCCGGAGATAAATGCGTTGGTCACTAGCTTGATACTTTGACTATAGAGTTTGGCCTAACGGTAACGTTATAGATTAAGGTTTAGGGACAAATTCACAGTTAAGTCTCACTTGATTGATGTGGAAGTACCAAGTATTGTTTATAATCTTGACCCAACATTTTGCATAGAACACTATTAAAATAGAAAAAAAAGACGTCGGCTTGGTTTACCATGGGGAAGTTTTGCAATTAGGTAGCACCATAGGAGAACAAGATGTTGACTTTCATGTCAATCTAAAGTTTGATCCCTTTTATTAATGTCAGAATCATATGAATCATATTGCGCTTGCACGACTTACCACTTTTTGTCCTTTAAACTCTTGACTGATTGATATAGTCTCTATCATCAATTTTCCCGCATTTCTCATTTTGCTCTATAATTCGCGCAATTCTGATAACCAAAAAGAATTTTCATACTGATTTAAAAGTAAAATTAAATACTTACATAAATATTTCAATTTTTCTTACTATTCGTGACTCTACACAACTGTGCAACCCTAGTGATGGTGATGTCAAGGTAAGGATACATTTGCCATCCCGTCAGATTATTGGTTGTTACTGTCCCTTCTAATGACGCATGTGAAGTGTTTGTGTTTATCCTTTCCGTGACGTCACAAAATTACAGCGGTAAAATAAGTTTGAATCGCGAATTACGATTTGTAGCCATTACAAAAATTCTCTTTTGATTTTACATTTTGCTTTACTCACAATGTAAGTTTTAGATCTTATTTCAATCTTTCCATGACCAAACAAAAAGAAATCCAAACTTGGTCGTGCAAAATCTGAACGTCTAGATCAAATTATTAAATTTTGGCAAGTGCGCACAGTACAAGTTACCTGAAGCTAAATTTCTGTTATTTCTGGCATTAGTTCGTCTTGTATATCATGTCCTTAATCCACATCCAACATTTTTAGCTAATCGCCATACCAATGGTGACTTCCACATTTTGGGTTTTCCAAGATTTTGACCGCTAGCAATCGGATCGTGGTGAAACAACGTCAACATGTATTTAAAAACTAACCAAATCAGTCGAAACAATCTAATAATTACAAAGCTATAGAAATCTTGAGTAGGTATGGAGCATAGAAGGAAAGGCAGAAGCATACAGAATTTCTTTATGCTTTCAGCTGACACAGAACTTAAGATTGAAAACTGGACATCTGAAAAAAATTAAAAAATAGAGTTTATGGTAAAACCGTATTGAATAAAATAGATTTAAACACACTTCTTAAGAAATTCAATAAGTATTGTGTATAAACCAAGACACCAGAAAAATATAGCAATACCGTAGTCGGTAATATATCCAAGACGTAAAGAGAAAAATAAAACAAGACATTTGTAATAGCCATATAGGTGCAATTATATAGAAAACATGTAAAATAGCAGTGTTGGCAATTTGATTTTTTTTCGTACAGTTTACAATATTTTACTAAGTCCTTATTATAATATTAAGACAGTGTTATCTATCTGCTAAGAATGGTTTCCAAATGAACTCCTCTCAGCAATTCTTACAAATTGAAGAAAATGCATACTGAAAGTTGCCTAACTAAATACTATACAAAGTTGAAGTAGTCAAAGTTTATGCTAATCTATAATTATCTTATCGGCTTTGGAATAGTAAGATTAGAGAGGGCCACATCGTCTCTTGGCTATCACAATTCTTTGACCTGAGTTTGATAAATTTTTAATTAGACATCAATCAAAACTTGATACAATCTTGAAACACAAACTTAAACGTTCAGTATAAAAAGATCAATTGCAGATGATAAGAAAATTATCCTGCAGCGTGCAATTTATAATCGTTTGAAAATTCTTTTATGACTCCTACCAATACTGTAACTATAACAGTCATTTTATCCAAAAGCTTCTAGAATTGTTTATGAAAATGATTATTATAAAGCTTGTTTCGTTTCCTCTTTCTAAGCAAAAACAGAACGAGGTGCGAAAGGAAGTTTTTTGCCCAGACTGAAACAGTAAACTGGATTTTTATATTTCTACATTTAAAATTTTATAGGAGAACCAGAAAAAGTTCCAAAGACAAACCTGCTTGTGTCGTCTACGTCATGACAGAGATTTGCTATTTTACCAGAAATAACCATACGTAGTTCCTAATTTTATTTTATTTACTTTTTTAACTGTAAGAAATGTTGGCAATATCCTTCGATTGTATTTGAAAAATGCATTAATGCATTAGGTGGTTATAACGCTAATATTTTGGGATTATGACTATTTTAATCTTACGTCATCTGAACAATCCAGTGGGTTTTTCAGTGTCTTATTTCATTCTGTGTGATTGGCTAGTTATTTCTACGTTAATAAAAGAAAACATTCGGCTGATTCAAGTGGTTACCACCAAAACTGTTTTTTAAAGGGTCTGTTCTTCTTCGAGAAGGCTGGGTTGAAGCACAAAATGAAACGTAGCTAAATCCAACCTCACTTTAAGCTGATAATGAATAATCCAAGAGACGTGCAAATTGAAATCATCGGGTAGAAAATTATCTGACATGCATAGTATAATACTATAAAAGGTGATAACTATGTTCACAGTATAATTATAATGTTACAGGTTAAGGATAAATACATCTCGTTATTTTTTCATCATAAAAATGCTCTTTTGTATATGGAAGAATATTGATGATTTTAGATAAAATTTGATTGAACTAAACCGAAAGGTTAATTTTAATATTCATCTGTATAAACTGACAAGATAAAAAAACCTAAATAATTATTACACCCAATATAGTATAGTTAAGTAGATGTTCACAGAAAACTTGCATAACATAAGGAAAGGTCAGCTACAAAACATCTAATAATCAGTCTATAGAAATTAACAAAAATATAAGCTTTAATTTAAAACGAAAAAAAATTCAGGTCAAATTGCCGTGCGGATATGATAGTTAACCTTTCACCTCAAAATTGAACACCTTTTAATTGTTACAAAACAAGATGATGTAACAAGATTTACAAATCAAAACATTTGTTATTCTCTTGATACAGAAACGAAATTCATTGTCATTGTATTCGTAATTTCATTCATCATCTTTTACTATTAAATTCCAAGGCAGAAAATAATATAATTCTTTTGCAAGGACTGAAAATTGTATTAATTTGTATTGTCCTTATATTTGAATAGCAAAGATGATTTGTTTATTGTTATAAAAGTAAAAGAAAAAAAAAACAGATAAATTATTGCTATCATTGTTTTTATCATCATATTTAGTTGTAGCTTAAGATGGGAAAAGTGGTAGACGCAATAAAAGGTGCATTATTAATGAGATGTTCCGTTTCATTTCCTAATAATTTATATGCGAACTAAATCTTAATATGTGTATTTAGGTTTAGGCGGAAATAGCTTGATAAAAGTATATTTTATAGTCTCATTATCTTTTTGTAATTATGCATTTAAATCAATGTTTCTCTCATAAATAATTTTTTCTAAATAGTTGATAGTATATTACGGTGTTATTCAATATAATAAAAGCAACCAATAGTTGTAGTAGCACGTGCATTGTTGATTGTATTGCAATTCCACTTTACACATAACAACCGCAATTTTGTTTTTTGCTACATCTGTTGGCATATTATGTAAAGATTATATCATTTATTTAATAATACGTAAGAAAAAAGGATGGGTCACATATTATGCATTTAGTACGTGGATCAATGCACTTAATTTCTTGGCCCCGCTATAGCTTAATGGGTTGCCTTGGGGGGAATTTGCATTCTTTTACATCATGTACATCACGTAGCTTCTAAATTTCGTTTGCACCTAAAAAAGTATGTTCATTTAGACAGACGTTTCTTAAGATATAGCAGTTGCAACTTGCAGAAGAAATAAAATTAGTCAATCACTGTTTAATTATATTCCTCGCGATGAAGGATAAGTACAGGAACTTAAAAATTAATACTTTCAATATTATTTTATTCCGAATCTACGACGAAACCTTCATTTTATAAACTTACAGGTGGTATTAGTTTCTTATTACACTACATTTAGAAAATCTCGTGTAAATTAATCCAATGTAGCCTTAAATACTAAAAGCTTTAAAAATATTTGCTACGACATAAATCGAAACATACATCTTGCGTCTCACTGGCAATAAGTTAGTTTTCAAAAAGGTACTAACTTCTTGACGGAAGTCAGCCTATATAAATATGCTAATGTAAGAGATTCAGGTAACAAATCTCCTTTTTTGAGATGCTGGAAAAATTGTTTTACCTCAGATATTAAAGACGCACTTACTTTTTTTAAGTTCAAGCCTACTCTCTAGATACGTCCTGTATCTCACTGTACGCTCACACCCTTTAGAAATTGAATTCGGTTTCATTGTTTGACCATTTGACAAGAAGAAGAACTCTTTCTATATAAAAAGAACTCAGATATTGTATAATTAATAGTTAGTTGATAAGAGAAGTTGCAGCGCTGCATAGTAATTAATCATCACCACAGCGGTTTGTTCTCTGTGCTAGTATTTGCTCTTATTTGACCTGTCATTGACTGCAGATTAATATATTTCTCAATCTTTCCTTGTGGTTTGATCTAGCGGCTGTAAAGCAAGGAGAAAACCATCTGCAGGGGGATTCTTGGTTTAGAGAGCGGCCATCTTTCGGTGGAAGTTTGTGAACTTGCGGGGGTATCTTTATGGATGCAAATCCTCAAGGAAACATCACTTCAAAGTGAAATAATCTCCAATCAACTTTCTACAGAACACGGCAAAATCTTCTTTCTGACCCCAACGATATTTTCAATTTCACTCCCATAGCTCCACTTATTTCTGCCATCAACTCAGATAAGCCCATATAACATTCTGTCATTTCCAATTACGGTAGTAAATCCACCATCCCCGGTTCTGAAACTGCATTGATCCCGCAACTATTTTTGGGGATGTTGTTTTAGTTCTTTTTTTTTGTTTATCGCACCGCTTTTTGTTGCCACTGCTTTCAGTCGACAAGAAGACGTTCCATCTTTTTAGTGCAGCCATCCAGTTTACGGAATCACGCCTGGGGTAAAAGATCTTGTCCGTAGGTATTCTTGCGTTGGTTTCCGTCGATTACCTTTTTTTACCTTTGCCTGGCTTGGTGTGGGTTTACTTCAGTTTAATTAATCACATCTGGCGAACGTTGCAGTTCAAACTTCAATTTATCCTTATAGGGCTGAAGAGCAGTGTTCTCAGCTTTTAAAGCCACATTTGCAATAAATGATGATAATGGTGATTATATTCGACAAGAAATACTAGTGAAGAACGATGTAACAAGTTACATATGTTTGTTACCTCCATTACAGTGATTTGGCAAAACATTTGATCTAATAGAAACCAGGAGTTCTTTAAATGTGGCTTTCTAAATGATGTGAGTCAACGAGCCATTGGCACGAGGTCATCATTCTCTCCAAACCCTTTTACCAAAAAAAGCTGTCAACATCCTTTTTTCTTACAGCACCGATTCTGTTCCGCAGCGTCATCAATACGTCATTCTTGAGTTGAATGCAATCCAAGAGGAGTATGGTAATTGGAAAAAGAGTACGTCTAATAGAAAACAAGTTCTTATTTTGAGAGATCACCACAAACATGACGGTAATCGTTAATAATTTTTATTTTCCTCGTTTACTAGGAATCACAAGATTAATAAATGTGGAAATAGCTTGAAAAATTAAAATAAATGAATAGGAAGGGAAATGTAGGTAAAATACATTTTGAAGTTATATACATAATATGAATTCAATACATAGCTGGTCAACGCACTATTTGCACACATCATTACAAGACCTAAACCATTCGAAGCCAAAGAGATTTTTATGTAAAACTAGATTTATCCAAACAAACATAAATATGAAACCGTAAAGTCAATCTTACGAAATCCGGAAGAAGAAACTATTTATAACCTAAAAAAAAAGGATTGATGAAGAACAAAGAATGAGCCCACCGTCCATCCCCCAAAACATATGTAATCGACGATTGAAGTGAACGGTAGTTCCTACAACTATTTCCGGTTGCCCGGAACTGAGAAGCAATACAAATCGTCATCGTTGTTTTCAATTGACTTTCAATTTTTCTTATTATTAGCTCCATCCATATAATCAGTGAAATGCGTTTATAAGCTTTTCGCAATACTTAATTCAGTAAGCTAACCACTAAAGTTAGTGTAATTTCACGTCCAACAACGTGTGCAAACCGCAGACAAAATGTTACCAACACAATTATAGTATTATAACTTTGTTGTGTGAAGTAGAAACTCGTATTAAGAAATGATTTATTAAAAAGATCGTAAATTTTATTTCACATAAAAGAAAATAAAATTATTACCTAGTACTGTCTGTGCATGCAGTTAATTAATCAACTTGACTGGTAACTGAAATAGAACTTTTTACGTTTTTATCAACATAACCTATAAACCAAAACAATTTTTTCTATTCTATCTATGCAGGTAAATACACCCACCTTAATCTGAGATTACACGAAAGAAGTCATCTAAATGCTAAAATAATTACAGGTGATTGTTTCTCAACCTCTAGTAATCCACCCAGTCAGTGTTCCAAAATCTAAATCAAATACTTATTAGAATAAATACATGTTGCACGCTTTTATTGTTATCACTATAATTTTTTTTCTCTATCTGCATTTTAAATTTATTCCCCTGCAATTATAAATTATCATGGATAATGATGCAACATTAACGAATTTCCTTTCTAACCTAATTATTAAGTGTAATACCTGCCTTTTTGTGGATTATAAATCGCATAATGCTATTAAAATGAGATAATAACGATTATTTATTGCATTGTTAGTAGAAGGAAAAAGCTTTCAAAAGAAACAAATGATGGGATATTGAGAACTATTTCATTTTCCTAGCTTGCTTGTTAAAAAAAACGTAAGGACAACAAGAACAAAATTAAGGATGTGTTAGCAATTATTCCAAATAGAACTAGGTTAACGACATCGTTTAACACAAAAATTTGATTTTATAAAAGTCTTATTAGTGTAATAGCACTTGGTTGTGTTTGTGGTTAATTTTCTATCAAGAAAGGTGAAATTATATAATGCGTTTTATGTGTTATAAAAGATCAATAAGCTTTCTAATAGTAAGAAGTTAATAATACTTTTATGGCACTTACCCAAATGTTTTATAATGTATGTGCTCTATTGATTTTACAGAGTTAATATAAAATGACATTATAAATTCTTATTTGTTTTTGTCCTTTCTAAGTTTTCCACAACTAGGGTAATGTGTATGCTCAACAATAATTTAGCACAGAAAAAGTTGTTTACTAACTTAATTGCAAATACCAGACAAATCAAAGAAAACATTTAAAGTTGTTACGAACCTCTCTATGAAAGCACTGCATTGTCTTTACTTCTGTAAACGTTCCTAATTTATAATTTCACGTCTTTTGTGTCCACAGATTTGCTTTACACTATCACGTCCGAATCCAGCATCCCTTGCGGATTTTCGCCTAGTTGTCATTTACTCAAGTTATCAAATACACTACATGTATTGTGAAATCGCCCAAGAACGATTAAATACTTTTAGATAACTAAACTAAGAGCAAGGGACCAAACCAGTAAGAAGCACTTAACAGCAAATGACTTATAGTCCTGAGTGTCATTTAACATTGAGATTCTGCTCTAATGAGTTTTAAATAACATAATTATTTAGATGTCCATCAGTTAATCAAGTTTCTAAATGAGGAATTTTTGTTTTTAAACGGTTTTGGTCTTTCAGGCAGAATTTTGCACGTAGTTCAAGTGCTCGAAGATGGTGAAGTGAATATCCTTCAACCAGTTTCAAGACGAGCACCAAATTTGGCTTTCTGTTCTATTTATGCTATGTATTCTTTATTTTCTTTTACTCGCGATCTAGATGGTAAACTTAAAACCCACATAATAATTATTTATTATTCTTAAAGCGAAATTTCAAGAATCTTATCATTAGTGACCCACAGAAGATACATAAGTTTGTAAGGTGATTTATTAATCAGAAGAGGTTGAGAGATATTGTGACGAATTATCTTAAGACTACATAAAGCCTTCTATGTATGGAAATATCTAGATGTGCGCATTTTTATTGTTTTTACCTTGTTTGTTTATAAAATCTCATTTTTCCTAACGTAAGGTTCGTCAATTGTCAAATGTTGTTTAGAAGACAATACTATTTAAATTAATGGTTTGTAATATTCAGAAACAGATTTCACAATACTTTTGCCGCATTTGAAAAATATTGTTCGAGAAAAAAATAAATTATGAATTTGCAACATAAATCGTTTTCCTAGAAATAAAACAACACTTTGTTTTATAAAAGGATGCCATTTTAGCAAACTTTGTTAACTAAGCAGTGTACTATAAAAACTATTACTGTAATTTATTGTCTATTATTTATTATCCTAACTAAAAATATGCCACATATGCAGAATCTTTCGAATGGAAATAAAAAATTATTTGATCATCCTGCTGTCTGTTTCAAAATGGATGATTATTTTATTTAAAATTGGTTCGCACATCAATAGGTTTTTGTGAAAATTGGAATTCTAATTTTTTCCAGTTTTGGAGAAATGAAAATAAACAACACAACATGCACATCTTTTTTCTACAAAAACCATTTTGCACTCTTGCTCTAAAATAATTAGAGGAGCAAATAATTTGACTTTAGAAATTTGCTATGGGGGTGCGTGAACTAATTTTACACCCGAAATAATCTATACTGTCTAATATAGGGTGTTAATTGTACAATTACAACATTCTTCTACTCACCATTACTCACCATAAAAATCGAATAATCTGCATAATCATGTTCGCTGTCGCATTTGGACGAAAGTAGGGCCGGCCGTAGCAAGAGGAATTAAAGATTTTGACCAAACCTAAAGGGTAAGTGGTAGTTTAGGGCCTTAGACTATCCTATCCGCACGAAGCAAATGCGGCGAAACTGGACAAAATTTAAAGGTATTATAACGCCATTGCGCAAAAACGTAGTTCTGTATTATGCACTTCTGATTCCATTAAAGCAGATTTTCCAATTGCTGCAGTTTGTTCGTTAGATGTCGCAACAGGTAAAACCCAGACTGGTTTCTAGCTCAGAAACAATACAGCTACGGGTGTCTGGTTTTTGCTGCTCGACGTAGGTTTGCGTCTATTATCAGCCGGTGGAGGTGAATTTTTGGTTATACACGAAAAAGTCAATCGTGTAATTTCAACTCCCACCACAACCGCCCTAATGGTCCGATAGACATAATATTTTGAGATATGCGTTTTGAAACTGCTTTTCTACCTACTTGATTCGGCCAATTTCGCATTTCTCCCATGACCTGCCAAGATACCCACTTAAAAAATTTGGAACTCGGTTGATTGTGATCTGACTAAGCTGGGATTTTTTCTAAGCTAAAAATCATCATCAGAGCAATAAGTGTAGGTGCGTACAGGTGACGTTTCTCGTTCTTGGGGTCGATTAGAAGAAAAAAAACGTAATTTGTTTTCTTTTGGACCTCCTGGACGCAATTATCCGAATTCCTAGGGAAACGTAGTTGTAACACTTTGATGTGCCATAGGAAAGGTGCAATGCTTGTTTTCCCTACACGATCATTTTTTAGGTCGATACGGTCCTTTGAGATAGAGAAAAGAAGCTTTTGTAGTAAATGTATTTTAGTGACCTAAACGTGATTCTGTAAAAAATTTCGAATGTTTCCAAAAAGGCTCTCGAAACCTAGGGGGTGCCGTTCCCCTTCATCCCCTCCTAACGTCCTTATCTTTGGGTGATTAATTCGGAATGTAGCTCTCCCAAACCTTTGAGCATCTCGACTCCAAATTCAGTTAAAATGGCAGGAGGAAATTTTAGAATTTTTTGTAAATATTTTGTAAATCCTGCCGACTCGAGATCTAAACTATTGTAAAGAGAACGTAAAAATACATAAAAAGTGTTATACGCCTTTTTTGAAAAAGCATTCCTTTTACCTAAAAATCGGATTTGATGGTATAGCGTAAAAAATTGGTGCCCATAGGCGTGCAGTCGGGTAGTCAATAAAAGCGTTACGGGAAATATCTCAACGCTTCTTATGGCGGGGACGACACCAAAAGTCATCGCATGTATAGCACGTACATAATGAAGCGATATGGGCCAACTGGCGATTTTTATTTTATAAAATAAATGCACTATTAAAATTATTTCTTCTTTCTTTATTTTGTTTTGTTATTTTAAATAATTAATTAGCACAAACACTAAATTGCAAACCAGATCTTAACAGAATTTAAAAAGAATTAACATAGAACTAAATAAAATTGTAACTGGTTTTAATTAAACGACACCCTGTAGAATAACTAAAAGATACTGTAAACGTTGAATCTACATTCATTTATTATGTTGTCTTGACCGATACTAATACTTCTTTATTTTTGTTATCTGCACGCTCTGTACTAAAAGATAACACGATGCAAAGTTTATAACTTACAGATTCTTAAGAATAATTTTTTCTTTTATAATTTGCCAGAATAAGTCATTTTTAAACAGTAGTGAAAACGTGCAATAATCTAAAATAGTGCTTTAGACACCTGTTTGTTGTTTTTTGTTTTTCATTTCATGTTACAAACTTCTTAGTACTTATTTTAATTACTGTTAATATTATTATCACTAAAGTATTATTACCTACTACAAAATTATAATACTCTTCATCCGTTATGCTAGTTAATCTTATTCTTGTAGTACTTCGTACTTGTAAGTGTGATTAGAAATAATTTTGTTTAATAAACACCTAATTTGGTATCTTAAGTTGTATTTTATTATAACAAGGATCCAATTAAAAAGCATATTAGTTTTGATAAATTTGTAGTTTGAATGAAGATCATGTATTTACGTTTTTTTTAAGTTGTTACTAACTTGTTACTAAATTCGAATAGAATATTCAAGAAACTCTTGAATTCTATGCAAGAGAAAGACCATGTCATCTGTGAGATGCTCGGTATACTCTGTATCATTTTTTTTTAATATACAGAACTATAAATCTACTAACGTTTATATTGTAACCCAAACTCTAAAAGCTAGTCTATGCGTTTAGTGAACTGCTGGCTTTTCTTAATATAGGAATCAAGAAAAAATATTGATATTTTATAATAATCTGAAACGAAATTAGTATGTTATTAATGATGAAGTATAATATAGATCTAGTTCTCCTTGTAAATACTACCGACTAAACTTTAGATAACTACATCGAGAATCTTGAGACGAATGGCTTTTAAATGGTGTACCTAAATTCCTTCCTGCTTCTATGATAATATAACATTACAGCGACGTTTTGATATAAAATCTTGCAAATATTAGTATATTTCGGCACTTCCTGTATAATTCTAAAGGTTCTAACCTTCAATAGTAAATTACGTTGTTACAGGAACGTTTTATAGTTTCGATCGAAGTCTATCTTTATTACATGCAATAAAAAGTGAAGAAAAATAAAATACTTAAAAGAAATTATTTTATACGTTTTAATTAAAATAAAATTTATTGAATACTTAAGGTAATTGCATGTTGCAAGTTGTAAAAATCAGAACATCATTTTAATTGAAAGTAATTGACTAAAGAAAAAGCGTTAATTAATTTATGTTCAAATTATTACTTTTGGTTTTTTACAGGAAACCTTTCCACTTTTTTTATATGACATGTAGAGACGTGTGTGCATCGTTTAAATTATCTTTTTTTTGCAATGAAGATGTTAAAAAAGTAAATGTTGGTAAAATGCTTTAGCTATGCTATATGTGGTCTGATGACAAATGCTCGTTTGCCTTCAGCTTCTTTCATAATAATTTGGTTAATTTGGAAGCGACTGGGCGTTTATTTACTTAAAATTATATTTGATGACTGTGAATTAGTATTTCTAACACTCTATAAAGACCTTTGAAATTTTAATGTTGACATAAAAATTCATTGCTGAAAGGAATCTTGAAATAAAAATTTCAAGTTACATTATGAGATTTTTTAAAAAGAACCCTATGGCATGTGTAATTCCTTGTGTGAACTTTTGAAAAACACAAGTTAATTATTTGTTTTGTCAGTTCTACGATTTAACAGCCGGAATATATCTTATATATCTTCTTTTAGACATGTTATATTATTTCAGTATGTAAGAGTGTTTACTAAAACACGTTTATGTATACTGTTTACTTCAATTGTTTCATTGTTTTTCACGAATTAATATGATTTTCAAGTTTTTTGTATTGAGGAATAGCTGCCTTCAAGTTTTTTATGAATTAATTTTCTGTTTCTGTTTTATTTTTAGTTCATTTGCTTCTAAATGTAAATTTCTCTTTGTGTTGAAATAGTAATAGGTCAGTAAGCAACATTAATCATAGCAGTGTTTATTATATTAGTAAAAACAGAGCTGTACAGACTTTGCCAAGTATATACATTTTTTGACGATTTACGGTTTTAATGATGCTCTGGGTTTGCTTAAGAGAAAGGAGTCGTTAGATAACGGAAACTTAATTTATAACCCAACTAGACAACAACCTTTGATAAAGATAAGGAAAAGAGCAGTAAATGTTTGGTGGATACTAGAGATAAAACTGTTCTAACTGATAAGTAAGAAGGTATATAGTCCTGCGTCTACTGAAAAAAAAAACAATGAGATCAAAAAGGCAAAAGCCAATGGAGGCAAAAGCCAAAGGAAGCAAAAGCAAAACTTTAGATCCTCACCTGCAGTGTCTTCGTTGTGAATCGCAACTGAATTTACGCTGGAGGTAGCTACACCAGTCTATCCTACAGATGGCGATGTTAGGATTTTTAAATCACAAAAGTAAGTGATCAGAGAGGAGGCGTCACAAATGATATCTAAATACCTACCTGCAATTCATTGTTGCGTACCAGAGATTTTTGGGACAAAAGAAAACAATTTAGAAATGAGAAGTCACCCAAAGATAAACTTCTTCTACTAAAGAAACAAATGCAAGACCTGACGTAACGCATTTGTGTGCAAAAATAAGAATTTGTATAAAATTGCTAAAAAGAAGATATTACAGGCACTTAGATAACAATGTTGAAAGATGCAAAGGTAAGAACTGAGCAATCTTGTTGTTAGACACTACAAATGCTCATTTCTTGTGATGAAATGTTTATAAAAGTGTTTTTGTACGGTTGATGGTCATATGGACGAAGAACACGGTTGTCTTGGTTATCAAACTGTGACCATATCATCCATATACCTATAGAACAATTGTCTTTAAGAATTCTACAATTTGCTTATGCTTGCCCTGCAGCTTTCGAAGAAAAGGCACTGAATATTTATTGGTAAGACTTACGGTGAAAACGGAAATAGACAGAGGTCAAACATCTTTTTCTAAATACAGTTAAAGGTCAAAGCAATCCTTGTTCTCAAACGATGATAGTGAAGTTGAACAACATTGACCTTATAGTCTAACAGTTAGCTAAGGAGGATTAAGGAAACTCAAATATGCAAAAATTATAAATAAACATCAAGGTATAAAAATGACCAATTATCATACTCATTCAGAATTAGAAAAGTCCTTGATCAAGTGAGTAGGGCAAAAAACATTTCTTGCATTCAGTAGTATCGCCGTTTACTTGCATAACACGCTGCATAAATATAGACAAAGATTCTGTCTCCTCCAGAAATATGATAATTATGCAAAGTAGTGACCATCGAACCTCCGTTAGATCATTTCGTCCTTTTTATCAGCGGGGCGTTAAGTACAAAACAGTACAAGGAATGAATGACTGGACTTGCAAATATTAATCGAAAAATTATTATCTTCAAAGAATCCAAAATGTTAATTTTTGGAATGAACATTGGTCTTTTTTTCTGAACTGCCATGTCCTTCACAAGATGCTAGGAAGTTTAGTAATTATTGTATAACTGTAGAAAATTAAAAATAAATACGCATCATGTTTCCGTATCATTTGCAACATTTTGTACTAGAAAACGACATCACAAATTTCTATAAAAACCTATTTATACGAGTGTAAGCTAAACAGTCACTCAAAAGGTAATAGTAACCTCTCGTCGTACTAACTAAGATCAGAAGCCAGGCAGCTCCAAAGAACAAACAATTCTTTGAGAGTCCACGGGCGAATCCAGGGACTTGCTAGAACCTAGAAGCTCAAAGCCTCAAAGACTTTAAAAGATTTGCAAAGACATAACTTACGGTGTTTGAAAAATCGAGACACTACAAAGACTTGAAAACTTGTAGATTCAAAAGATCAAAAAAGTGTAGATGTCTACAAAAACTCTGAAGCCTGGAAAACACAAAGTCCCCAAGAAGCCACTGAGGCAGAAATATAGATAATGAGACATACATATTGCCGAAATTCAGAATGTGGAAAACTTTGAAACATTTTCAAGATAAGAATCGATAGTCAAGTAGAAATGATGACCAGATTCATTTATTCAAGAAGCCAAAACGTGATCAGGGCAGGTAGGTTGTGGTGTAGTAATTGAAATGACTTATTCTTTGTGGTGATTTTTACGCACGTTTCGACAGTGATGTTGCCTGAGTTTTTCCTTTCAATTTTCTTGAGAATGTCATTCTCCAATTTCAAGTCTAAATTCTGCTCTATGGCTTAAATCTGTACCAGTTTGCTATGGAATATAAGCGTTTAGAGATGAACAACTTTCTACTGAAATTCCAGACTGTATGAGAAAATGATGAAACGGTCTCTGAAGCATTCTTGTAAGCCGAGGAGGTTTATTAAAATGAACAAGTATAAGCATCACTTTGGTTTGACTGCACATTGTAAAATAGTTGACTTTACAAGGTCGTGTTAAATCTAGTTGTCATCAAACGATCTTTCATCATGTAGGAAAAAAACAAGTAGACCAGAGAAAAAGAGAAATGAATTGTGTGTGGTATTTCTTAAAGGTTAGAGAAAGGGTGTTCATTTATATTTTGAGTAATTTAATATCATGTAACGCAAAATACAAACAAATTTTAAATTTTTGTAATTCGTTACGTGTCTGATTTTCTAATTTATATCCTGAGAGGTGTTTTGATTCTCTCGTCGAATACAGCAACCTACCACAACTCACATTTATAAAAAAAGATTTAATATGTAAATGCACACCACTAAAAATTCCTTTTGTATTGAACTATGACAACATTCGAAAACTTGATAAATTTATAGCTGACAAAAGGGAATACTTTCAATGTTAATGTAATATTCTCAATAATCCATAAATTATAATTTTAGTATTATTTTATTGCCAATTGCACTTTTACTTTGTAAAAAAATGATTTATATGTCTCTAGTAAATTCAGTATCACTTTTGGCTTCCAACAATTAAATTGCAATAAAATAATATTGCTTTAGAAAAAAGGTGCGCTCATGCGCTCCAGGCCATGCACAATTACATTTAATAAAAGTTTTGTAATAGTCTTCTATTTTAATATCAGATCGTAATTAATTTGCTCTATTTTACGCTTCCGTAATTAAACCTTTTTAAACGATGTTACCTCTTTACTGATTAACCTCATAATTTTCTAAACGTAATTAATTTCAAACTCAATTTAAAGTTGGTGCGCTTTAGATTATGATAACGTTACATCACTTAAATAGTTAATGATTAATGTAATGTAACGGGATTTCAATATCTATGGTTGGCTCCATTAGAAAACTGGGACAATAGAGAGACAGACAGGGGCACAGTCGTAATTTTTATTTCTAGGGCTGATAATAATTAATTAGGATTGCTAACCATGAACTAGTTCGATAATTTATATAATTTATTCCGAAGAAGTTTGTTTGGTCTATGTTATCCTGTTTTGGTGCATTTTGTAATGTAGAAATCTATGTAAATATTTTCACCAAAAGGTGAGGATAATAAAATATTTATTTTTAGTATTAATGAATGTGAAATCATAGATTTGCATACATAAATAATGTAATGTCTTACTGATGCAATTTTCCTCTCTTTTTTTTCTCAACACAATCTTTATAAAAATGCAGCAAGGCCAATCTAGTTTGTAAATATTTTTCCCATAAAGTATCTTCCATCTATTATGCACTGTATTACATGAAACTATAGCTAGTTTCGACATTTTAAACCGCCTTTTTTCGATTCCTTTTTTAGATGGTAATATATTTCCAAGGATGGTGATGTTTTTAATTTATCTTGAGGGAATATTTTTGTTTCCTTTTGACCTAAATTGAGTTTGTTGTTGTTACGCCTTTTTCTCCACGGAGGGCATAAAGGGTGTTTGTCTTTAACTTTCTCATTCAGAGTTACAACTTCCGGTAGATTGAAAAACAATTAACAGATTTTTTAACTATAGCGTGGTAAAAGTAAAATGTTTTACTTGTTTATTTTTATTGCCGCAAACTTTGTTTGTTTTTTATGGTACTTCAACTGCTTTTGAAGAACACTGGAAATAAACTTAAGTTGGTGCTCAAGATCGCTATACTTATAGAATCAAATTTATAATTAGTTAATCTAGTAATAATTTGAATTATAGCACGCTGCAAAAAATAACGTGTTACTCACTGTAAGGCGTTTCTCTTGATAGTAGTAACTAACCTCACTTAATGGTTACGGTGTGTTTTCTTTAATAACTTAAAGGTTAAATATATAATAAAAAGTTAAGTATCTGTTTTGATATACTACGCCCAGATCAGATATAGCTTGTAATTTATAAACTTGGCAACTCAGCGGTTCCATTTTATGAATTTAAAGCATACGTTCTTATAAAACATGAAGATGAGCGAGTTTGTTAATCGCTACTCTAGTACGTTTTGTTAAGATATCTGTAAATAAGTGCAACAAAGATAAATCTATAGATTTAAGATGAATAATTTTTTGTTTGCCCTTTTTCACAATTGCCTTATTATGTTAACAAACATCTTTTTGGAAAGTATACAAGCCAATTGAAGACTTATAGCATCAAGTTTTATGTGGGTCACACAGCAGATATGAGAGTAGAGGCAGATGCCATAGCAATCTATACATTCTTTTTTTAAGGTATGTATGACTATTTCGTTCGCCAATCAGAATTCCTCGCGCTTGTGCGACTTTGCAGTGGTATCTCATCTCTTTAATATTCCCCAATCTGTTATTTTCGTCAGAATTTTTTTAGTTATCAAGCAGGCACTATGCCTCGCGGAATTCCAGAAGACTCTCCCTCTGAGATCTGTCGTGAACTGCCCCCACAGTCCCGTTCTCCGTGTTGTCAGTTGAAGTACAGTTTACGTGAGTGTAGTTTTTGTTGTAGAAGAGTTACCTATCGTAACTTTTTCAGTGCCTAACGTGGTCATCTATTACAGTGAGCAGATTTCCCAGTGCAGTTATTGCTGCCGAACTTTGCCACAACGAACTCCAAGCAATTTTATACTTTAATTTCCTGCTGTTCAGAATGAATATCGTTTACTGTTGATCACATTATAATCAAATCTCGTTAAGTCTAAGTCATGTTATTGTGACCTGCCGCTCCACGTTAAGAAACTGATAAGGCTTTAGAATTTTGCTGATGTAAAGCTAAAGAGATTTATAGTGGACTCTAGGGTTTATTTTTTATTTAGTCAATAAAAGTTGTACCAGAAATTATTAGTTTCCGTTGGTCTAAACCGCCGCAGTTTTTAAAATTTGGTAAGACGTCCAGCATTTAAAATATTTGTGCGCGTACTGCTTTAAATTATTTGTTGAGTGTTAAAATTGTACGAAACTAAACAACGCTCCCAAGAATTAATTAACATCTTTTGCATTAAATACTTTATTTGTACTTAATTGTTAAAGTTGAATAAGTTTTTACTAAATGTAAAAAACTAAAAGTTACGTTCTGCGGTTGATTGAGTTGATAGTTTTGCATTGTGGATTTTGTATTAACATATGACGCTAAGGTACATAAATCATAACAAGTAGCGTAGTGTCAACCTGTTTGCACTGGGACGCCACGTTATCTCAGAGTTACTCATTTATGTACTTCTTTTAAATGAATGTTAGACTCGAGAAATTGTACCTTGTTATATAATAATAACAAAATCTAGAAAACCCTGATAAGTTAGTCAGAGCTCTTTTGCGCAAATAAACTATTTTAATAAATTTCATAAGTTTACCAAAAAGTCCACAGAGACAGTTGGCTTATGACGAGGCTAAGCTCTTTAGGGACATTCGATTATCGTCGTTGGCACTCAATGATTTGATTTTTCCCTGCTTTGCCATCTAAGAGTGAGTTACCCACGAAGTGTACTAAACTACTTTTTTCCGACCTACGAATTAGCCAAGTGATATGTAAATTGTATGTTAACCGTAAATTGACGCCTTTGGGTTACTAATCCCCGTGTTTCCCCTAAGACTTTATGTAATTTGCTAAATGCTAGTCAATGTGAAACTAGAAATAGCGGGATGCAATCTACTACTGAAGTTTTTAGTTAGTAGTACAATCAGATAAGAATTATAACATTTGATTCAGCGATCTTTCTTTTCTTTGCATTGTAAATACAATGAACCGTGGGTCAGTGGTGTCGGAATCGCTTCGATGCCACTTCCCTACCATTATCAACAAACCATGTTCTATTTCCGTTTCCGAGGTTAAACTAACAATGAAAAAGCAAAGCTCGGATGGCTTTATATTTTTTTCCTGTCACTGCAAACAAGCAAAATTCGTTACTAAGATAAAAAAATGTCTGTCAAAAAAACAATAGACTCTTGATGGTGCCAGGATTTCTGGAAGTCACTCTCTTGCTACTGTTACTAACAAAAGTCTCATCCCTGAGATAGTAAAACAAAAAAATTCTCAAGCTTCATGATCCTGAAAGGCTCTTGCTTAGCTGAGTCAAGGACTGTAACATACTACAGTTTTAAACTTTATGGTTTTTGCAGCCTGTTTACACACAAAAAACTAGATTAAATGTTTCACTTTCAATGCCTGAGAAATGGAAAAACTTGCAAAAAACAATCTTTGTAACAATTTTGACGCAAATGCAATGTTTTTTTACTTACGAAGAGTATAAGAACATTAAGCGATTATGTGTCATTCGATACCAGAAAACATTGTTAGTTTCAGTTTGTTATGATTTTGGTGTAAATGTTTAAAAGACTAAACAGCTAGCCCTCGGATATTTTAGAAGCACCTTATTAAATAAGCAATAATAATTTTGACGCGTTCCTGATTGACAATGTCGTAACTGAATCTTTTTCACAACGATTTTCCACATTTCTTGCTACTCGCATGCTTCTTGAAATTACTAATCTTTCAACAAGCTTCTTTTAGTAATGCTACAATCTGCAGTTCTGTCTAAAACTAAAAATGGTAAACATTACCAGACGAGCTCGCATAACCTCAGGTTATGCCGATATATCTTAATGTATGTAGATGGAACCTCAACTATAATTATTTCAAGGACGAAAAATTCTGTGAAAAGTGAAATGTTTATTTTCTTTTGATTACATAGTTCTAGGAAATAAGATTCTAAAAATGAGCGATGCAAAGTTGGACTCAAAGTATGTATACTATGTGAACTGTGCAAAAGTTCACTTTTTTGATACTGATCGCATCTCATCTTTTATTTCACAATTTGCGTCTACCGCATTATTGTATGAACAATCTCTGACGTTTTTGACTTCGCGTCGTTTTTCTATCTATAATTCTTGCCTTCACCTTTTGCTTTGTTTTAATCCCTTTGTTATGCCTATTTATGCACCACTTCTGAGGTTCCTGTTTGCTGTATTTGTAATTTGAATCATGTGAATACAATCATAATTATGTTTCATTGCACTTCTAGTCGTATTCTACTATACTGTTGTTTGTTCTACTGACTGAGTTGGAAAACATCAAAAATGATTTTTTAATATGTTTAGCTTTTTGGTTAATTTTTTTCTTTGCTTCTTCTACTGGCAATTCTACTATATGCAGGCTATAGAATTGCTTTCCTATTAACAATATTAAGAAAACTTTGTAAAGCGTTTGAAGCAAGTATCAGTGTTAATGTAGCAATTAGTGGACATAACCTCCAAATTATTTTTGACTGCAACTTATTACAATTTTAGTTAGTTTTGATCAAGTGTCTAAAAAGATTAATTACATCAAAACAGTATCATCCATTAGGGAAATACAGTTGTGTGGAAGTCATTCTAGCAATTAAATTCCGAGAAATAAAATTTTATAACATTCAAATGAAAACAAGCTGAAATTAGACCATTGCTTGTTACTTTTGTAAAGATCAATTTATTTGACGTTCACTTTAAAACACTGTATTGTACTACAGAGCATTTAAGTTTTTTTTTCGTTTGCGCCATATTTAGTTCTGTAGCTTCTTTTGTTTTTAATGCACAATATCTGTAGAGATTGTTTTAGTTGGTAAACTGAGCTATAAATCACTTCATGAAATTGAACAGCAGTTGAAGTAATCAATAAGTTTCTCCAGCAGCAGCAGAAAAAATGCTAAATAAAAGAGAAAACTCCAAAGCATACTCTTTAATTATGCGTGCGGCTTATTGATTAAATACAATAAGGAAGTTCTACCTTTTTAGCTGAAAAAGATATTCATCTCTGCAAAAAATACGGATTTCTACGCGAATTAATCAATTTAAAAGCGTGGGGTGATAAATGTTCATGTGGTTATTTATTGTTTAATTTTTGCTAATGAGAAATGACAAAACATTTTTTTAAAATACCAACATCTAAAATAATTGTAGAATATTGTGATATTTATAAAAAAAGTGGTAAGAAGTTTTTAATTATAGAGAAATACTTGTCACATCAAATTTTTGTTTATTCGAAGATATACAGGCAGGAAATTAAATTTGAAAAGGTAATAATATTGAAACTAATCTTGTAAACATTATTTAAATGCATTCTGACATATGAGGTAATTACTTAGTTAATCCGACAACGTTTAAAATTAAACGATAGTATGAAATCTTACATTTCTTTTGCAAGCAATTTATAGAAAACGTTTTCATTTTCTTGCAAGACGCATAAAACGCGGCGAAACGTTAAGGAAAAATATCAGTGAAAGGATTTGTGAAGGTAATGTCATAAAATAAGTTTTTAATCAACTTTTATGAAAAATTGCAAAAGACATTTCCGTGTTTGATTTGCAGCATGAGTCTCTAGAGATTCACTTTTCTAGAGGGTGTGGTTTGTCAGCATCGTAATCATTCTACTGCTCTTCTTTCCCAATAAAGATGTAAAGGTGAATATTTAGAAAAAAACCAACCCAAAGTTAGTTTTAGAAAAATTACAGTTTTATCTAGAAAGCTGTTAAACTACATGCATAATAATATATAACACAGCATAATAATTGAGATAACTCGTTGAAATGCTATATTAAGTAACAAAAAACATAACGAACGCATTTACCTAGTTAATTCAAACTGTAACTTCCATTATTATGTAGGACTGCATTTAGTCGACGGAAACATAAATTCATTGACATAATTTGATCATTCTAAAGCAAGCTAGGAAAAAAAATAAGAAATCTACAGACAGAAAGTTTCATTTTGGAATAGCGGAACTGTCAGGGCCGTGTTGGGTATGCACAAAGCGTTATAGTCGTTGTTCTTGTCCACGACGAAAAATTATACCGCCACTCATGATTTGAATAAATAAAGGCAATCTGACCATTCCACGAAAATGTACAACACATAAACTCTACTACAATTGACAAAAACCAATAAATTTATTATTGAACAAAGAATCTAACTGCAATATTAATTTTTTACTTTGTAGATAATTTCTTATGAATCTGAAAATCGTGGAAATTTAGTATTAAATAAAAGCAACCAACGACTTTTAAAAATTTTAATACATCCAAAAAAGAGCAATGGGATCTACAGTGTTATCCAACAACGAAATAGTCTGTCCTGGTTACAGTTTTTACTGTTTTTCTTTGCTATGTTTTGTATATTTCTTTTTTGCTGTCAAAAACGGCGCGTTTTTATCACTATTCTATTAGTTATTTAGCACATTTCTAATCAAGATGGCATTTTGGCTTTATACCAGTGCTTTTTAGGAGATTGCAAAATACTATCCAAGAGTTTCGAAATGAATTACAGAAGTGAAACTATTGAATTCCTCTTCCTAATTTGTAGGGTCATTGTTACGGTACAAAACCTAAAAGATGCAGATTGTCGTAATGATCTTTTTTATTTATTTTAATAACCTGGATATCATATCGTTTCGGTTGTCGGCTTAAGAAAAGACAAGGATAAGAGAATGTATGATCTTCACCAGGCCAACTCCATTCCAAAAATTAGCGGGGAGGAAAAGTTCTTAATTCTGAACCCATCCTGTAGCCACGATTTGCCCCTTTACCAACTTTAGCTCACAACTACAATTTCTTCTATATCGTAGTCTCATTGTGCTTTGTTTACAATAAAACACTAAATCTCACTTTTCTGCACTTCACATTTTACTTTCTCCTTAATTCTTGCATCCAACACTCATTTATCATATTCAGAATCTTCTTCATAGTTTTTTCTATTTTATATCTGATCACCTACTTGGAAATGGAATTTATTTCGTTTACACTTCTTCAAATAATTGCAAGTAAATAGGATGCTAATGTTTGCTAAATGTTACCCTCCTTATCTGGCGTAGGCATTCGGGTTCAGCAAGTCCTTGCCGTGGGAAAGAACGAGACTATCGGTGTTGGTTGTATGCTTCTTTTTTGTGCTCTTCATCATTTACTTGATTTTTTTAAAAAGTGTACGTGTTATTAGAAATATCTTTTTCCAAACGATTCGATTGCCATCTATCAACTCTAGATAAACTCCAATTTTTAGTTTGTCAATTATAAAGTCTTGACTATTTCAAATGAATTATCTTCTTGTTTGGTGATTTTTAAAATCACTTGATTTTTTAAGATGGCGAAAAGATTGCACTTAAATTACTAGTCAAATTGTGTCTTAGAAAGGTCAATCTTAAGCTAGGTATTGATTTTTTTTAGATTATCTGATTTTGGTAATTTATTGAGTTATCGTGTTTTTACAGGACATAATATTTTTCCAATTAACTATGTACTACTAGTCAGCTGCACCTAATAATAACACCTAGAGGAACACCAGCTGGAAACCCTTAAGGTATATAGTGGCTTATCAGTGCAAAACCGACGTCTAAAGCCGCACGTACTGGGCGCCAAATAATTTCAACTTAATCTTTTTTAATTCAAATTTATCTTAATCTACGGTCTAATACTGACAATTTCACTCTCAGAGATGGTATTTATAATGAAATCATTTCGTTGATACCGATTTCGAGCTCTACTGAGTACATTATTACTCTTTTGTTAAGACAGTAGCATTTGTTTAAAATCACACGTGCTTCTCAAAATTTTAAATCACGTTGCTAGTATGCAACGTTGCCTCCACACAGAAGTGTTAAGAGTGTCAAATTGTATTGTAAGAGAAATTAGTTCTGGCTAATTAATCTAAACGCCAATCATCAGTCGACGTTATTAGCATCGATTATTTGTTTAATATTGTTAATATTGTAGTAAGTAACATTTCTACATTCACACACGGAAAGTAAATCAAATGAATTAATAGAGTTATACCGACACACCCTGCGTACTTATAAGATTAGTTTTTGTTTTAATTAATAACTAATCAAGACTTCTTACAGAGACTGAAAATACAGATAGCTTGGTACGCAGATTAAAAAACTTCCTGCCTTCATAATTTCCGTGTAAACTCATATTCATCCTACCGTAAAATATTTACATGCCTATAGAGGCTTGATTCTATTTTACCGTGTTATCCCAAGATTATTCTATTAATAAATAGTGCAGAGTTTTTGAACTTCTCACGAAATCTTGTTTTAACTATTCATTGTTGTGTTATGATCTTATTCTTCTAGTTCAGCAACTCTAAACTTGCTTTTATTTTTTATACCTAGCTAGTTTGTTTACTCTTATAGCTTTTAGATGCAATTAGGAAACTTGGAAAAAGTACGTGTTATAGGATTTTTTCTAGATTTCGGTTTCTAAATTTCGAAATTAGAACTGTATATTTTTGTGCAAGTGGAATATAAACCTAATTTTAATGCAAAAATTTTACTTTTACTTTATGTAGTTTAGTAGTTTACATTTTTAATTGCGTATTTCATAATTTTTTCATCTAATATTTACTACTTTACACATTTAAATAAATAAATAAATAAACAGAATCTTCAAAAATTCTTTCCTTTCTGCATAAATAGTCTTCCTTTTTATTCCACGGACATTTCATTTGGAAAGTATAAAAGTTTAAAATTTACGTACCACCTTTCTTGGTAAACATCGCAATCGATACGTTACCGCATGATATGTATTTTGGATGCACACTTTGTGGACTATAAACAGCTCAAATACCGATATTAAACTTTTCTCACGACATTAATAGCTATCTAAAAATTTACACATACACACGTAGAGTGTTGTGTGGATGTACCGGTGAAGAAAAGGTCGATGGCCCGACCAATGGATGACCGTCCTCTCTCTGTGATATTGGGTTTGGTTTCTGATCGGTCGTTGATATTTTTCTGGGTTCATGTTTTGGTTTAAGAGGATTATTGTGAGTGGTTTCGGTATTATCATTAAAGCTTCAATTTTATGTTACGATGATATTATAAATGCCTTGAAATAATGTAATGTTCAAGAGATTATAACTTTGCACCTTACTTTAATGCAACTCGATCATCTTTTATTTACGTTTATTATGAAATATAGGAGATAATCTAAAAGTCGATTAAATGTTGCATCGGAATTTTATTATTCCAAAATTCAACTTCAAAAAGGCATATTATTATTATTATTATTATTATTATTGATCTTATACAGTTACGTGTTCTTCTGCTTCAGGTTCTTTAAAAATTATTAGATAACCTCGACTGAAATAACACATCAGTTCTCAACTAAATCTTTGTTACCCTTAAAGAGCTTCTAAAAGAATATTTGTTGTTCGTTTCTGATTCAGTGACATACTCTTGCTTGATATATTGGCGTGTGAGCAACGTCTTTGGATTTTCTTTCTTTAATTTAAAGATTGTCTTGTGTTCTTACTAGAGAGATTTCATAGCATTTTACTAAATCTCAATGTACCAACAAATTACTAATGAAAATAATCAAAATCTTTTATGCTTCCAGCTTACTGGAAAACTGAAGATGACGCCGCTGCGTTTTGGTTGTTTGCATTAAGTGCTTCCATTTTAACTCGTCTTTGACTTAAGTATTCTGTTTTCTGAAGTTACTGACAGTAGATATGCATTTGTGAACTTTTAAATATCTCTTGATATGTCCCGTTTTTAGCTAGTTGCTTGTAATGAGTTACCATAGCTGACGTGGATCTCTGTAGAATACCAGGTCTATTTTTGTTTTGCTTTGCCTATTCATTACTCAATGACGTGGACTAGCTCTGTGCTTTGAGTGTGCATTCAGTTTGCATTTGGGCTGACTGTATTTGCTATAGCAGTCTGCGCTTCAAATAGGGAAACGAAATTCAACGACTTCCCCTGCTTTCTTTATTCGTAAGTAAGTCACGGTGAACCAATAGACACATCTCATTTCATATTTTAAAATTCTGTAGATTTTATATTTATTCCTCTGCTATAATTGTAAACTTTAGAAATGTAGTGAATACTCCACTGCTAGAATATTGTCATGAATGGGGTTTACTAATGATAATCAATAACTGCATCCGACATTATACAAGATATTTGTGGTTCATAGATACAGGTACAGAATGTTTTGCGTCTTATCGTTCTCTTATGAGTCTTCAGACTTGACTGTTTGGCTCGCTTTCATAGGTAGGACATTTTTCTTTCCGTAAACTAACAGTAACGAAAAGGGTATCACCTTGACCGTGTCTTGTCGTGAACTGTTATAGGCAAAAGTTACGTCGCAAAAATTCATTCCAATCTAACTGACCTTTTCTTGCTTGACAGTCTGGGCAACCATTCACAAATTCTTCAACACCTTTTAGTATATCATCCCAATAATACTCGTTTTTAAATCTTGAAGTAAGTTTTAGTAAAACCAAGATGTCCGCATTGTAGACCGCTATGGTGTGAAAATGAGAATGATATGGGATTGGACTTGAATTGGGTTTGCACGGAACTCCATTTTCTAGCAAAAAGCTTTCCTTCAGTGCTTACTGATTTAAGATGCTTAGTGGCTTGGATAAATTCGCTTAATCCTGAATTTGTAAGGCGTCATTTAAAAGGTATATTGACATTTCTAGCGTGGTTTCTTCTACTTTGGTCCTAGGATTGTCAACTGGATTATGTGACAAACAATCTGCATTTCTGTGCTGACCCCTGTTTTTAAATTCCGATAATTTAATTGCCAATCTTCCCAGTATTTGTAAAAACAGTGGTATTATGCTCAGTAGCAACCTTAATAGGACGATTTTTAAAATCCACTTAAATGGCCGGCGCCTCCACCATTTACTACGTCTTAATCGTAGGATATAGCAATGCGATATAAATCATATTGGTTTAAATGCAAATGTTGGGATCCAGTTGTGAAATCTTTACATACTCGTATTAAAATGAGACAAACATAATGAAAACAATAAGTTAATACGAATGATAACAGCAGTGTAAAATAAGTAAGTCAACTGACTAAATGGATAATCAATTGACTGACTGACTAGCGACTACCTTTTGAAGGTACAAGGTATTTATATATGAATACTAAGAGTGCAAAATACGGGATAAATACCGTAAATGACTATCATTCGCAACCTTATAGTGTTCAGAGTAAGTTGAGTTCATCTTGACGTCATAGATATGTAGACATGTTTATTCCTGAGTGTTCAATCATGCTGCTTATCCTTTTTGTTTTGTCTGTATTATATTGGCAACTTCACTCTGAGAGGCACATATTCATAATTAAACCATTTCGTTGATGCCGAGTGCGAACTCTAGTAGATTATCACATTTTCCGTATTTTGGTGAGTACGCGAAAGAGACGTTAAGAATATCAAATTGCATCTTGACATCACACATATCAAGACATGTTTATTTCAAGATTCTTAAATTGAGAAATACGAAAAATAAATTGGATTCGTATGCAACCTAGATCAGGATTAGTTACTGTTACTAATTAGCCACCCACTATAAAGTAGGTAGTAGTCAAGCGACTGATTCGTAAACTTACTCTTTGAAGGGGATCATCATCAGAGTGGACAGAAGATACCATAGTTTGTTATTTACTACTTCTATCAGCATTGTGTAGCGAATTTTATCTGACGGCTGTAAAGATTGCATTTGGATTAAATTTAGTGTTCTTGGCCATTTCGCAAAAATAGTCTGAGCTCCACTCGTCCCCGATTCACAACCAATTTGCTGGTAGTTCGTTACTTCTGTAAGGACAAAATTGTTAACAAGGTTTATAATTTCGTTTTTGACTTAACACTTAGAAAGGGGTGTTGCCTTAACTTTGTTGTTGTGTTCCCAAGTAAATCGTACACTCTTTGAAGTATGAGTAACGGTTTCTTAGAAAGCCCTTTTTAACTGCTTTGGTTTTCCTGCATGATGTATGCTGTTTTAGTTCTTGTATTCTGTTGACTAATTTTCAAACTTTTCGGCATGATGGAACTGATTGTTAGGGGCCGAAAGACAAAAAGAATCAAAATAACATGTTACACTTTATATTCAGACTAAAGTACAACCAACTAAATTTAGAGTTTAAAGCAGATAACAGAACAGCCTACTTGATAATTTCATATTTCAGAGCCATTGTTTACTATGAGAAAATGAGTAACCCAATTTTTTGTTTAACCAGTGCACACGTGCGAGCTTTGCAAGATCTATGGGGATACATTCAGAAGTTTCATTTATGTATATAATTTTATCCGTATACATTTATATAATTTTATGCAGATCATTTAGACACTTGCTTCTGGTGTTTTAGAAATAGGTTGCAAGCGTGATCTTCATGTACTTCTACTTATGAAATTTTATTAATATACATGTAGCAGCATTATAACCATACTACAAATCTCCAAGTTTTGGAAATTTTAACATTTCACTGATTCATAAGTTCTATATAATGATTTTGCATTTTTGAGATTTTTATAATTGACAGGTTTTACTGTTATTAAGCCGGCCATTATGTCGTTTATTCATTGAACTTGAAGCACCATTATTTGTAAAAACTTTTATGTTTCGTGATGATATTAGTATAATTTTTATTTGTCGTCATTAAATATGCAGAGTAATATAAAATGTGTGTATTAAGATTAGTAACCACGAGACGAAATAACAACGAAATGATTTTCCCCGATCTTTATAAATCTAATTTACTTTACTTTTCTTAAAATAATATTTTTTATAATAAAAGAAATTATCTCTGTTAGATAAAGATTTAAAGAATGAGTTAATATAAAATATCCTAGTTAGGTCGATATGGTTGACCTGTATACCATTAAACTAAATAACAAAATTAAATGCATCATTTACACGCTTCACGGTATTTGAGTAAGGAATTTAACGACGCACCATTAGAATAATGGTAATTTTCAGTGACATAAACCTATATTTTAATGTCACATTTTAATGTCTTACCTTTAAATCATACATGAAATTTATTTGAAAAATATTAAACAATCTACAACGATCTACAAACAAATTAATCTTTTTTTCTCTTAAAGTCAAATAAACCAAACACTGCAATTCTGATAGAGCGATAATTAAAAAGAAATTCAGACATAACAAACGCATCATAAAACTGAAACAAGTAGCAATTAAGGAATTAACATGGAAATTAAGAAATATTAAAGGATTTTAAATCACTTTCACGCATTATTCTTCCGTGGCCTGTTTAAAATGACTGCTTCTTCTGCAAAACGTGTTGGTTCGCAATGTGGAACCTCAATTTTACTTCCTTTTTAAAGAGATCTAAGTGTAACTGCAGACAAACTGTCCTTATTTCAGTTTCTTAAACTCTTATTAATTTTAAATGCGATTGTTGTAACCGATTGGAGCACAAATGTGTGAGAATTTAAAGAGACTTCAACGCACGATTAGACAACAAACTCGTAAGTTAGCTTGGAGTTACGGATGTTATTTAGCGACCATATACCTGTCTATCCAGACCAGTTTCTTGAAACTTGAGAGTAATTTATGTATCTTAACTCTCATCTACATGATGGAATTTAACCTTTTTGGGAAGAATATGGATTCATTTAAAAATAATAAAGACTATATTTCAGAATATACACAACTGGATGACAGCGTCTTAATTATCCATTCTATTTAAACTGCCGACTTCGTATTACGTCGTTGAATTAGCTGTATGTAATTCTAAAAGCTTAGAACTAGGAAAGGAAAAAAATAGAGAAAGCTCGTATGAATCAATATGTGCAGGGAAATTAAGTTAACATAGTATATGTACAAAAATTCCTATTTCCGTATTAGTTTTTGCTTTAAAACAATGAAATGAAACTTGCGAAGGTCTCAAAGATCTAAAACATCCTGTGATTGTAAAATTATCTAATCCGCCGTGATAATCGTAGACTGCTGAACGACCTTTAAATAGACCACTCAGCAAATCTTTATTAAACGAATTCCTAAAATTTAAATCAACTCAATTTGACTCAATTTGAAACATTGATTAAACTTGAAAAATGATTTAATTATAATTAAACTCTTTACTGATCTTTCTCTTTGTTGCAGGTGAGTCAAAACTATCAAGTATCACAACCAGTGTTCATCAAAGGTGAGAGATTGTGAATCGAATATGAATAAGTATCTACCTTATAATAACAATGAGCAAAACTACAATTTGATTTATAAATTCAAAAACGACTTAAGGCTTTTTTTATAAAAGGGGTACCTCAAGGTAATTTTCTAGGGCCTTTATTTTATGCATGGTTATTAATATTTCTAAGACGTTTTTGTTCTCAACTTTTTCGTAGCACTTGATACTGTTATTCTTCATTCTTTGTCAAAAACGACTTTCCTAAGAACATCTCTGTTGTGCAATCGAAGTTTAAATCACTTTCCTCTTGTTAGGGGTAAATACTGTTACCTAAAGTTGTAGAACTCAAAAGTTATTCCATAATTGGCCAATAGTGAGTAAAAAGTCAGTTTCAAATAGGACTGACACGAGCTGTAGGAATTCATTATTTAATTTGTTTTAAATAAAAATTAACAATAATACACGGAATACTAAACTAACAATTTGTAAGTTTTATTTATTTTTTTATTTTTCTCTACTTCTAAAAACTCAACTATGACAATGGGTAATTTACTTAGAAATCTGAGCTTGAGTAGTTTGAACGCAGTATTATGAAGCAAAGAAGTATTGAAAAGAACGCGTAACCCGAAGGATGGTTTTAGATGCATGCCCAAGAAGAATTAGACAATATGTTAATTCTCTTCCATCGCAAAATAGATACACTATGCTCTATTTAAACAAATCACGAGAAATAATTATTTGCGTTTCTTGATCACCCTGTATAATTAAATCATCCGGTCAAAATCTTGATAAAGGTCCTTAAAGAGCAAACATCAAAGTTTAGTTTTGTAAATGTCAAATGTTAAATATCACAGTTAGTCGAGAAGTTTGGGAAAACTTTGTAACAGAGAATTGAATAATGCTGAAATGCTTAGATTTAGGTCCTATAGTGTCATATTGTTGTAATCAGCAATAGACCAAGAGTAATGAAATACCGATGTCCCATTTAACAAAACATAGGGCAGTATGCCATAGGCTTGTTTGGATTTTTAAATCTTTAGTAACTAAGCCTTAGGAAAAAACTTCTCTGTAGACTATAGGATGTCTTTCTACCTCATTCTACACGAAACAGAATTAAGTACTCTTGCACTTTTTCCCAAGAATTTAGGAAACAGGCTCTTTCTTGATGATAACCAAAACAAAATCAACTACTGTTTTAAATGTAGTACAGTAAACACTATGTTTTTTTTTACCAACTCATATAAAATATCAAAAATACTCTATCTACTTTTATACACTCAAAAGACTTTGGGAAAGATCCCTAATCATTACAATACGCAAATGCATTCATGCTATCTAACTAGGCCCGTTTGGATGAAATGGAAGGAATTTTTGCAAACCCTTGTGTATGAACATCTCCTGGAAACCTTTCTGGAGTAGAATGGAAACATATGGATATTAATGTGCCAATAAGGTTTGGTGCAACAAGACAGCAAATTTATGGCTTTTAATTTTTAGAGGGTAGATAATAATGAATAGTTTGAGGTTACTTCTTGGCTTTTGTTTTTTGTTTTTTAATTCCCATGGATTGGAGTATAGTCAAAAAGGTTTAGTAACAATAATGCGCTATCTTATAATATCATGTGCAAATCTCATTGTGGTAATGATTTCTTGGGTTCAACATGGTGAAAATGATTCAGACTGGTTTGCTTCTAAGTAATCTTTGAACACTAAACCAATTAACTCCATCTCCAAATTTTTTCCACTTGGAAAAAGCCATTTAAGATTAGCATTTCGTTACTGCATAATCTTTGTTTTTCAGTACCAATACACGAACGTTATCTATCTTATTCTGTTAGAAACAGATTTAATCAATTAAATTTGAGATAGGCTCTAAAGCTCTAATATGGACTGCATAAGTAGTCTCAAATCGAATTTCAAAAAGAAATGTAAAACTCTTTTATATTGTGCAAAGGCCCTCGTATAGTGATATAAGTCATCTAAGTTTGAATGCGGTTTGGAATTCTACCCGAAAAGCTTAATTGGTTGAAAGAAAACAACAGGCCCAAAAGGAAAGATAGGTCTGCAAATTCTAATTCAAAATGTTTCACAAACTCAAAAGGTTTAACCAGCTTGAATGATCCAAAAAAGGTATAAAAAGTCCAAGCTATTCCAAAACTCTATTTGTATCTGATCTTTGGACTGGGCAAAAATTATTTTTGCGCCCTTGAGAGTGTTTTCAAGCATAAAGAGTCTCACTCGTGCTCTAAACTGACAGCGTACAGAGAACGTCGTTTGCTTGGAAATTTTTCAAGTTGCACCAAAGTCTAACTGACGTCATCACTTTTCTGGTATATTTACAGCCTTTTTTACCCATTTTTGTGCTTTATATACGTGCGTCTTGAAGTAGTGGCTCACTGGCTTAACGTTTGAGGCCAGCCGTCTCTACAATGCGTAAAAATCTGAGTATAAACAAATGCGGGCAATAATTGGTATAGGATATTCTATATGCATCTTCAAGAGTACCTAACAATTTTGCTTCTGCAAATTTGATACTACGGTGATACATTTAAACAATTCATTTTAAATTATGAATTACTAAACATTTACTATAAACATTATTATATGTCTTTACAGCCTACTTCCCTTTTATTAATTTAGCTAAAACACTTAATTAGTAAAATAAATTTTAATTTGAATCTCTTACTAATGAGGCTAGTTTAATTTAAATAAAATTAAAAAAAATATGCTAAGTCTCTTACTCTCGTTTTGGACTAATTTGTTTAACATTTCACTTAAGTCCAAGATGAATGAATGCCCACTCTGACATTGACCTGTTCTACAGTCTCATTATTCACCGTTATACTGCTAGAATTATTTTTCGAGATTCCTTTTTATTAATTTCATTTCTTCTTTTTTGTGTTACAAATAAAAACTTACTTTCGAGATCTTTTAATTGCAAACTTACAATAATTAAAATGTTGATAAGAAAACGATGATAAGTTAATAGTTTGATGTAGCTTGTCATCATCTAACAGGGAACTTCTATTTTTTTGTTCAACATCCTCTTTTCATTCACGTCCAAATAAGACCATGATTTTAAAAGCGATCACAATAATTACAAGGTGCGTTAATAATTCTCTGTTGATACTTTCCCCACGATTAGAGATACCCCATGATGGGTGGATTATAATATTTTTCTTTTCATAAAAGCGGCTAATGAAGAGACGGCGATACTTGAAGAAAATGAATGTCATTTTGGGCCTTTCTAAAAAAATGTCAAGCAGTCTATACATTGATGGTGAGAGTAAAACCTAGAAATACTTTTTTAATTTTTCTTTTTTGTACTAAAAGGACCTAATTTAAAAATTTCTCATTTGTCGTTTTTTCGCTATTAACTTCATTGCATTTTTAAAAGAAAATGTACTTTCCCCTTCTAAAGGTTTCCCAGGCTGATAAAGTTTTAATAACATACAGTGAGAACATTTTAATTTTGTACAATGGTAGAAAAATTTTTGAACTTGACTTTCAAATCTAATAAAAGTTGTTATAAATTCTTTTTTCCTGTTTGAAACAATAGCTGGTACATTTTTAAGGTGAAAATTGTGTTTATTAAAACAGTAGTACTTGTAAAAGATCTACGCATTTATTGATAATAATCTTTTTCATTCAAAAGCTTTGTGTGAAAAAAGTTCTTGTTTACTGTTTATTATTGTTGTGATATGTATGTATTTAAATGTTTAGACAAATAAAATGTAAACAATGTAGCATTAATGAATGGAATAGTGAAAGAAATCAATGAATATTTTAAAATTATAAACAACTGAATAATTTCTGAATAAAATAAAATAAAAATTTATTTACGTTAATTAAATCAACGTGTGCTAATTTTTTACTTCCGGTCCGGAGGCGAAATATTTTTAAGCCTAAATTTATTAAAATTAATAATGCTGGGTATGTGTATAGCTGGAAGCGTCGTCTGTAAGATACGTGGCCTATTGTGGAAATTGTGACACAATTTCTAATTAATAGAAAATGTTTTTTGGGCGCTATAAGATATTTGATGAAATACCTTTCCATATACATTTTAGTAATTGATAAAAACGGTAAAAGTTCCATAATAATTAAAAAAGAATAATTTGGCTTGTGCAATAAGGAAATGTCAATTTAAAACATTGATTGAAGTTTCTCCCTATATTGAGATAAATATCCTAGGGGTTCAAAGGAAGTAGGTAGTTTACAACGAATCCATTGTGTAAGTTTCTTGGTAGTACCTGTAGAGTGTAGACTAATTAAGATTTTTCCTATTCCTTCTTGTGAAGCATCAAATTTGGATAAAACAGAGATTGCAGATTGTAAAACGCCAAACTTCAAATTATCAACATAAGAATTTTTACTTTAAATGTCAAACAAAATTACTAACTGAAACATCAATGATTTATGTGAATGATGTACCCTTAGATTTCACAGCTGTATATGTATATTAATAAGGATTGACAAAGTTTAAATAAACAAAAGAAAAAAGGAATTATTGAAAAATATTTCGTCAAGTTCTTTCTGAAAATCTTTCATTCCTTCCCTCGCTCAAACCTCCATAGCTTCAGAAGCGGCTGAGATGTCGACCTATATCTTCGCGTAATACAAAAGAAAATTGACAGATTTATCAAACAACAGCAATAATGTATCTATCCAACCTTCAATTTGGTAAAGTAAACTCTTCCTACATATGTTTTTGTCTGAATTAAACGGCAACTCGCCGAATAAGACTGACATGTTGCGACCGGAATTCTCTGTGTAACAAAAAGGCCTGTATTACAACAATTACAAATTTAGTTTTAAAAATATTACGCTAACAAAAATTTATCTTAACGAAACAATTATTTTTATAGTAAATGCAATATGAGATCTAAGCCACGGACGTAGCATCGAGTGGATAGTTAAATATGAAAAGTAAAAACAACATTACGGCCCTTGACCCTATCCATCTTCATTTTGCTGCTGTCTTCTTTCTATAGAAGATACAGATAAGCAATAGTAATTCAGAATCTGTGGGTAATAATGATGACTTCAAAACTGCCGAAAATTTCTTTCAGTAGTGGTTTACCCCATTATGATTCACTTGCAAACTACATCAATTTCAGCAATGGTTTCAAGTTCACTAAATATCTTGAAATGTTTAGCAACTCAATTCCACAGAATTTCTCTGCAGAATGGAGACCATTCACTGTCAGTTGCCCCAAACAATTCTGTAATACATATACTTACTGAAAACCTTCTGCGGTGTTTGTCACAATTTTGTTCTCCAACATTCAACGAGACTTTTAAAGACTAATAATACCTCCAAAGACTTTTTCACCTCTAGAAGTACCAGCAAACGCCACCAATAACGGAACATCCACTGTAGTCTTTACTGTTTCTTCCCCATATAATACCAGTGCATATGCAGGCAAACGAAGTAAAAACTTCTTTTATCTTTTCTAAGTGCATGTAGACAAAAGCGCGTCAAATGTGCCGGTATGGTGCTAGTATTACCAATACCTAAAGATCAAAAATAGATTATTAAGAAAACTTTCTATTGCAATACTTACCAAGGAAAATACAATAAAATTGCTTGAATCGGTGAAAACTTGGCTGTATATTCTACATTTTATAAATCCTCTTCATATCAATTACAGTACTGTGCAAATTGATTGGGACAAGAGCGCATGATCCATGTAATGGACGGCTGTAGGTTTATTCTTGTAACAGAGTGACGTAGTTCGAGTTCTTTGTTTCCACGGCACAGCGTCTATAGTCACCACGGTGCTTACAGTAAGTTACTTCATTTGCCTTGCGCCGACCCTAGCCTGATCAGAAGAATTAGTATCATAGACCCGAAAACAACATCAAAAGAGAGATTTCGTGGGATGGTGTAGATATGGAGGTTTCCACCGTGCGCCGTAGCTTTGTAAAGTGTGGTCACCTCACACGGCGTCCTACCAAGAAGTAGTTCTTGACATCCACCATGAAGAGAGAAAAGGCTGTCATGAACTGTAAAGCAATGAAGGCACAGTTATTTTCTTCTGACAAAATACGTTTCGAAGTCCATGGGTACAGCTCCAAAAAAGGTGATTTTGCTGTATTCGCCTTACCAGAAATTTTATTTGCCCGCCCAAACTTTTGCTTCTGGCTACGTCCCTGATCAAAGAGAACTTGACATTGTTCAGTTTTAGTAGATTCCGTCTTTAGACTACCTAAGGCAAAACTCAGGTATAGAGTGTTAGTTGTGGCACTTTATAGGACTGTATAATAATTGTGTCTGTTACAATGTATTAGAAAGAAATAAAATGAAATGGTATTGCTGGTTCACGATATTTGATTTTATTTTTAACAGCCTATCGTACAGACTTCAAGAAGTAAATATTGTTAACTTGTAGACAACTCAATTTATTATTTCACTAATATGGATCACACGATTAGTTTTACAGGGAAAAGCTTGTTTATGATTATTAAACTATTGAACAAAAAAACTTCGAGCAGCCAGAACCTTTTAAATTCTAAAAATTGTAGTATCTGACATACCTTAAACAACACAGGAATAGCTTAAAGTTTTATAATTGATAATTGAGAACAGAAACAGATTTTCTCAATCAAACAAACTTTAATCACATAATGCGGCTTGCTAGTTCTTAAAATCAATCGACTATGTCTGTTAATAACTCCTAATAAATTTATAAATTTTAGGTTAAGGTTTAATCTTTTAAAAGTATCCGATCTTGACATCAACAGTTGCTTAGGCAGTAAAACAAAAATGGTTGTATATTATATCATTTTATTAGAAGAAATTTCAGTAGTATCATGGTATGGCCGGAAATTGAATTGAATAAATAATATTTTGATTAGCTATATCAAATTAATAGTTGTTTATTTAAATATAAATTATTTAGATCATCTGATTCTGTAACCATACATTATAGTAATCAATCTTAATCCATTAAATATCAAGCACGTACTTTGAAATGTTAAACATTAATTTACCAACATCTAAAAAAAGTTAACAAGAGGAAAGGTGCACAATTAATAAGAACGTTTGAAGTGCCCCAAGAAAGCATCTTGCAATTGCATCTTTACGTACTGCACGTGTGAAAACGTTTTTGCTTCGAATAAAAATAGCTTCTGGCACACTTTGGTATAATAAACAATCACTTTTTGAATGCTAATCGTCTTGACACTTCAATAAAAACCCTTCACATCTATGCAACATACATTACGTGAGATTGGTATTTAGATGTTACATGCTAAGAACAAAAAAATTTAAGTCAAAAATGTCCTCTTTATTGCGGTGACAGTAACAAGATACTACTGTTATAAAGACGTGAGTAGCAGGAAACCACACAATGGTTCTTCTCCTTAAAAAAACAAACGTGTAAATATTTGCTTTCTTTTTTGTAAATAAGCTAACTGTTAAAAAATGTTTCGGGTTGACTTGGGTTAGGAAAAAACATTAATAAGATTTAAAAGATAATTTTTTAATGTCAAACATAACCTCTTTTACTGTAATAAAGTGGGTTATCTTTTTGATATTTATTAAAAATCTTTTTTTTTATTATTAATATAATATTAATAATTTATAGAAATATGAATGGCGTTTTAGCAGGTACTCTGAGAGAAACTAGCGTAGGTAGGTGTAAACAAGATGATTCTTTTAAAAGGGATCTTTCTCTTGACCACTTTTGCAGATTAGAACTAAAAATGTTGATTTTATTCAATTACCTGGATATGGCATTTACTTTTAAGTTATGTAAGAAGTGCATAAACTACCATTGCAACATTAGAATAAATCATATTTTATGTGTCTTCGAAGAAAAAACAAATGAACTTATAGTACTAGTTTGTATTGGAAATGCATCTGCACTTGGATTTAAAAATTAGACTTGATATTTCTTCAGTTATTATCTATTGGGTGATTTCCTTTAAAATTTATTGTTACTGCTGTTACTTCCTTTATCTGCTTGTTTCAATTTTATTTTTTCTATTTCACTGGAAAACAGATGCAATAAATCCGAACGCAACACTGAAAGTGCAATGTAATAAGTTTTTTTGCTTTTTTTTGTTTAGGACTTTATGGTTTCCCTCATTTTAGACTTATCCAAATGTACTTGTCATTCATTCTTTTAATTTTTAATTGTCAATAATTTTCATATCAATCTTTTCTTTTCTAACTAGCATTGCTAACACTACATTCCCCACCGACTTTGTTTATTATTCAGTTGATTCTTTCAATCTGTCAATTAACAAATTCTTGTCCAACTAACTTTTGTTGAGTTACAGTAAATTGTCTGTAGCTGAACATCGTTTTTGAATTTTATCAATTGCTGTCATTTTGTAGATCAATTATGTTTCCGATTGCAAAGTATTCACAATAATAAATGCTTTTATAACAAGCAAAAAATTTATTGTTTTGCTATTCAGGTTTTGTTAGTTTTCCTTTGCACTGACCCCCTCAATTGAACATTGTTTTATCACTGTATCATCTTTACAGTCTGTTTACTTGCTATAGAAGACAAATCTTTTAAAGTAATGCTTCAAGCTTGTTACACAATTTAAAAATTAATGAAAAAGGCTTTCTTTTACTGTTGTATGTAGTTGTTTTAATACTTCAGACTTATTTGTTTGCTGTTAGGTTGTTATGGTGTAGTGTTTAAAAAACTTTTCAGAAATGATTATGGAATTAGGAAAATATCACCCCGCCTTGGTTATAATGTTATCATCAATATCTAAATTTAGAATGGCCAATTACTGCTGATCACCAGATCTACGTCCTCACACAATCATTTTTATTTCAGAGCTGCTACCTTCTTTGAAACCTCAACACAACCAACGTTTTATGATATTCGTCATTGTCTAACAAAAAGTCCACTGGTAGAATATTACATTAATAAGCTGAAGAGGTCTTAAGATTTCAATAACAATCGGTTCCTTTGGACCAAAAAAAACAACATTGACTAGAAAGTTGTAAGATTGCTTTATTTTCTGTTTACACTAAACTTGTCTTTTAGATTTACATCAGCTTCTTGATGTGTTTCGTCTTCTGTGTATCTCCTGATATCGTTAGTCATACATGACGGACATTTCAATTTGACATCAATCCTTAAATTTTAATAGAACAGAACACTCTGTATACTTCTGCATATTTGAGATTAATTAGAAATAGATTCTGAGTTGTTTCATTGCCATTTGAAATAGGTGGTCTGATTTCAAATATGCAAAAAGATGCAAAATCTAAAAGTTAATGACATTTCCAGCTTAACTGAAAGTGATAGAAAATTGCATTGGAACCTAATGATTTGTATCTGTCAAGTTTTGTTTTTTTATTGTTTTATTGATAACGGGTCTACATCATTACATGCTTATGTTCATGAAAAAATAGTATACTACCGTGCTGCCAATCAAAAGTTTTCTCATTGCTAGCATGGTAGCATACTATCTGCTTGTGGACATAAGCATTGATGCCACTAATTATAAGCAGAGATCCGAGCGTAAGTCATGCTAGTAAGATGCAAATGTCTCCTATGGCCGCATGGTAACGCTATCGTCGTGAAACATGTTAATCACATGTTAATCAAAATGACGTGCAACCGAGTTCGCGCAAGCGTAGAAGCAGTAAAACCGAGTGACATTACAAGAGACTTGAAGCAAATGTCTTCCTGCAGTTTATAGTCTCATCATTTATTATGCCTGAAGTCTCCATTTACTAGGAATGCCATTACAACATGCTGTTTCATGTTTGCACTAACACGGTTGTACGCCATTTAAAATGAAACAAAGATTTGTTTATAAAATTTCCTGTTTAAGTCAGCTACGGATACGACGAAACTCATTACCCTGTTGATCCTTCTCCGTAGTGTCTTCATAATATGTTTGTGCATTCTTACCCTTTTGCTGATCTAATTTCAACGTATCTATGCAATTACGTCAAGTCAATGTCAAAAGTACAACGCACAGAAGCAGTAAACGGCAAAAAGCCAATCAGTAGTACCAACATTAACAGTTCAACCATCCACAATGAACCAAATCATGGAGAAGAAACAACTTCATTCTTGATTGAGGAAAAATATCAGATTTGAATGGAATTAGAAATTTTGTTACATTTTGCCATTCTTTGCACCACTTATTTTGTGCGTATGCTAGTCAAACCCCCATTTGCCAGAACTGCTATTCATAGGGGCAGATCACAGAAAAACATACCAGTTTTGCAAAAAGTCGCCACACCTGGCAAGTCTGGCCGTTTTGAATAACAGGTGATTTTTCTGCCTCTCGATTCAAGATGCATTTCTTGGAATTCACGTTTCCGTAGCAACCCATGAAAAACAATTTTGAATATTTAGGATAACTGTCATTGGTGGATCAAAAGAATTTGGTTCACTAATTAGAAAAAATCTCAATCATAAAGGTGATCTACCAATTAAAACAGTTCTGACCTTGTTGATATTGCATGCGGCCATAGAAGACACTAATCTGCTATCAGCAAGCAGATAAAAAAAAGTTATAAAACGCTTCAGACTGTTTAGGAGCTACACTGTTCTTCAATTTTAATTGGTGATTATTAGTGGAAGAGTGACCGAGTACTATAAGCAAAAGAAACCGTAGTAATGACTTACAGTTGGTGTAGTAGCGCAGTAAGCACGAACCAAACAGTCACGTAACTCCCGACAGTAGATTGTGGTGTGTTCCTGCCAAGGTCGTGATGTTAGTGATCTTAAACTAGTGGAGAGATGCAGTGGTACACGAGATCGTTTAGCACTTAATCGAGGCACATCCAGCCAGTGCCGCCACTGGTGGAGCTCAATTTGCGAAATGCTGATATAGTACTTTATGAAAAAAGGAGAAAGGAAAGAAGAGAGGTTGACGATGGTGGTCTTCTCTGCGGTGAACGTGAAACAGAAAAACACGATCGAAACTTGTCTGATCATATTTGGTAACAGATTGGTGCTAAAGTTCTAACATAAGTCTAGTGGTGTGTCATCAAGGACGTCCTCTAGCTCTAAAGTGAGGAGGCTAGCATTGCCAAGGTAAATGCCTGGGGGAAATCTGAATTTGCGTTTTGCACCTCCTGACTGCTTTAGCGGGAATACTCAATACTACGTGTAGAGCCAGCATGACTAGAGGGATGCGCTCGGATTTCTGCTTATACTCGTTTAACTTAAAGCCCCTTAAGATAACTTTAATTCAATTCAGTGTTTCAATTTAGAAGTTTCTATCGTAGTTCATATTCATGCTCTTACTTCAACGAATACTCTGTTGATATGTCAGATCAAAATCAATAAGTACAACTGAGGAAACGAACCATACTTAAGATGAGACTGTGTGATTTGATTTTCTAACTTAGCTTAGCGTTATCAGTGGTTTCCTCCGTGTTTTCTACCCCTATCTATCAGTAGACCGATGCCGTTCCACTGGTTTAGGATTGCCGACTATAGACATCCTTCTCTCTATTAGCCCGGATTCATCCTATGTTTTTGTCGGAGGACATAGGCGCGCGGGTCTAACAAATACATCTTCCATTGTGCTGTACGACGTATGTAGAAACTACCGGCGTCGGGTGTATACTTTCCAACTATACCATGATCGCTTGAACATTGTTGTCTAACAAATTCTACCACTACCACTTCGTTTAAAGAAGTTTCAAGACAGTCTGAAAGGGCTTCTGCCATAATGGCGGGAAACCAACATTGATCGTCATCGTCGTCGTTGTAGCTCAGCATGTCACAAGTCGAAAGACCACAAGTGCGTTTAAAAAAAGTTCCTTGACTTCAAGTATCGTTTTCCTTTGACCTATATTAGAGCGTGTAAGTAATGATCAATAGAGTCATGTCTAGAGTCCAAATCGAGAAGGAATCACAATTATCTTTAAAAGTGCACAGGTATCAAACTGTAAAACGACCAAATACGTTGAGCTGCTTGTTTTTCACATACTGAAAAAAGGGCCCTGTTGAAAAGGAAAAAGTTGTGAGCACCCTTAATTGACATATTTGTTGAAAAATGAAGGAACGTTTCGATTTGGCTTTGTTGCTGCTTATGCATAGAGCGTTAAAAGAAGAAAGCTCGCTAAGGTTTGTGACACGAGTGGAAGGAACGGATTGTTTGATATGGAGTTATGGCTTGGATGATTTACAAATCAAGATGATCAAACTCACGATGGCTTACGAATTTAATGGGCTGATGCCAACTACTACAGATTCAAATTTTTAAGTAGGTAGTTACGTTTATTCATGAAAGGTATAATATACCAAATCTACTTTCTGGCATTTATCAGTGATGGTGCCTCTAGCACCATAAGAGTCAAAATAGGACAGCACAGCAGTAGAGTATAAGCAAGCTACGACTAGCTCAAGAAGATTATTTGCAAGCAAAAGTATTAGCTGTGATAATTTAAAAAATAAAGTAATGATATCACGAAACAGAAGACTCTAAACAAATTACTGTCTAAAGCCTGTATTGTCACTATGTTATAATATACTGGACTCTCAAGTCAAAATTGGTTTTGGATTGTTTTATAAAAACAAATAATTTACCAACGGTTCAACAATCTATGAGTAGTAACAGAAGGTGGGTAAATTAATTCTTTCTCATTTAAAAGTTAAATCCGGGGTTACCGACTTATCATTTTCTTCCAATAATAAAACTTTAAATGGTTTTGTTTTTAGATAGCAAATGAAGATCATTCCAAGAAAGAAAGTTTACACTGCGAAAAACCAATTTAAACTTCACCTTCATAGGTGGATGTAACAAGTTTTAAATCTTTTGTTTTCTTTGTATTTCTTTTAAAGGCACAAAGTATTCCTAGAATTCGAGGAAAATATAGGGTAACAAAAATAAGAATTTTAAATTAAACGCAAAAAGTAGCACAACTATTTTAGTAAAAGTATATTAAGCAGAGTTATACAAGTTGTTTGCATTTTACATAAATTTTATTCTAAAAGCTTGCATTTTAAACTTGTAATACATAACATTTAAGTGCAATAGTCATTTTTTAAAAAATCAGTTGAATCTTGTGAAAGTGGTTTAGTTTTACAAATTATGAGACCCGATTAAAAAATCCATTAAAGATTATTTAAAGTACCTTCAAAGATATGCAAATGGCAGTTTGAATTTTTAAATTGCAAATTGATATAATAATGTTTAAAAATTATTTTGTTATTATTTTTGATTTCTTATAAAGATAAGAGGAGACATTAACATTGCAAATTTTACCTAATCTCTTTTTAATTTCTGAATAAATTAGCTTGAGCAAAACTTCGTTTGGTCTTTCCCATATAATAAAAGTTTCGATTCAATCTGTTACAAATTATACTATGATGAGATTGATTACTTTCTCCGGATTTACTTAAACGCAGTTTTTTGGTCTGTAGTTCAAATTACTTGGAAGATTTTACACAAGAAAAAAATACAACGGAAGAACTTCCGTTTAGCTTGTTAAACATATGGTTTTACTGAGAAAAACTAAAAGTAAATTTCTAGGTTATAGCAATTAATCTCAATCGGTGAATCTGATGAAATAAAAAAAAGAAATTCCTTTCTAATGGAAGTTGTGCAAAAAGAAGTATATGACAATTTTTAACTAATTCAGAAATCGAAAGTTTATTATCAAAAGAAAATTATGCATATATTATTATTATGATAAGTGCCTCTCTCATTGTTCGGTTATGTTATTAAATAGAACTTTCTCTAGTACATATTATAGGTCTGAAAAAAAAAATTCGTAAGATAATCTGTTATGCATATTACGTATGAATTTTTCAATATGGTACAATGAAATTTACTGAGTCATCGAATTGTTGCAGGTACTACATTCAAGTCAATTCTTTATGAGAATCTTGTTTTTTTTTCTTTTTGAGTACATATGTAACGTATTACACGTTAAACTACTATTATTGTTCTCGTTTTGTAATCTCCACTTTTAAATAAGTAAATATATGAATGACGAATGCAGTTAAATTTGAGATTTTAAAGTTTGTACTTGAAGCTTACAATTATGTAGATATCTAAACTGTTAGAGTAATTTATTAATGACATTCTGACGTTAAGCAATTTAAAATAACTTGCTTGTAATTTTTCTAATAACTGGTGTTACGTTGTGTGTTTGCAGTGTACTCATCAGTGTCAACATGAAACCCCTTTAGTATAGGCAACCAAAATCGCTTCAAGATAAGTCGATGCAATTCAAATAAAATCAAAGCAATATTAGTAATCGTTTAATCAACTTACATCTGCTTTTATTTTATCTAGATTTAAACGGTTATTTTTTATTAACTATCTTTACCTATATGATTTATTTCATTAATATAGAAGTATGCAAATATAATTATTTCACTTCTGTTAAATCATTGTGTAGGATATAAAGCTAAATAGTGGTGTAAATCAATTGGCTGTAGGTATATTAGATAAAATTGCAAAAAGAAAAATTATTTTTTCCTCAATTTAGAAAAAAATTGATTCAAGTCTATTTGCAATTTAGCTGAATCAAAGCCTTCTTTAATTTATTCTTGTTAATTAAAAATTGATATGATTACTAGATAGAGGTATAAACGTTTGTTAAAATACCAATTCAATTGATTAATAAAGATTGTAAACTTTTTAACAAATTCATGCTTTTATTATGAGTACATTGGGGAATATTTAGAAATGATATTTAAAAATACTTAAAATGTTCTTATAGTGCTTCCGTAATCGAAATAATAAAATTAAGCTAGGTATTTTGTTAAGGTTCCTTCTCTCATTTTAGAAATTATTGTATAAATAGTCACAATCATGTTAACTATTCAAAATATACAACTGCTCAACAAAACAATAAGAAATGCAGGAGGCAATACTTCCTAGGATTCCTATTTAGTAGTAAATGACATCCGATTATTATTATGCAGCAAGAAAGAGTGTTAGTATTGAAAAAATAATGAGGAATATTAATAAAAGAAGAAAGATTAATAAAGCTTGGAATCTTGCAGCAATCATTAGTAAATTTGCACTTACTTTAAAGTTGATGTCACTACATACTCCCACTGCAAATTATTATGAAGTAACTTAAAATTGAAAATTCATTCTAAAGGACAATTAAAAGAGTTCACCCAAAAGACTTGTATTCTTTGGTTGGTTGCACTTGATTAATTCTTTAAAAAGAAAAAAGGAGTTTATTTAAAAATCTTTTACGATGTGTCCAGAGCCATCTGTTGGTATTTTCTAAAAAATATATCAACTACCAGCTTAATTCAATAGATAGAGCTAGTGGTTGTTTCTCGCAAAAGTTATATGTGTAAATGTATTATAAATATGGTTTGTAAAGTAAGATATAACCAGAGTTGACCTAAGAATGTATATTCGATGAACCTTTTTAATTCCAGTACTTACGCTACGCGTAAAACAATACTGGATCATAATAAAAATACAAACAAAAAAATAACAAGAAATTTATCTAAACGAAATCTAGTGTTTTTTATATTAATGTAAACTGAAATGACGGAACCCGTTCAATAGCGCTAACTACGTTGTGTTGCATTTCGTTATCCTCGCTTGATGCTAATTAGATCCTAACCTAGATTGTTTATTTTCTCTGATGTAGTAATAGGTGCAAACCTCAGTATATTTTTGTACTTACTGTACTCATACTTACGAGGCAAAAATGTATTTCCTAACAAGACCAATCTCTCGACTTCACTCTGTATTGCACGCCGCAAGCTTATTAGAGCTTCATCCACTGTCTGGCCTCTCCTCTCAGAATCCGGTATTGTGAAGAAGAATAAAGACGTACCTTCACCATTTCTAGTCCTGCTACTGGAGCGACCCGCCACTCTGACCGGAGTTCCGACTCGTCACCGGAAGCGCTCCCTATATTACATTTCAGACGCTCCCTGGATTGGGGAGTCCAGATAGTCCGAGCACTTTCACAGTTATAAAACCGTCTATAATCACTGCCAACTGCCCTGCTTTCTAAATTAATGCGGCAATGTGCGGCTTTGAAAAGTAAAATACTGTTTTTTACCATCATTGTTTTAGCTACCAACGTTGTTGTAGTTATTTCAAAACCTTGAAATTGAATCCTCGTTCCAATGGGTTCGTTGTCACTACAGTTCCTCTACGTCTGACGAAGACTCTCACTTATTGCTTCTTCCTGCCTACTATACTACACTTCAAGGTATATCTGCGTACTAGAATACTGCGACCTGATCAGTGTTTTGTGTTGTACGGACGGATGAGAACCTTGGCTGGCGCATCATTCATCCGCTTTCTCATCCCGACTGAAGATTTGGATATCCAGAATTCACCACAGTGATTGGCTTAGATAACGATGTCATGAAGAGGAGTGTCATCTACAGCCGCCAAATCTAGTTTTCTCATTTTTCAGAAAGTCTTCCATGGGGTGAGACATAACCTTCTTTCGTGTGTCACATCGGAAGGTTAAAATCTGTAGCTTGTGGATTGGGCTGCCGTATAGCAAATTTCAACTTTAATAGATGGCCAACTATATCATATTAGGAAACATTGCTCTGTTACACTAGTGGTGGTGTTTTTAATTTTTCTGTCACGTCTTAAAAGTTTTCTAGAATTTCGCTTCTAAAAAGTTAATTAACGATATGCAATTTTCTACTAATCCGATATGTTGAGTTATTTCAGTTACAGTTAGTACCTGAGATGAACTTTAAGCGGTTTGAACCAAACCAAGAGAAATATACAAAGTTGTCTAAATAAAGTGGGATTGTGGGCAAGACCACTACTGCTGCAGTCGCTAAAGTCATAGCTACGTCGCGTCGGTCGGTCAACGCCTCGTCCAGCCGTCTAACATTGCCCTGTCCCAGATTCAAACTCGATCAGACGCTGCAAATCAATACCACAGTCGACGGCGACGGTTGGTTGTGTGCAGCATGAGGTTATTTACGTAGGTTCTTATTCTTATAATTCTCCGGTATTCTACCATCTAAGCTTTACTGATTGAAGATTGAAAAATAGATTAACACCTAAACAGCCGGCAGCTTTTTAGCTTTTAATTGCTTGCTTGCTTCTCCTCTTTATTCTTTTTGTACTGTCATGCAGGCCCTTTCCCCCAAGACTCATAGGACCACCTTGTGTAATTTGCTCTATGGATAGTCTTTCGCAACTCTGCCGATAGTTCTAGAATCTCGGTGACTAAATTAGGTTTAGGACGTAAAGAATCAAACCAATTTCTCAAAATACCCAGGTCATTCTGTTTTGGTCATCAGACCATAACTGAAAGTTTCGGCTCAACCTGAAACTCGAGCGTTTATACCTCGTACTTTCGTTTTTAGCAACCTATCTTGCAATTGATTTTATCCCTTCATTGAGATGAAACTACAAGTTGGGACTCTGTTTGAATTTTTCCCATCAACGCAACAGGTTTGTTGTCAAGGCTCAGTGGCGACATTCCCCACCATATTACACCATATGTGATCCGTTGATTCCGATAAGAGCAAAGGTAATCTGCAGGATAATGCTCTGCAACAACAATTTCTCTATTAATTATTTTCGTAAAGAATTGTTATTGAATTCATGAACTGATTAAATAACAGTTGATGGTGCTTCAGTGGATGAATTCAGTAAACTCGATTCCCATAAAATTTCGATGTTTGTGGCGTCACCAAATATTTTCGAGTTTAATTAAATTTTCTAATTAAATTTTTATTATTGTATCCGTTACGTTAATAGCATTAAATACTAAGTACTAACGAAAATCCCAGCGTGAAAATAAATCATTCAAATATTTAATTCGAATATCCTTGATTTCAGACACTTCTTTTATTATTCTTCTTTTGTTTTTACTTTAAGGAAAGTGAGACCACTGAGAAAGTTTCAAGTTTACACGGGTTATTTTTTGTAAACTTTAAAATCATATTTAAAGAGGTCGACAATTTAAGAGGAAAGCAAATATTGGTGGCTGCTTTAAGTCTTACTTATTTATACTGTGCAAGTATTTACTTCCTGTTATTTTTTTAAAAATTCCTCTCGCACTATATACTACCAAAGTGAAAATCACTACAAAAGTTATGGACGTCGATTTGTAAATTTTCACGTTAGATCATTACTATCTAGATGATCTTGAAGGTTACCCTTTTATGGAAACACCTTACAACATTTTTGTGCCTTATACGCATACAAATAAATTGTTTGGTCTTGTATCGTGGGTGGCTTAGCTCTCACTTTCAAAATGGAATAAAAAACAAGACCGATCGTTAATTCTTTTTGATTTAGATCCTTAAATAAGTTCACCTTTCTCCACTTGATGTACATCGACGAACCTGTTGTGATAGATAGACTTTCGTTTTTTTTTTCTTGCCCCTATTGATCAAACAATTTAACGCATTCAAAATATTTTTTTTTGTAAGCATCGTTATTTATTATCTAAGACATTCGAAAGTGAAATAAATCACATAAGTTAAATTCATTAAGGAAATAATAATATGCATTTCCGTTTTACAAAGTTAGCTCCAGATATTCTTTTATTTTTATTCGTTTCATTCATAAGAATATTACGGAAGTAAAAGAACTTGAAAGAAAGAAATAAACAAACGATAAATTAACTCCCAAAACTCCCATTCTTTTCGGTCTTTTGTGTCCTTGTATAATATATTCAACCTCGTAATGCCTTAGAATACAAATGTTTAATTAATATGTAAATTGGAAATTGAAAATAAAACCATAACAACAGTTGTGAAACGTCCAACAAACTTTAGAATTGATCCACGCCCGCAATTTACGTAAAGGGGCTCGTCCTCACGATTCGATATCTTTTTTTCCCCATATCACCTAAAAAAATAAAAACTTTCTCTAATTAAAGCTTATTTTGCGATTGTGATAGTATTACAATGCGGGTGTAGTAATTTAACTGCTTCGTCGTGAGCGATTCTGTTATAGTTTTCGATGGGAAACAAAGAGAACACACATAGGTATTATAAAGATAAAAAGTAACACCCTGGAGCAAACAGTGACATGTGCAAATTTCGTTCTAGCTTTCGTAATATAAAAACACTAGTTTATTGGAGGTGGACATCATTTTTAACAGGCGTGATTTTACAAGTTTTTCTGTTTTTTTTTCTCTGAGCTAGCGCGTCAAAAGTTGTACTAATTTGCATTGTAGACAAAATATTTTGTTTCATTCTCTATTAAATATTTTTAAGATAATATTTGACTTGATGAAACATTCACAGATTTCAAGAATACTGAAATGGCTTTTGATACATCTCAAAATATGGCTGGCCTAGAACTTTGTGCTTGGATGACACACATAGTAAATTAACTAGAGTAGGTATTATTTTACAAGAACCAAACATGGATAAGAGCGAACAAATAAACAAGACGGAAGAAAGTCAAATTAATAACCCAATTAATATTACTGAACAAAAAGAAAAAAACTAACCCAAAACATCAATCGATGCTTTGAAATGCGACTCATATGAAAATTGTCTGTCATTTTTATTAACCTTAAATTTGATGAGGCCCATTGAGCCTTGTTTAAAAGGAAGCAAGAAAATGTAAAAGTTTCAATTGTCATATATCCATATGTAACAACTTCATTAAGATTTTAACTCAGATGAATAAGATACGTGATGGGATTTGGAAACGAACGATCTCTCTATTAGGAACTACTATGGTGCAAGCCATAAATGGAAAAAATGAGACTTTGAAAAGTTTTAGAGATATACTACGTCTCACAATTGAAAAAAGCAACTACTGTCATCCTCTACAATTAAACTCCTTCCCTCTGGCAACTACAGGTTGATTGATGATTTTGTTTAGTTACCCGTTCACTCACCCACGTAAAATCTTTGATTACAATCTCCATGAGTCACAAAAAAATCCTATGGATGACATGGTCTCCGTAGATCAAATTATCTATGTAGGCCCGAATTCAAGAAATACTTTTAGTATTTCTTATTATTTTTTTGCTTTTTGCACTTTTCATCGTGTCTAATTGTACTACTCCAGTTTCGGAGCTACTGGCCGTGATTTGTGACCCATTGTGGTTGGTGACCCACGGTAAACTACGTGACAATAAGCAGCACGTGCTTTACGGTCTTCCACAACAACTTTCTGGCTCACGTCCACATCCCTTCATGTGAATATTATCTTATTCCTTGCCCATGGTGACGAGATTACTCTACGTATTGTGGTCAGCGTAGGCTCCCAGGTCCAGCATTTTCTTTGATCATTGCGCTACTCAGCGTCTGTCATTACTCTGGGGAGGGGCGCGACGTTTGGCGCCTAGTGTAGTATTCTTTCTGTCTTTGCTCTTCTGAGATGCCAGTATTTCGAACGCGTCCCGTATTCGGCGTTAGTAAGTTAGCGGTCGCGAAGTCTCAATTCAGCTACTTCCACCGTTTTCTGCTACTGAATTGCACCTCCACAGTGCAGCACGCGTATTGTATTGTCCTTGTCGCGAGTGCCACGTTACGGTCTGCCTTTTGAATACCTGGCCGCCAACCAACAGATAACGACGACACCTGGGTATCAGTTCAACAAACACTTGCAATACCTGCGCACTAACTATGAGAAATAGTACATCTAGACACCAAACCAAAACAGAGTGTTAGTATCCGGACACTAACACAATAATTTAAAAATACAGTTCACGACACCCCAACGGCCTTCTATTGCTTTCATCGCCAGTTTTTCTATGCTGACGACCACTTGATTCGGTATCTACAACCGCCGAAGACGCCGTAGTTCTACTAACGTAACTTCCACTACACTGCCGCGCTCCTGGTCATCATCCAAGGACGTTGGTATCACCAGCCAATATGGCCATCCGCCAGCATGGTGTGCAAAAAACCTCGATTAACTAAACTAACTATTATCCTAACTTTAAATCTGTTTAGTCTCTACTTGAGGGGCAACTCAATGAAGTGTGTCGGGCGATGTTTCAATTGAAAATTTTGCATTCTTCGGGCAAGTAACAAGATAGTCAAAATTTCTCTAACAGATGCACACCTAAAATTCTTGCAAATGCAGCTGTTGGTACAGAGCCGTCGATACATTTGAATTCCAGAAACTTTTCCAAATCTTTCTTTTTTTAAGTTTCTATTACGCGATCAGATGGGATAAACAATCTCGAAAACAGCCAGTTTACTTTTAAATAAAACCTCTCCGAGCAAACCACATACAATATACATTCTGCTATAAACACTACTAACCATTTTTAGATCGCTGAACCTTACCATCTGAATCTAGTCTGTAGCACTTGTTTACAGATTTGTAACTACCACGACTATGGTCCTAGGTATCAACCTACGTCTGTTACATTTTTACCTCCTAGATGACGATGCTCTAGTTTGCTTCACATCTTGGGCACACTTTTCTGGTATGGTTACGGTTGCTGCAACTCTTGACTTTTCTCTTTCTTTCGGTCCCGGACACATTAATCCTCCCCCATTATCTCCATTTCTCCAAAGGTACTGCCTATGGCTAGAAAAATGTATATTTTATAACAGGATGGTTGCTGTTTTTTAACAGAAATAATATTACATATAATAGCTGTCATAAGGAGAATAGCATCAGCTAATGTAAATAGGTTGGTGGGAAAATCCCAAATTGCTCTTGAGAAGACTGTTGCTTTCCAATTAAAAACTTCAAGTCATCGAACTAGCCCAAATCACAGGTTGATTAATCTTTACCAAAAAAAGCCAGAAAAGTATTTTGTGTTTTAGTTCATGAATATAAGTAGAGGTTAATTAAATCCAGACCAAGTTTTAAATTAAATAATATTAAGCAGCAAGCTACATTCTGGTGTAAGAAAATGTGTAGCAGTTAAATTTTGTAACAATGAGATACAAAGAAAGTATGTGTAAAACAGTGGTTGTCCCCATCCTCTACTGATGGGTCTAAACAAGGACGGAATGGTCAATGTTTACACAATTTAATATTTTTTGGGAGAGGCAAAATCTTGTCTTTGTGTTTATGTAGAGCAAAAAGTTAGATCATGTAAGAAATGCTGATAGAGAATGAGAAGTTAAAACAACTGACTGTGACTAAAGTGGAAAAATCCTACTGCGCATTGAATCGAATACTAGATAGCCATAAAAATATGGTTAAAAACCATCTACAGAAATAAAGCAGCGTCTAAAGTGTTGGATGCACAAAGAAATGCAGAAACAGACTAAATGGCTAAGAATTGTCTGAATAGGGATAAACATGTAAAAATGGTGAGTTTTATATTACTCTAGATGGCAATGAGTGGCGACCACACGATTACTAAGGGAATAATTTATTTCTAGCAGATAATTCTGTTCAATTCATACAAAAAGGAAAAATTTCCAAAAAAAAAGTTCTTTTATGGTTGGCTATAAATGAGAAGGGAGTTTCAGATCCTGCATTTCTTGAATCGACCTTAGCAGTTACAAGAGAACGTTGTGGTTTTCTCACCACACTTTTGATTACCAAGAAGATTTATAAAACATTATAAACTGGCTCAAGTAAGTATCATTCTGGCCGGATTTAGCTTCGGCCAATTACTTCAATGTCTGTATAAATTTTAACTGTTTATATTGGTGTTTCTAACACTGAAGCTGGTAAATAGTCCCCAGTTGGAAAAATTACACTTAAGAATCTTTACGCCACAAAAAATGAAAAGCACGAATTAACCACTAGCTAAAATTTTGACTTCTGGCATAAGTACTCTTCCATTAGGAAATCAAAAAGTTCAAATTAAAGCCTGTTTAGAAAATCTTTCCCATTCTTTTCTTTTAAGTTCAAAGTACGATCTGATCTGCACGGTGTTCAAAATCTACTTGGAACGGTCAAAACCAAAGTTTTTTTGGGATTCACATTTAGAAAGAAGTTCGTTACTTAAATTGAATCTATTGAAAAACTCTAGATACGCAAGAGTTAGTGTTAAACTCAAGAGCAAATTGCATAGTACTCTTGATAATTAATACTGTTGTCAAGACCTTGAGCTGACTGACTCTCATTGTATTTTGGACGACATTTTTCTGATAGTCTCACTAAGTTTAAGACGTCGAACTGCCTAGAGTTGACCCGAATATAATTGGATGCCCATAAAAAAGATTTTTTAGTAAAACGACCACGCTATCGACCGCTTTTTTGTGTTGTAATTACAAAATTTACAGCTGCAATCATATTACAGGAATTAATTACTAAAAAAGTAACGAATAAGTTGGTCAAAACTCTTCATTTCCCAAGGTCATCAATCTCTGTATACTAACTATTTACCAATCTGGACTTTTAAAATCTAGAAAAGCATTCACTGACGGTATCTTTTTTCATTTGTCATACTTCCGGTAGTGGTTTGAGAAATCAGGATTGGATTATGAGAATATAAATTATCATTTTAATAAATTAGATTTTAATGCCTGCGTTAATGAGTATTCTGATAAGCTAATGTTTCCTATTTTACATGAGTTTGATATGAAGATACTGTTTACATGAAGTTGAGTTGAACCGGAAATTGCATATGATTTACCATATATGTCTGTATGGTCTACATTCTACATTCACATCAATTTAATCAACTATAGATTTACGCATTTTGCACAAAGACATAATAGAAATCGTACATATACACACATTCTCTCTCGATCACACACAATTCACAATCATTTCAAAACTTTCATTAAATACTATCTCAATAGGATTAACCGTTTCTTATATCTCTGTATTATTTTATGATAATAACGAGCGCGGGAGATGATAATATCTTATTTTTTCCTCAAACGTTTATGTCAAGAGAAATCGTAATTTAATCAAGATTATACTACAAATAGGAACAAACAAAAATGAAATTCTTTAATAGGAAAATAATAGTCATTTTGAATATAATAACAATATCTATAAACCGTTTTAATTAGAATAAATGTTACTTATTATACTGGTATAATTTATAATGACACATAACTCGGTATAAGTGTTTTGAATACTCTAAACTTGTTTTGTTGACGGAGAAAGAGAATTTATTGATCGAACGCAATTTAATTTAATGCTAAATTGATTTCGTAACCATAACCAATAGTAACAGTTAATGATTATAATTATTACCAAGCCAAATAAACCAAAATTAATTAATTACTCATTTCTTTTACACCTAATTAAATTATTGGCAGTCATTTATGTATTTCGGATGTAGCTCTTAATAATATATAATTATTTATCTCTAGAAAATATTATTTTGAGAGAACTATCAATTATGAATTCTCAGCGTTAAATAAACTTTCAGGATTTTATTTGTTTGTTTCTTTTCTATTCTATTGCATATGTTCATATTAAAAAAGAGTTTGATTCTTGATATATACAGCTGATAAATACAGTTTGGAATACTAAACAAATAAATCAAAACAAAGAAATTATTCATATTATGTTGAATATTCCCAACGTGCACAAGGACGTTGAAAACACGTTAATGTGGTTGATTCAACGTGTCTGGTTGAAATAGTCACGTTATATTTTCGTAAAAGATTTAACGTGTCTTTGTCAATAGTAGAATAGCATTAATTTATAGTTAATTAAACGATATATTGACGTACGTTCAAAGTCTAATTGCGAAAAATTGTTGTATCCCGCTACACTGACACGTTGAACACAATTTGCTTCTGCCCAAGCAGAAACACCATTAGTAAAGCTTATGTAGCAAAGGAAGTAAAATCTTGCAATTGAGCCAAAAACATATTTGTTTGATGATTCATTCAAATAGGCCTGTTTTGACTTGAATGTTCCATTTCTCATTCCATCATCTTTACAGGTTTTCTGTGAAATATCGCTCATCTTTGACCGAATCTTCTTCATAGTTAATGTGTGACCCGTGTGACTGTCTATCAAGTGGAAAAAATTTTGAACTCCAATCTATGGTCTTTAATCAGCCATGAAAGGTTGAAGGCGTTGATTGTAATTCGCGAGCAAAATATATTTGTTGTGGTTTATAACAAGAAAAATCGGCATTAAATGGTTTATTTATGCTTACAATACTGAGAAGAACACATAAAAGTGCAGTCAACATTTTAGTTACATTCGGTGCTATATGTCCTCACTGTCATGTTCTATAAGTACTTTCATCGTTATCACTTACACTGTATCGACTTCTTTGTAGTTTATTTCTTCATTAGCTTTTCAATTTCAATTTTTACATTTGCTACCTTTCATAAGCAGGGGCTGTGGCGCTCCTCTGATATTAGCTCTAAATCTATCTTTGAAAAACGCTTTATGCAACCTTTTGTTCTCATACTCTTACCTAACACAATTGCTTCCCAATGATTTAGTATGTTTCTTACTACTTTTAGGAAAAGTGGTGACTGTTTCATAGTTTGTTCAAAAATTCTTCAAAAATTCCGCTAACCTTTGCACCGCTTCTTGTTCTCTTATTAAATTATTAAAATAACCTCACTGTAGATTTCTCTTGTTTTACTCTTCCTCTCCATATCGTTTTGCAGCTCTTCTCGCTATTTCATCTTTGCCCATTGCTTTAGAAGTTCCCTCTTTCAGAGTTTTCAATATTGTTTTGGCTCTTATTTAAATTGTCTTCAAAAGCTTGGTCAGACTATTCTGGTCGTCTCGTCTTTTATTGTAATGTTTCTTGCTTTCATGCCTTGAAATGTTTCTTGTTCTTTGGCACTATAAGATGGTTCTTAATCCAAGTCTACTCACCTTCATGCTTTTACGTCTTTTGTAACTTATGCATTTTTCAATAGATTTGGTTTGGTATTTTCTTATATCGACTTAACCACGTTTCTTTATGCAGAGACAGCTTTAAGGGTTAAGTGAGGCGGCTGCCTTAGGGCGCACTATCAGCTATAGTAACCTCAAAAATCAGTTCAAAGATTAAATCTTTTACCCTTTTATTGTCTTGTATGAGATAAAAGAACAAAGATTTAATTTTGTCTTAGGACATACTAATGCATGTCAATATTTGATCCAAACTCAAATTTTTACTCTACTCAAACATGATTTAAGATTCTGTAGATAAGACTTAACTCAAAATCACAATCTCGTACGCGTGATTAAAAATAAGCGACTTGAATTTAGTTCGTGAGCTAAAGATTTGCGCGAAACCAAGGCGTACTAGCTGGAATCAAGCATGAACTCGTTCAAGTGCAAACTACAAAAATATGGGCAGCCGTTCTGAAGCTGGTTGTGTCACCACAAATTCTGCTGTTGCACATTCTCTACCCTTGCTTCTAGTTCTACGCGTTAATTCTTTACTAAGAAGTTACTGATGTTTCAAGTGTGATGCTAGATATTCTGTTTCTTCAATTGTATCTTTGAAAAGTCCATTTTTTTGTCAAATACCTCAATCGAGTGTTGCTCTTGTTTGAGTGCGAATGATTGAATTGGAAAGTCACCAAAAATCTAAAGCATGCCTATTGAATTGATACGTGATGTGAAAGTTCAAAAGCTTAAGATTTTTAATAGAAGCATAAGACAGTATAGTCATAGAAGTAAGCATGTTTGTTTTTTGATATTGCTTATTTGAATTTTGTGCATTGATGATAATGATAAAATGTATTATGCCAATAGTATTCATTTATATTATTGCAATATTTATGCAGATATACTTTTTACCATGTGGTAAATAAACTTTCTGTTGAAACGAAACCATACAGCCATTTACAAGACGAAATTAAATTCTAACGATTTACATGCAAGCTTTACTTAGATAGATTTAGAGTTTGGCTTATGCAAACATTATTGGTCAGTTAACTAGTGTGTTGTTAATTAGTAATTTAGTGTTATACCTAACCTTCATGTAATTTCTAATTTTTTTTATTTACTCTCAATATGTTTCAAAGCTAATTAATTACTTTTACTGAACTATTTAATTAGGAATTGAATTTTTCATAAAATAACAACTGAAAGATAATTACTTACCATACCATTCTTCTTCCTCATGTATTTAAATTCTTCTTTGAGACTAACACTAATTTGTATAATTAATTAAATTTTCTTTTGTTCCATCTATCCTAGATAAAACTGTACAGAAGCATAATATAAGTGTTAATCTAAAATTTAACGCTATCATGTGAACAACTTATCTATCTATCTTGAATTCTAAAGAAGATATTTCACATTTATCTTATAACTTGACAAATGTGAGAAATTACAGCATAAAGGAAACTGAAACGTACAATAAGCATTGTGTTGTCTTAATAAATAAAAGTGAAACTCCTGGGGTTTTTTAACTTTAAATATCAATTTTTTATAAAGATGGGCACAAACATTTCCTACAGCCACATATTATAATATGAGCGTCTATGAAAGATTAATTTGATATTTTTGTTTTTCATTAACAGTTAATTGGTAAAAGTGATGTTTGTTTTATGCTGCCTTTTTTCTATGTTAAAATACCTTAAATGGGAAAGAATTGGAAATATTAATGTTATTTAAAATATTTAATTATTTGTTTTTGATAGAGCTATGCTTTGCGCTTAAAATTATGTATGCAATTAATAATCAAAGAAAGTTTTGCATATTTATTTAACCTAAATAGAGATGCAAAATGCATTATGGGAAATAAATAAAATAGTGAATTCTTGATCTTGGACAAATAATTAATTATTAATTTCTAATTTAAACATTTAAAATCAAATAAATATTCTATTAGAATGGATTATAATATCAAAATAAAAATAAACTTTGATACTACATTTTATAAGTCAAAAACTTGACTGCAAAATAACTTTAGGTTAGTTAAGATCTTTTCTGTTTCATCAGATTTATTTTATTTAACTGTAAAAGAAGTATCTATTGATTGATTTAGCAATAAGGATGGCGTTTAAATTTCTTAACTGTAATCTTCAGAAAAAATGATAATAAGTCATATTGAAATAGAAGTTCCTCTACCCACAAAGTTATTTTAATGATTCATTATATATTTTTCCTGATCTAAATTCTTGTCCTTGTTCACCTTTTAGATGCGCCCACTCCTCCAGTTTTTGTTATTCTTTTTTTTATTTAAATTACTAAACATGAACAGACTTACAAGGTTACAGGAGTAGGAATATAAACAATTCGATTGAAGAATAGGAAACTTTCAAATATTTCTGCAATTTTTACATGCAAACAGGATCATAGATAAAAAACTGTGTTATGAATTATATTTTAACCTTTATTTTTTTTAGTGACCTTCACTAGCTTTAAAAACATAATTATATTACATATGCATTTTCCACTTGCTATTGATCAACTACTACAGATTACATGATAAGAAAGGTATACAAACAAAAGAAATGCATAAATACCAAACACTTTACAATATTGGCCAAATACAAAAACTGAAAGAATTCGTTTACTTACAGTTAAGTAATCAACAAGTTTTAAATTTGTCTACAAGATACGGGTGGTACATAATCATCATCATCATCATCATCATCACTTGCTCAAATGCAACTAATAATAAACACCAAACGGTTTTGTCGGAATTTGTTCTAATGACAATTTGTTTAACAATCTGCCTTATCTAATACAAATATTATCTTCCTTAAATATTCGTTTTGACAGAAAGAAAATGTAAAATCGAAGTCTGGGCTAGATTAGCTGCTTTAAACATTTTAAATTTTTGTATTCATATCCATTATAGCGTGTAAAAAGTGAAGAAAGCAAATGTTCTAGCTAAAACATCCTTCCCTTTCTACAAAGCAATTTTACAGGATACAGTCGATGTGAAACAAACACGACAATAGTGGGTAAAAATCCTACAGGTCATACACGTAAATGATTGTCTGGCGGCCATGCACTCGTGCTTATCGCAGAGTAGCTTGGTATTCAATTTAAATCGATAAAATGTACTTTGGGGCAAGTCTTTTAGCATATGACCCATCTTGGGTATTAAAATGGGATATTGGAGCTTTTTGTAGATAATGTATTGATGTATCCATGTATTAAGTAAAATTAATATTGCGTCAGTATAAAGTTTCAAATGCACACAGCTTTCAATTCTGAAGAAAGAACAAATGACGTTTGGTGGTACCCAACTCGTTTAATATTATAAGCTACCCTGCTCATCCCCGCACATGAGTGGCAGGTACTGACTGTGCAAACCCTTTCCTGCTGTCAAACCAAGTTTACCTTATGTTTTAGAGCCACGTAAGTACCCAGTATCAGCAAGTCTTCGCTCTATTGCGTTGCTTGGCGCTCGTCTTTACGTGCTTAGTGGAATCGTGACCCCGAAGTACCTTCAAGGCACTGCTACTGTTTTCTGCTACCGTTCGCTACCTAAAAAGTCATTTGTATGGTACAACAAAATAATGTTTGACATATAACAAACATCCTTCTCCGTCTCCATCATCATCGCCCGTGACAACAAATACATAACTAATTATATAATACTGTTCCTGACTCGGGTGCCAAATCCAAGTCTAGCCTTAAACAAGTATTTTTCGCCTCTACCACCAGTTTTTGTGTCAACAAACAGTTCAGCCGACACGTATGCACGGTCAAAGAGACTCAAAAAGAGCCCAAATAGCTTTCCGCCACAATGACGCCGGGGAAATGACATTGATCATCAGCAGCATGTCCATACGATCAATCGTTCGTAAGATATTAAAATTGTATTAGAAAAAACAAGAAAGATTGAGTGAAACCTTCATCAACCTCTTTTAAAGGCTTGGTTCTGCCACATTCTTGAATTTTAAGTATTTTTCGTAATTCTCTACCTTTTATCAAGTTTTACCGGATTTGATGATTATCTTTTACGTTTTACCGGAATTTCTTTGCAAGGAAAACTATCTGGTGATGCTTTTTTTACAAAATCGTAAACGTAACTCTTTTATCTCTTTTCGTTATTGAGTAAATAAATAATTAAGGCGAAACCTTATATGATAATTGATAATAAACTGAATCCAGTGGATTGGTATATATTTAATTATGTACCTACGCAAGAGAACAATTGCCCAAAGCCTCGTTTCGATATCTTTTGAAAATTAAATTGCGAATCCCGCTAACGAACACCTGTGCAAATCCAACCACAACGGTGCAAATACAATGCATGGGGTAGACCCTAAAGATAGCGCCTCCACTTCTAGCTCTTTAAAACAAAATAGGGTTCTAGAAACTTTATTCCTTTTTACCTCTAGTTGACGCTTTCAGAGCTAATTAATGTTATATAAGATGTACATCTGACACATTCAAAGTTCGTGAAAATCCGTCTATTAGTTCTTGAGATAAATAGCGATCCCGAGTTTTGCAAAGTCTTCGTTTTATTCAACATCATTTGTATCTGGATTAGAAGAACTGTTCTCTCATACGTATTGATTGGTATTTTTGGCAAGAATATTAACCAAAAGAGTTGTATTTTGAAAGAATTTAAACAAAAGCTTTTTCTTCTTTAGTGAAACAGGCATTCTTCACACATAAACATGAGTCTTTGGAAATTAATTTATCTATACTTTCATTAAAGTCTGAAGTTTATATAGCGTTAATGCTACTAATCTTTGTTTGCTTGTACTTCATTCCATAAAAACTTTGTTTATGACCAATCATTCTGATTTTTCATTATCACATGTCAAAAATGGAAATCTTCAGTGATTTTTTAGCATAATGGTTAAGGACTAATCATGAGCAAAACATTGAAATGAGTAATTTTAAGGGATCATCAGATGATTTTTGAAATGTCACTTTTGCTATAATTGATTTTTGAAGGTGCCTAAGGGCAATCAAGCTTGCAGGCTCATTGCAGTTGAAAAAACTCAGAATCCCCAGTCTATATATATAGATTATAGTATTTAGTAGTAGGGCAATATTTATGCCACTTAGATTTCATGTATCCATTAGTCATTTTCTATTGTGTTACTGCACCTCCAAAGTGCCTACATTATATTACTTTGTTGATTTTAATATTTTTCAGTTTCGATGAAGTACTAATATGTATTAATTCATGTTTTCATTAATCAATTTCTCTTATAAGTCGGACTGACAATAAGACTGAAAACAATAATGAAAATAATAGTAAACAGAATTTTAGCAGCTTATGTATAATATTATTGGATTGGTGAGATTCTTTTGCTTTTCATTATTGGTGTGTACTGTGACTATTGAGAGGGATCAATCAAAAGAACTGAAAACTAAAAATAACACAACTATTTAAATTTCTATTAAGGATGCTAGCTTTCATTTATACTTTTCAAATTCTCTTGATGCTGTAAAGGTATTTTTGGAGAAATTCCAAATTTATTTCAAAATCATTTTATTGTAGTATTCTACTACTATTATTATTTTATTAAGAGTAAAAATGAAAGCCAAAAGGAAAAATTCTATGAAACAAAATTCATCATTAGTAGTTACAAGACCAATAGAAACTACTTCTACTTAAATTAATCATAAATAAACTTGTTGTAGTATCTAATCTAACAAAAAGAGAAAAATAAAAGTAAAATTAATGAAAAAAATTAAATAATAAAATCAAATATAAAACCTGAAAATAAAAATTATAATAAGACAGGACAAGAGTTAAAGAAAGATAAAATTAATAAAAGTAAAAAACAAAAATGTTTTATATAAAAAGAAAATTTATACGTATAAGAAAAACAGAAAAACTGATCAACAGAAAATAAATGAGTTTATTCTTATACTGTTACCGATTGTTAATTGTTTATATTAGTTTGCGATTGCTAGTCTTAAAGGCAATGATTATTATATTAGCATGAAATCTAGGTTACATACAAATATGGTTTATTCCTTTACATCACAAAAACTACAATCATTAAGTTGTATCTAATTAAATCAGGACTTATTGAACACAGTTTGCCAAAACAGAAACAGCTAAAACCTGTTCTACTAGATGTGTCCAAAACTGTATTTTTTTAATTACATTTACAAAAAATTGATTTAAAGTGTATTTACACTTGATTTATTTTACAGCACCTATAATGACATAAACAGACTTTATAGTCCAAACATACATTATTAGAATGAAACCGTGATAAAGCAACAAGTAGTAATATATGTAATTGACCAACATTTTGAATTGTTATTTTCTTAATATATTTTGATTGTTTACAATTACTATTTTCTGTTACAGCAATATTATTACGATTGAAATGGGATTAATAAGCCAAACTGTTGTTTACTTTATCTTATGTTCATTCTGGCATTTCATCTAATTTAGCAAATTAAGCTAAAAAAAGTTACTAAAAAATTTGTTTTTGTTACTGTATTATTTAGTAGCAGTTCAAACACAAATTCTCTTTCTATAAACTCTTTTTTCCCCATTGACCTTGTTCCTACATTTATGGAGTTTTTTCTAAAGAAATAATAACCATTAATTTTGTATAAGATAACTACTTAGTGACAACTTCAAAAATTTGTTCTTCAAAAAGATATCTATCTTTTGTGTGATCAATTCAATGTATGCTATAAACAGAAGCTTTATTTATATTTATTGATTCATAAAGTTTCTTATTTACATTTTGCTTTTATACATAAGGATTATTTATTTTTTTATATAAGATTTGTCATTAGAGAATTATAGAACTTTAATGAGGTGAAAAATAAAAATTGCGTTTAATCTAGATTTTAATCTTCTCAAATCCTCTTAAAATTTCTAATAAAATACACTTAATAGCGCTTAGACAACCCGTTGTTCGCATTAAACTTTCTATTGCCTAACTTGGACATACTTAATGTTACAGGAAGATAATGCTTGTATGAATAAATTGTCCTCGCGACCATAAATGGTTTTATTGATATTTAAATGTAAAGTGAGAGATTAGAATCCTCTTAAAAGTGAAATATCCACTATTTAACTTCATACAAAGTAATTTAAATTACGAGTTTTCTTTGACATCGCTTTTATTTACTTTTAATTTTGTACAGGTACTTGGACATTTCCTTCTAAATAACTAGTTTAGATTAAAAATAATTCAATGCAATAAATCAGTAGTATGTCTCGTAAAGATCTGTAATTACGTTATGATTGAGTGGGCGTTAAAAGTTTAAGAGAACGATGCTTAAGGGAAAAACTAGTTCACTTTCAGAAATTTTAGTCTTGAAATATTTGAAAGTCAACTGCAAATGTATAATGTAGGCTGGATAATCAAATAAGAAAAATTAACTTTGAAATTGCTCTTCAATTTATAACGGAGTAATTTCTGAGTAATGAAGTTACTTTTTAATGGCAAAAGGAAAGATTGCGATTGCAGGTGGCTTCTTCTCGTTTTCGTTTCGTTTTTGTTTTTATTACCAACAGTTAGAATGTAACAAAATTATGTGTATATAATTTGTAAGTATGTTCCGCTTATATTTCAATTAAACGTTTTTGCAATTGCATGAAAAATTTGGTAATAGTTTGACAGGTAATAGGCAATTTTCAAGTGGAACTTTTTTGGACTCGGAGGTATACTTGCTGTCGTTTTTTTATAAATTTTTATTTTCTACTGCATAGTGGACAGATTTTTAAAAATAAATTCAAGATATTTTTGACCAAGTTATTATAATTTTATTAATTTTAAATTTAAAGATAACTAAACTGTTAGAAGTGTGCAATTATTATATTGTTGCAATTTGTGAATTTTGTTCATTTGTCCATTTAAGTAATGCAACATTAATTGTTATTACTCGTTACCTCACAGTAGCAGCAGCTTTCTTTATAAGCAGTTCTTAACTCATCTTTTTTGTCTTTTGAAAGTACCAAATCATTTTTTACTCCCACAAAGTAGATTTTACATATACAGATTAGGTATAATACTTAATTCTCATATTCAAGTTCTCTCAACACTGTATGAATAAATCAAAAGAATTCTAAGTAATTTTTTGTGCATTACAATCAAGTATGTTAGTTACGCCCAAACGGAGGGTGGAAAATGTCTAGAAATCTAACAATAAAATTTTGGCAAGAGCCAATAAAGCATACTGAATGATACTTGACTTGTGTCAGATAGCTTTTTTTTATTATAGCTGGATAATGGCTTCAGATTTAACTACTATACAGGGTGTCCAGGATAAAATGGGGTACATGGGGATATTGGAAATGGTAATAGATACAAGATTGGTCAAATGGTGAAGAAGTTGCGCATTTACGTGCTCATTAACAATCCACATTTACATTTTCAAAAATTAATCCCGTTACTGAGATACAGGGCGAAAACAAAAAATGTGCATTTTCTAAAAACCTCCATATTTTATTTATTGTAAGAGATACATTCACCAAATTGTTAGAGCAGCTGTAATGGGTAATAAGGACTTCAGAAATGACCTTGAAAACATTCTAGGCCTACTAAGTTTTATGCAATCGTATCAAACTTATGTTTTTCTAATGGGCGCTGTATTGGAATTTTACATTTTTGAAATCATTATGAAAAGAGCTTTTTAAGCAAGTACAACATCTCTGTGTTATTAAATATTTTTGTAGTAATTGATTTAGTACTTTTAAAAAGTGTCAGCATTATTTTTCAATTGTCTTCAATGGGTTACACTTGGGCATACACAAGGACCAGACTAAATAAAATTAAATAATTTTATAAAGAGAAAACTGTTATTTTCAACTTATGTTGCTGTTTTTTTAAAAAACTCTAAGTTCTCATACTCTGAATTACTGGACATTTCGTTAAAATATGGTAATAGTAACCATACACTTTGTTTAATTTTTTATTGTTACTACCATGAACTGTTTGTGTTATAAATAATGTTTTTTATTCTTTTTACAGGTAAGAGCTTCCTCCTTAATGAACACAATTTTAAGCAACGTGGTAAGTAATTAAACTGAAAATGTGGCTAATAAATAAGTAATACAGTATTTAAGACAGTTCTCTGTCATATACATCTTCCGAATCAAACTGACTGATAGTACACATGGATTAATGTGTAGTTTGTGTAAAAAGAGTTTCTAAATATAAAGATAGAAGTTTGTCTGGATATTAAAGAATTGTATGAGATAAAAGTCTGTTTTACTGTTATTTATACAAATAAATTTCAGAATTACTTTTATTAGAAAATGATGCAGTTCACGAGAAATACATAAAAATAATTTTTTTTGCTATTTGTTGTATTAAATATAGATTTCAAAAACAGCAAAATTATTATTGATGGGACACTGGCCCACTCCTCATGATATTAAGTATGTAGATGCAGTTAGTCATAATAATAATAATATGTTTCTAAAGGTTAGTTTTTACTCTTAATAAAGCTTTTCTGTAAAATAAATATTAGACAAAAGATCCACTTAATTTAATTTATTATATATACACTGCTATATAGATACACGCACAAATAAAACATTTTCATTGGATATTAACACCATTTGGAAACAAAGTACACTAAGTGGAAAACAAATTTAAATGCGTAAGTCGACTATACTTATATAATTCTTTCTGCAAGTCTATCATCAACTAGCATTTGTTCTACATCCTTACCATCATCAGTTTTTAGCTTTACTTCGAAATAACAGTCTGTTACAGCCCTAAAAATAAAATGTAAACACAATCAGTACACAAAATGATTTTTAAAAAGAAATTATTTTACATTATTTCTACTTGGAAAATGGAATCCCTTGAAAAGAATTTACTAAATTCGTCTCTTATTCTTGCATTATCAGCATGTTGTTTAAATTTAACACTGAACAGTTTACATCTGACGGCCTGAAATAAGAAATCTTTGTTTGCATATTTTCCTTTTAATGTTACAAGCAGTAACTTTACATACCAGAAAATCCTGAAATAACATTTCTTGTGGAATCACTCGTAAGTTACGCAGTGGTACATTACATATTTCACCAGAATCAACAAGGAACACCTAAAATCACATACATCAATTATTTTTTAGAGTCCTATAAATTCACTTTTAGCATGTATAAAGAGTACTTGAATAGAATGCATGTAGTAAGAAAGAGATAACTCAAAACTAATAACATTAATGAACAGTTGCAACAACCAAGAAGATTTTTAATCATTAACAACAAATTTTATTAGTTATGCATACAATGTGTCCAAGATAAGGATGCACAGCATGGGGATCTTGGAAACGGTAAGAGGTACAGCACTGGTTAAAAAATGAGATGAAAGTTGGCTATTCATAAGACCTTTTTGTTGGCGTTTGCAAAATCTAGATATCTTGGATAGTTTCAGGGATATTTAATAAAAAGTAGATTTCTCGATTTTCGTTATTATTTTTTCTTTTGTTTATTTGAAGAGATATCGAAAAACTAAAACCACTTTTTTATTGCCATTTTTTGTTCTCTATTAAAATACGCTAACAAAATTCCTGTACAACGTTTCGGTTTCGAGTAACCATCATCAACCTTATTTTTTTAAATAGGCCGAAAAAAAATGGAAAATTGTTTTGAATAGCTCTTGTTGTCACGATTCTAATGATGTAAACATGTAAACATGATAGGGTTATTTTGGTTTTGATTTTTTTGTGTTGAATGCTGCTGTGACCAACTGTAATAATTGCTATTCATCTTCAAAATTTTGATTGAGCACATGATTCTTGACATAACCCCAGAGGAAAGAAATTTAACGGTGTTAGAGCAGGTGATCGTGCAGGCCAGGGTACTGCAGAATGCATTAATTTATAGCATAAGAAATCAAAATAACCCTATCATGTTTACATCATTCGAATCGTGACAACAAGAGCTATTCAAAACAATCTTCAATTGTTTTTCAGCCTATTTAAAAAAATGAGGTTGATGATGGTTACTCGAAACTGAAATGTTGTACAGGAATTTTGTTGGCGTATTTTATTAGAAAACAAAAAGTGAAGAAGTGATTTTAGTTTTCCGATATCTCTTTAAATAAATAAAAGAAAAAATAATGAAAATCGAGAAATCTACTTTTTTTTAAAATATCTCTGAAACTATCCAAGATATCTAGATTTTGCAAACACCAACAAAAAGGTCCTATAAATAGCCAACTTTCATCCCATTTAACCAATAATGTATCTCTTATTGTTTTTAAGATTTCCATACTGTGCATCCTTATCTTGTACACACTGAATAAAATTAAATTTATACTTCTTTGAATAATAACTCATTAGTTGAACAACTCATATAAAAAAGTTCTAGTATGCTCACAAAAAATACTGTTGAATTGAAATTCAAATGGTATGAAAATATCAATGATATCAACTCTAACTATACTACATTCAGGTGGAGCTTTGAAATCTAAATATAGCCTAATGATATGATGAGGAATTAGATCACAGAAAAAAAAAACGCTACAGTTGGAACGCAGTACATTTTATGTAAAATGTCTTTCTTCCTACATACTTAAATTATTAGCATTACTGTTAATGTTTATAAATGTGGCAGTGTTTGAGAGTAAATTGTTTTCAACATTTGACCTTGTAAAAGCTGTTATGTTACCTGAACCATAATCTTATCATAATAATATTCTCGCAATTTAATCTCTTCAATAACTGCTCTATGCCATTTATCATTCACTTGAGCCAAGACAATTTGATAAGTCACTGGAACTTGTACCATTCTTGTGTAGTCTAGAATCTTTGCTGGATTATTTATTCTTTTTGCCAAACTAGCTAAAGATGATTCTTTAAAAAACAAATTTTATTTAATAAAAATATTCGTTTAAAATACTCATATGCTTATTTTCCAAAATTTATAGGAATGAACACAGAGAGGAGTTCGGATACTTGGGTAGAGAAGGAATTTGAGTTCAATGTTGAAAAATGATAAACATGATAACAAGATCATAATATTGTCCATGTTCATATGTAGGAATATCTGCTTTATAAAAAGGATTGTATTATAAAAATTGGGGGCCAGATCGTTTGGGCGCCAATTGTTTGGATGCAAGATTGTTAGGATGAACTGCAATTGTTTAGATAGAAAACAAAAAATTTGTAATTTACTTACAAGTTTCTAAGTTGTTTCCTATAGTTTTCATCACGATTTAATTGGTCTTTATAGTTATCCTATAGTAAATAAAATAGTATGAAATGTTATACATGTAAAAATTTAAATATATTTTCATTGAATAATGAGATTTTATTTTCTGCAAACCAGGGTAACCAGGCCTTCTGATATGTGCAGGACTGTCTCGACTTTTAACTCGTGTCCCAACAAGACAGTTAAATGTTCCAATGTGGAACGGTCTAAAGCATTCATGGGCATAGGAATCACCCAGGGGGCTGAATTAGCTCCTATAAAGACGAATCTACCAGCAGAAAGTAATTTTAGGACAGATATTTAATCAAAATAATTTAGTTCTGATAGTCAGGCTCTAAAGTACACAAACCTGTTTTGTTGTGTATACGAACTAATTCAGCCAATTTGGCTTCATGACAATGTAAAACCAACATTAGGAAATTTATAAAAACACGTAACATTGGATGTAAAGTTATTTTTCCACGTTTTGGAAAGGTTTATTCATTATGCTGGTGTTATAACGCACTGAAAATGAATTTTTCTAATTATCTTTATGTATGGTTAATGTTTCTTTTCTATAAAAATTACAAATTCGACACAATTACGTTTTTCACAGAAAAAGTAACGTCACGTCCAACGTCACATATTGTTTTGAAAAAGTAATTTCAAAACTTGAACTATGGGAAAGTGTGATAATCTCAGTGCCATCTGAACTTCTGAGCGTCCCAAGGTCTATTATAACGTAAGTGTTCCTAGCTCCTCAACCAGGCATGGGAGGTCCCTCTTGAGACTCTGAAGAATTTAGGTATATTCGCTAAAGCAATGCGCCCAAAAAAATATGGTGCCCAAGGCTGGGAAGATGGCAGGCAAATTAAAGCAGATGCAGTTAATGTTTTTCAAACAGTGATCAACTACTTTAGAAGTGGCATCATTTCTGTAGTAGCAAATTCTAGAAAATGTCAAACTGACAAATGACAAAGTAGTAATAAAAATGACAGTTCAAATAACTTAAAAATTGCTTGGATCACAAAGTCCATTTCAAATAATGTTAATATCATCATGGTCAAAAGGTGTGTATTTTCGACTGACTCGCAGTGTATAGTTGGATTCGATAAAAGTGGAAAATCAAATTTTTTATAACGATAAACTGAGCTTTGTCCAACAAACACCATTTGTCAATTATTGATAATTTATTATCTGTCAAATATTTTGTTTGAGTATACAAAACCCAGCCTATTTACAGTGGAACCTCCATAACTTAAAATCCAAGGGGCACGATTGTTAGTTTAAGTTATAGAAAATGCGAGTTACAGAATATTACATGCAATCAGTATCCGAAGTGCAAGGGGACACAATAAATTTCGAGTTGAAGAGAAATCTGAGTTACAGAAGTTCGACTTATGGGAATTCCACTGTATTTATAAACATTGAGATCTTCTTTTTTCATTTCCAGATTTTTATGAATTCAATACTATCTGTAGATTTACTAAACCCTATCCCAATCTGCATGATCTGGAATCTGGCAACCCTGCCTCAAACTAATATAACAAATTTTGAATTTGATCCGGCAATTTTGAAGATTACTGGATTAAAATCAGGATTGTTATTGTAGGTTGATGTCTAGGGTTGCCAGATCTCATATATTCAATATTTTTTTATAAGTTTCATATATTTCAACCATATTATGCACCAAAAACACAATTTTACAGAGCTCAATTTGAAAAATGCTGTTTAGTTTACTGATTTAGTTAATGTTATAGAAAAATTGCCTGGCAAAGGTTTAACAAAATTTTGGATTTGCTTGAGAAATAACAATTTTTGTAAAACAAGATTTCTGATGAATGGCAGAAGAATTACCAAACATAATAAAACTGAGGTCTTATATTTCAAGCATGCCAGCAACAACAGTCAACAGCATATGTCTAAAAAGAGTATTTAGCATTGTGCCATATAAATGACTAGATGTGTGTAACAGTGCAAACCGAGATTTGATAAGACCAGAATTATTAAGATTTAATTTTAACTTTGTGAGATTGGACAAACAGCTGTTGTTGCAGGCACAAAACAGTGAAAAATGGTGTAATCTATGGAAAACACTGAATAAAGTAAAAATTGCTCATATATTTCTTTAAAATCTCATTTTTGTCTGTAATTTCATAATTTTAACTTTTTAAATCCAACAACCCTATTAATATCATTTTATATTTTTTTGTATCTTGATAATCCCAATATAAAAGAAAATAGAAATAAATACTTCGCACCCAATTGGCTGGCGCCCAAACGGTTTTGCATCAAAACATCGTAGGAAGCTTTCATTGTACTAACAGTGCTTTTCTATATTGCATATAAATTAACAACAGAGCATGCCAAATACTTCAATGAATTTTAAGCAAACTTACCTGAAATATTTTCTTTCTTCACTATATCAACATAAAAATAAGGTACATCAATATGTGTAATCTTTACTAGAATCTTGCCCTCTGGAGAACACTCTCTTACTAAAGGTTCAAAATATGGTAAAGCATAAACAGTATCGCAAATATCTAAAAAAATATATATAGTGTGTCTCACTTATAATCCATACACCTCTGCCTGATTTGTTTATTTATTAAGAAATCATCATCCTTTACCTCGGTTGCTGTAGTCTACAGAAAATAAAAATTGCAAAAACATAGAAGGCACTTTTGTACTTTTTATTAAAAAATAAATTGGAAATGGAAAGCTGTTTTTCTAAGCAACTCTTCCTAACAAGTTTTTTGTTAAAAAGATGTCTACTATGTTTTTCAAAGCTCTTCAGCTATTTTTATTTGCAGTAAGCTAATGATGATATAAGTGAGGTTCCATGGTGGGCAAAAATATAATATAAAACAAAATTTTATAACTAGGAATCTTGACTAAGTGTCAAACCCATACTTTTGCTCATCAATGTATAATTAACAGGAAAATTTATTATGGAAGTGATTACTTAATATCTTTACCAAAGCTCATTTTAAGTTCGTTCAGTATTGCGCAGTAGTTTAATTTTGGTACTGTTAACCTATAAATAAATGGTATGGCACAATTCGAGTCAATTAACATTTGCCCAATTGTATCATTGCAATCCTTTTTATCAGTGCTAACCATATCAACAGCATAAGATTTTCTGAAAGGAAAATATAAAGTTAGTTTATTAGTATGACAGTGACTTCAAATATTTACCTTTTAGATGAGTAATTCACATGTGTTAGTTTATATTGAGAAACATCGAAATCTTCAAATATTTTGTATAAATATATTATAGTATCTTTTGGCCAATTTATAGTATCTTTTGGCCAATTTGTATCTGTATGCATATAAGATTTAGTATAATCAGGAGGATACAACTGGAAAAATAAATATCAAATTGTTACTGTTACTACTTTCAGTTCAATAATTCTTTTGGTACTGTAAAAGAGAGTGAATTTAGACAGATTTCAAGCTTTTTTGTTGATTACTCTCTCTTTAATGACTAAAAAAAATTTTAAAAAGTAATTTCAACTCTCTGGGCTTCAGTTGGAAGACATCCCTATAAAATTGTTGTTGAGGAGATGAGATATTTCTTTTCATACTTCAATTAAGTTTGTCCAGATTCACCCTGACTTCCAAGGTAAGCTCAGACATACTGCAGAAGACTGTCTTATAAAAAGAAAAAGTCTACATAATCACTTCAACTTTGCCGTCAGTATATGCAAAGACCTAGTAGAAGCAATAGGGACAACAGTTAACATACATACTGTCAGAAGAAGACTTGCACAATTTGATTTGAAAGTAAGACGCCCAGGAAATTGGATTGGAGAAAGGTAATATTCTCCAATGAAAGTAAATTCAACTTGATAGGATCTAATGGTATGCAGTATGTGAGAAGAAGAAATGGGAAAAGATTAATAGAAAAATGTCTGAAACACAGTCAAATGTCCTGCAAGTAAGATGGTTTGGGGGTGCTTTTCACATTATGGGGTTGGGAAATTAAGAGTTTTAAAAGGATCCATATTTAAAAACAATTACAGAAAGTCTCATACCTTCATTGGAACCCATGTCTTTAGACAAATCTAATATCATATTTCTGGACGATTCTGCACCATGCCATCAAGCAAAAAAGGTTAGTTATGTACTAATATTATTCAAAAACATGCCTATTCTTAGAATATTAACTAATATTGGTAATGTCAATGCATATGTTTGCTTAGGTTAGATTTCTTGTGGAACGCAGAAATAAAGACATTGGATTGGCCGGTTAATAGCCCAGATATAAATCTACTTAAAAAACCTATGGGAAACTATAAGTCGTAAAATTAATAATCATAAGCCCAGAAATCTACAAGCACTAGAAAATCAAATTAAAACTACTTGGTTTGAGGAGTTAAAATCAGAATTGTTGCAGAAGCTGGTGGGCTCAATGTCAAAAATAATCAAAGGTGTCATCAAAGCAAATGGGAGACCTAGCAAGTATTAAATTAATGCAAACATATCTAGTGACATATTAAAATTAAGTTTTGAACACAAAACTTAAGACTATTTACAAGCAGTGACAGAAAAAAGTAGAAATTAGTTTTGTTGAACATTTCTCATTTTTTGTTTTATACATAATTTTTTATTTTACAAGTTATTCATTTAAAATTTTAATAATAATTTTATTATTTATTATAATAAAGCATTTTTTTAAAATTTTTTTTTGTAATTAATATTCTGCCGATACAAAACCTCCTTTCATTAGGTGGTGCGATTTTTATGCTCACTCTATACTTCTTCACGAAATATTTGCCAGTGAAAGAATTTTACAGTATTTTTGGTAATTCTTTGCTTTTATCAAACAGGCAATCTTGAAAACATAATAAATTCAATGTATACCATATATGGTCATATCTGTATAGCCACGTTTGACTATCCTTTTTGGTTATCATTAAGTTTTTCCGAGATGAGCTTGGCATTTACAAAAAATGCAAATACAGTAGCCGCTTGATTATATGAACTAATAAAAGCAAGGTTAAAAACGAAATTATCTTATTTTGTTTTTTAAATAAAAAGCATTTCCCATTTAGTGCGCCATGGCTTTAAACATATGAAAATCATTGATTTTTGTCAGATAAATTACATTTGTTATGTAACAATTGCTAAAACAAAACAAACGACACTTTTAAGATACTTTACTGAGCATTCCCAGATAGCATCAAATAAGCAGCTAATGCCTCATAAAAGCGTATTTATTTTGTTTTAGCAATTTTTGCATAACAAATAAATTTCTTTGATAAAACTCCACGACTTTGTGTGTTAGATGTCATGGCACACTATGATGAAAAATGATTTTCATTTCATAACTCGGTAAAACAAAAGAATAGCTATGTCAAACCATGTATCACTGAAAAGCATTTAAGGCGTGCAATTCAGTAATATGGAAATCAAGTAGGCGTTTCATTAGAAAAAAATTTGGATTTACGTTTCACCGCCGAAATAAATCAAGACAATTGCAAAAGTAATTTTTTTGTGTTTCGGAGTAAATTCTCTAAAACATCCTTTTTGTTGTTCTTTTCTATCTTTGCTCGTTCCTGAGATATTTCACTTAAAAAAAAATAAGATAATTTTGTTTTTAGCAAATATCTAGTAAGCCGTAAACTTTTTTGAAAAAACAAAAGCATAAGTAAACTGATCTCCAAAATAGCCAAATCTTTTCCAATTTAACTGACTTCGTATCTCTTACAATTTCCGAGATCCCAATAGTGAGCATTGAAATGTGGACACACTGTATAGAACCTGTAATGTTAAATTTTGTGTGTTCACTTAATTGGATTATTCATGTTAAAGAATATTCACTTGGTAAAGTTTGTATTTTTTTAAATAGGCACAGTGTTTTTAATTTATGGAACAATAAGAGGATGACAAGCTACCTGACATGCCATGTAAACACAAAGTCCGGTACTCAGTTCTTTCAACTCTGCGAAGTAAATTACAGTGATAGAATTTTATTTGATGTTTCTTAAAACTTTTTGAACATGAAATAACTAGACAAACCGAGTACATACTGCTCAAAACACTTTTCCTATAAAAATAGTCTCTAACAAAGGCAAATTTTGTTTAATAAGCCATAAAAGTGTTAAGCATGTGACTTTTGCATAAGAAGATTAAATCTATTTGAGAGAATCATATTGTACAGCATTGGCGTCCTTCAAGCTGTTTTGTTTTTGTAGGTTCAAACCATGCCTGAAGTTGTCCCAAAAACTATCACATATGTATATAGGGTGTTTCGAAATAACACCGACAATGCTTAACTATCACTGATTCTGGGGAACAAATGACAACAATTCATCAAAAAACAGTTAGGTAAAAAGTTTTTTGTTTTTGAGTTATAAGCTGTCAATGACGTAGTTAACAAATTAAGAAAAATTTGTGTTGACTTTCACAGCTTGTAACTCAAAAACGAGAAACTTTTTACTTAACTTTTTTTTAATGAATCGTCATCATTTGTTCCCCAGAATCAGTGAATGATTAAGAATTGCTAGTGTTATTTCGGGACACCTGTATATGCAATTCTAAAAGTTGTTTCAAAAATGTAATAATAATCCTCAGACTTAGACCTATTCCAACATCATACACAAACTGAATTAGTTCAAAATTCAACTTCCTGTTTTTCACATAAAGTTACACTGAAGTTTCAAAATGCCCAAATATTCTTAATACACAACCACTGGTCTTAACAGCACACAAACCAAACAATCTGTGAGTTTGTGTTCTTTTTTACAAGAATTATATTCATCCCCTTTTAAGTTTTATTGTTTATAATACATCATAAAGTTCCTACCGCAAACCAAATTTTTATTGAGTAAGGTGCCATTGTCCGAGCTTGCCCCGGTTGTCTGAATTCACCCCTTTTTACAGTACTACTGTTATAGTTATTGTGTTATTTACATAAGCAAAATGGCATCGATGCGCCAGTTTAGGAAAATGTGCAACTGATAAAAGAAGTGGTCGTAGATTTACAATATCAGTGTAAAGTCTTCCTCCATAATCAACCAATTCAACCAGCACAATACCTCGTTTTCCTTTATTCTACAAGTAAATAGTATTAATTTTGTCATACTTGCAGCAATTAAATAAATTATTTAAATATTAACCCAGAACCAATTGAGTACTTCTACACGCATCCAAGTTGCACCTTCATAAGCAAAATATTTTCCATAGGTATCCCAAAGTTCCTTTTTAGTAACATCTGCAATATTCTTGGAATGTTTATAGGCTTCCCATAAATAGTCAGATAATCTAAAATGTTAATTATTAATTTTAAAACTTATAAACATAGGTCGGAATTTCGGTGCACTAACTGGATGGAACTTATACAACTAATTTATTAATGCAGATTGAAACTAATGAAATAGGACTTACAATTACTTTATTAATAAAGTACTAGTTGTTAACATACTAGTTGAATTATATTTAAAAGAAGATAAATAAAAATATGATTAAATGTTATACAATGTTTACATAATTAATTGAAAGCTATAAGAAATTTTGTCTTAATTGAGTCTGGCCCTGTTATTGCACCTGAATGGTTATAAAGTATAAAAAATTCTCACATATCAAGATATTTAATATCGTCATTCATAAGATGTATAAAAAATTCATCTGGCGTTGCAACAGATGCTATCATACAAATATCGTTCACTTTTGGTTTTTCACCCATTTCAATGTCTACAACAATGATAAAATACATTATACAAATCTTTGTCATTATACACTTCTATAACTCACTCAAAACTCTCATGTCACAATTTCCTCTAAATTCCGTAAATCTTGTCCGCTTCAAAACTTGTGATTCATTTTCACTGTTCATTTTGTCATTATTAAACAAAACCTCAAATTGTCTTTCACTTTCATCTAGATCATTTAAGTTATCATCTTCATCAGACATGTATATTTCATTAAATTCATTAATTCCTTGATAAAAATAAACCACACTTAATATATTCAACTTCTGAATTAACTATCTTTATCATTAGGAGTATCGTTCTTACCTTCTATATCGAGCTTAGGAATTAAGTCTGTCGCGTCACTCAGTAATTTCTGAACATAAGTTTTTGCAGGTGAAAATTCCTCCCAGTTTGGATTTAATTTCAATAACATCTCTTTATTCCAAAACTTGAATTTTAAAACCTTGCTCAAACAGATGCAGCATTTTTGTAGATTTTCCACTCGTTCAGGTTTCGAAGAGTACTACAACAAATTAATATTATAAATATCTACAATACGACTTAATAGGTTGTACATACCAATTTTATTAATTCAAGTAATTGTTGTTCCATAGTTTCACATTGTTCAAGTAATGTTTCTAAGTGCTTTTGGACTTGCATGTTAATCAAATCCATGTTTAATACTAGCAAATATACAATAGTAGGAAAAGGGAGGGGTATGTTAAAGGAGCCCAACGAAAATCGTCTGTTTATGTTTTACCAATCGTACCAAGGCCCTAGAATATGTTGTTGAAAGGATGCGCGGGCTCGTCTTTTTCGAGACGCCACTACTGGAATAAACCGCAAAATTTACATTTATCAAAAATGAATTACAAATTGCTAATACTATTTGATAGCAGCAATGAGATTTACAGGTCCGTTAGGTAATAATTTTGGTAGGTATTCTGTACTACTATAATCTTATATTACCTTAGTTTACATTTCTTAATGACAGCTAAAAATCCACGAAGGAAGCATAAACAAAACACCTCAACACATGCAATACTGTTTATTTTTTACGTTCTGATTATTGTTTCCTGCTTACCTTGCTTTAGATTGATTTTCACAAGATCTTTTTAACTGAAAAGTTTTTGATTAAATATTTCTTACAATTTTAACGTAAAAACAGTGCGCAAAATTCAAATCAGAATCCGTGCCGTGGTGGGATGACGGTTTAAAAGCGTGGATCACAGAACACATGCGTGGACCTTACCCAGGGTTGCCAGCTAGTATATTTTAATCTAAAGACCTCTGGAATTTGCTTAAATCTCCGACAGCGCAACAGGAAAAAAATTAGATATCCCTAGAATTTTTTTTTGCAATATTTAAAATTAGTACTACATAAGTTTTCGTCTATTTTAAAATGGTTTTTTTTTCAAATGTATTTATTAATATTTTAGATATATTAATGAAATTGTATGTATACTTTAGAATTATTTTTAAATATTAAAAAATATTATTATTTTTACATTTTTCTGTATTTACCTAAACATCAGTAAAAGTAAGTTCTTATTACTCTATTATGTTTCTTAAAGAACCTTCGAAAGTTTATATACGATCGAAGCTGACAACCCTGCCTTTATCGCCACTGCCGCCAAAACCAAAGTTCGAGTAATCAGTGGCGTAGATAGCATCTTTTCCAAGTACAAAATAAATGTTTTAATTTTCAAACTAAAGCCCAAGACAATAATTGTTGCTTCTATCTTATACGAAAGAATTAAGTTAGCAATGTTAACTTAACGCTTCCGCCAAAACCATAGCAAGAAACAATTTCTTGTTCCTTATGTAAAAGGTTCGTGAATTTATATGTATACTCCGTTAACGATGTTTCTGGATCGTAACAGGCCATGCTTTCATTTTGTAAGGTTGGAAGTGTTGTTTCCTTTCTTTTTGAAAATTGCCGTACCCGCGTCTGCATTTAGCGCCAATGCACAATCAAAAATTTTGTATAAACGTTTAGTACCGAATAGTTTTGCTTTGTTAAAAAGAAATTAAATTTCTCTTATATTTTGCATCTATTAATCTCAATTAAGAAGAATGCTAAATATTATAAATAAAAACATAAAACTTTAATTTATAAATAAATAAATAGAAATTTTCGTGAAACGATCTTTTAGATAATCGATTTACAGATTTACAGAAAAAAGACAACAGCGTGACGTCAAACTGTCATAAAATCATAACCTTAAAGTACATTAAGCTTCAGTAAGATTTTACAAACCGAGTTAATAGATAAACAGCTCGGTTTACAACATCCAAACTGTCATTCTGCCACAACCATATACGATCCAGAAACATCGGGACAAAACTGAGTAGGCACACTGAAAAATATTGCAAGCTCATCTTGTGCATGATTGTACGCTACGGCGTGGCGTATGCACCTGTGTATGCATTATTATTCCAATGTGCATGTGTATGACAAATCCTACTATCAGTCAAACTATGATACTGATAATTCATTAAATAATTATTTATTCTAATCGACGCTTGACAGAATTGACAACAAAATATAATAACCTAACGTAGTGTTTTACACTGAATTATAATTTTACAGCATTGTCACGTGTATTTCTCAGGCAAATTACAATATAAAATTTTGAATTAACGCGATAAATGTTACTTTTTATAAAGAATACAGTTTTTTTTCGTATCTTGAAACTTTTTATCTATTACATCTATTCTAAACCTTATCTAGGGACATCCTGTATTTTTGCTAAAGAATGTACAGGGCTGTCTAGAGTGCGCCAGAATTAAAACAAGCATGACTTGAGCAACGGTCTGCTGGCAGACTTTTTTACTGTTGATCACATAGTAACACAATTCTTGGTTGTTTTGCTTTAATAGTTGGCTTCTTGGCAATGAGCAAGGTGCGACCTTTTTCTTCCGAATTATACAGTAGACACGTATTTACTTGAAGTTTTTTAACTTCTTCACAAAGGTTATCTCAACACTTGATTACCGTCAAAATCATGTGTCTATGTATCCTATTTCTTGTTGTCTTTACTTTTGGCTTGTCAGCAACGATACAGAATTCAGTTTGAGCAAGATTCTTTCAAGTTGAGTTGAAGCTTTGCTTTGAATAAACCAGTTTAAATGATCAGTTTACCAGTCACAATAGGTATTGTCATCACATAAAAAAATAATCTGTTTTTCAATAAGTTTTGAATGGAGGAATTGTTAATTGATTCTTTTCCATGAACGCTTTCTCTGTACATAGGAAATTTTACTTAAATATTAATCAAGTGATCAGTAGTCGGAACACGTTTTAATAGTTCAACGTACTGAATTCAACCACAAAGCTGTGTAGTTTGTGAATTCAACTATTAGAGCTGTTTGACACTGCTAAATTTTGTGAAAATTTAAAATTTCTTTAGAAATTTTTGGTACCTTGTTGTAGCTAGTTGTATGCAACTTATGCATATTCTTTTACAAAATTTTTGTTGTAGGCGTGGGCAGTATCAATCTATTTACAGCTGTTTTCAGTAACCTTTAATGTTACTTGTAAACATAACCTCAAATGATAGGGAACGAAGCAAGCAGACGACGATCAGCTGACGTCAGTATGCGCTCACATTTTTTGCGCATTTTCTGCAAGAACTTTGCCAATTTTTATAACCTGTTCTATAAAAAATTTGTTGCTAAAAATTTCTACAAAAATTTTTATGTAAACTCCGTTTGCAACGACCGAACATTTTTAAAAGATTGATTTGTACAAAAGTTTTTAGAAGATTTAGCATAGTGTCAGAGAGCTCTTAACGCTCATCATCATTAAAGTACTCTAATGGAAAATCTCCAGTATTTCACGTATGAAACTTTTACTAAACAATTTATTAATTATATAAAGCAGTAAAGGAAATTTATTTACTGTCCACTCATAAAACATTGCGGAAAAGTAATCACATATTGAATTTACTACGTGATACTGTGTACTAATGATAGAACTTGATTTTATGATAACGATAATGTTAACTTTGTAATATGTAGTAATGTGTAATTCAGATGTATACAAAGAAAGTTGTATTATCTTGATTGCAAGCTTTCGATTGTTTTATTACAATTTGGAATTTACATTTAATATTATTTATTTCATTACCGAGAAAACACCATAAAGTTATTAAACTTTTTTACGATTTCTTTTTTATCTGAAAAAAAGAATGTCGGCATTATTACAACTATGTATTGTATGTTTACAACTTCCATTAGCTTCTTTTTTCTTGTTTTGTCTAACGTCTAACGACGGCATGTAGAGTAGTACACATAAATTTTAATTATTACAGGTACTTTAGTCGTTAGTTTAATTGTATCTACCGTACAAATCAACGATTTATTAAATTGGTTTTTTTGTCGTGTAAAATATAATTAAATGGCAAAAAGGTAGATATGTATGTATGTTACATATGTAAGTGAAGTGAAGGTTTTTGATTTAATTGCCTGATACTGATTATTCTCTCACCACCCGCAGATTATCAAGTGAAAGGGGATTCAGATAAAATAAGAAGCAGAATTACTAGATAATACATCAATATTTTACTAGTAACGAGCATTAATAAGTATAATTTAATGAATGAACAATCATCTTTCCGGCTTTCTTATTTAAATATTGTTTAAGGCGTGTCCACCAACGAAAATGCACCTTGAAAAAAGTTATCGAGCACTGTCCTAGTTATAAACTGCAGCCATGAAGAAAATAGTTTTTGAGAAATTTAAAGAAGTCAAATTAAACTTTAGTTTTACAAATTTACATAATTATTGATTTTGTAAGTTTCATTAATACTTTTACTCCTTAGGAACTCGGGTCTTCAATTCACCATTAGAACATGAAATATGTGTTGTTTACAAACATTTGTTGAATTTTCATTAGATAATCAAAATCATAAAAAAGATAGTAAGTAGCAATATAAACAAATAAAATTCAATACTCCTAGCAGGCAAGTTTATCAATACTCCTTTTGTACAACCCCCAAATGATATCCAAAAATAATTATAGATATGTAACTTCATTCAAGTCGAAGTTTATAAAAATGAAATTTTTTTTCGAACCTGGGGTGCCAAGTGTCATAACGGTTAAAAACATTAAAAAGAAATTTTTGAAAATAGCTTTGTATAAGGCTATAACGGCAACACAACCAATTTAGCTTAAGAGAGAACTCTTTTTCTTACCTTGTGTCGCCGGTGTCAGACAACTTTAATGTACATCAGGAACTATATTGTCCAGTTTTCCTGAGAAAGTTACAATAAAACATTTACTGATATTAAATTGCAGTCTGTTTTCTTGGATTCATTGATACACAGCGGCCAAGTCTGTAGCTTTTGACAATGTGTAACCGTTCGACTTCTTTAAATATTTCGAAACCGTCCGCGTACAGCAAACAATTCGAGTCTACCACAACGTCTATAATATCATTTATAAATAATATAACAATAATGATCCCAAATTCGAACCTTGTGCTACACCCGATGTAGCTACCAAATGCTTCGTTCGATATCTTAGACATTCCACAAACTGCCTGTCTCCTTTCATAAAGATAAAATTTAAAAAGATAATTTCAACATGTCTTGTTACTTTTGCAATTGGTATCAAATTATTTCTGTTTTGTTCCAATATGTTCGATTCTCGATTTAACTGCCTTTCAACCTCCTGCCTCCTTTCAGGTTGTCTTTTGAATTGTTTTTTAGCGTCCATGTTTCTTCTCCTTGCTGTGCTACTTTCATTTTTTCTTGTTCCACAAGCTTTTTACTCCTCTCGTGCACTGTTTCCACTTCTCTCACTTCACAGCGATGCTTCAGTTCCTTTTTCTGTTTCCATTTCTCTAATTACATTTACGCCCCATTTCAAATATCTTCCATCAATAGGATCTGTCAAAGACTCCCAAGGGGTGTTCATCATATAATCGCTTACCAAGGTGCCTCGCTACCATACTCAATAAAGCCTATGAATGGCTTCACGTTCTAAATAAGCTTAAATTTCACTGCACTGTTCAAACACTAAACACAAAATTATCGTTTTTTAAGCACTGTCTAACTAGTTGTGTCTTACAAGCCGAAACCACCAAAAAGTAATAACTTTCAAGCATTTTGCTTTCCCGCTTTAATACGCCGCGCCAATCTTATTTTTTGGATTTGGTGTTACCCCTGCCGCTTTGATTTCGTTTGCTATCTGTCGACGACTATCATCTTCAAATATTGAACACGTTGTAACATAAGCATTTCGCTATCGTAAACCGTTTTACCAGGTAAGCTTTAAAACTTTGAATAAGCCAGCATGTTATGATATTAGCAAAAATACTAAATTAGATTTTATGTTGATTTGAGCAAAAAACATTTTTAGAAGAATTGTATATCTATTTTTTTCGATTATACTTCTATTTATGCAATTATGCAATCAGATGTTACTGTTGATAAATAGGGACGCGTACCAATTGAGATCCTAGACACGTGGTCGTGCAAACTGCCTACAAATACTAATGGAGCCTGTTAGGTTTTATTTGTTTTCGTCTAAAAGAAGCAGCTAACTTGAGAAACTAGTACCTCAGTTGACGTTTTTAATGGCTTTCTGATTGTTGCCTATTATATTGGGAAAGTTTTGAAAGAAGCCTTCTGGTATTTAACAGTAAACTCTGCAAGGGAGTCTAACTACTTAACTTTTAATTTAGATCATGATTCATTGTTTACTTGCATATTAACCGATTTCATTAAAGAGTAACAAGTCTCCGTGCCGCGGTTCAATGTAACAGCCCATTGCACTTGATTCGGAATAAATAAAACCTCGGAGACTAGCTGTTTTTAAACGGAATTGTTGAGAATATAAATCATGTTAATTTATAGTTAAATTTAAAACTGAAATTTTAGCTTAGTTCAAAAATAAGTTCTATGTCATACTCTTCTAATCTTCTTTTGCTCTACCTGAGGTAAAGATAAAGACATACTCTCCTGATTTGTTACTAAAAAATCTGGCATCAATTAAACTTTAAATTTTTAGTTTATTTTTTTGTTTCTTTTTGATATAGGCTTAATCGTGTTTGCACTTATCTCAATCTTCTTAGGTCTTTTTCCAATTTTTTAAAACATTCAATAATTTTTATCTTATACCATCAGATTGTCTCTTCACTATTTAAATTTGACTTGATAGTTAGTCTAATATTTTGGATCTAACTATGCTGATCCCTTTTTTGTAATTAACTTTTATTTTCTGATTATTTTGAAATTATCTTTTGGTTCAAAATATAATAAAAGTTAAAACTGCCTTTTTAAGTTGTAGCCCAAAGGGTAAAATTTCTTGTTTGGAATTTCCTTGAATTTTTTGCATCTTCAGCTATTAATGTCAGATGGTAGAAGACAACAACTCAACCGAGTTGATATAAAAGCTTCCATACGTAAGGTAAGCATTCGTTCTAGATATAGATACTTAGATTTACCAGGTGTATACCTATGAAATGAGACTTTCAGCTATTAGACCACAGATGTCGCTAGGAGTATTTTTAAACTGTCCCAAATGTCTTATTTTTTTCGTCTGTCATCTGTCAACAATATTCAATTCATTGTTTGTGATGTTTCATACAACAACGCATTTATTTCGCTCTTAAAAATGTCGAATTTCGTGCCTTCAAACTACGATTTGCGGACATCGTTGATTTTCTGTTATCAATTGAAGAAAAACGCTTCTCAAGCTCATCAAATGCTTATAGAAGCTTACGGTGGACATGCTCTAAGCAGAGCACAGTGCTTCAGATGGTTTGAAAAATTCCGAAGTGGTGATTTTAGCGTGGAGAACGAGGAACGTGGCCGGCCACCGAAAAAGTTTGAGGACACCGAATTGCAAGGATTGTTGAATGAAGATGATGGTCAAACGCAAGAAATGATGGCAGAGCAGTTGGGAGTGACCCAAAAAACCATTTGCAAACGTTTGAAAGACATGGGCATGATTTTAAAGGTCGGAAGATGGGTGCCGCATGAACTGACTGAAAGGCAGCAAGAGAACCGAAAAACCACTTGTGAAATGCTGCTCTCCCGGTTCAAAAGGAAGTCTTTTTTGCATCGAATCGTTACGGGTGATGAAAAATGGGTGTATTTCTCCAATCCCAAGCGTAAACGATCGTATGGTCCGCCCGGCCACAAGCCAAAATCAACGGCCAAACCAAATCGCTTCGGCCGCAAGGCAATGCTGTGTGTTTTCTGGGATCAGCATGGTATGATTTGGTACGAGCTATTAAAACCAGGTGAAACAGTTGACGGTGCACGCTACCAACGACAATTGGCCGATTTGAACAGCGCTATACACCGAAAACGCCCAGAATATGCCGATCGGCGTCACAAAGTAATTTTTCTTGATGACAATGCACCACCACATCGAACAAGAGCGACCCGGGAATTGGTGGAGACGTACGATTGGGAACAGCTGGTGCATGCGGCTTACTCACCAGACTTGGCGCCTTCCGATTATCATTTGTTTGCATCGATGGGCCACGCACTTTCCGAGCAGCGCTTCAATTCTCACGAAGAAGCCAAAAAATGGCTCGATGATTGGTTTGCGGCCAAAGACGGCCAATTTTTTTGGCGCGGCATTCACAAATTGCCTGAGAGATGGGTAAAATGTGTCGCTAGCGATGGCTATTATTTTGAAGATTAAATTTGTAACCATTTTTTGTTAATAAACGTTTAAAATTGAAAAAAAAAGTCTCATTTCATAGGTATACACCTATGTAGATATAGATTTTAGTGTCAAGAATTTCCAAATTTTCTTTGGTTCTTTTATAAAATAAATTAATTTAGGCTGTAACAGATGTATTGGATCGCAGTATTAATGTTGTAGTACCAATCGTCATCATTATTTATCGAATACTACTACCTTTCCTTTTGTATTAGAATATCCACATCCGCTTTTTCTCCATCGTCAGTGATTTGTTTGCCACCATACCGTAAATTGCCTTTGTTGCTTAGATGTTGCCAACTGCAGCATCATTTCAAAATATATGTTGTTCGTCATTAAAATGCATTTGTAGAAATATTTTGGTTATAGTAGTTCTAAAATAAAACTCTTTCAAAGGAGAAAATACTTGGCTATAGAATCTATCAAGAATATGCAACGTCCGTTTTTAAAACTGCAACAACATATTTCGCATGATAGAAGAGAAAATAATTTGCCAATTAATTTAGATAACTATTCCTAATTAGTCAACTAAAGAAAACTATTTGGAAAACATTTCCAAATAATATATAAAAATATTTTAATTACAACACCGTGATACAATTCTCATAAATAAAATGCGTCATTACACTTTATAACTTAATAATGAAATAGAAATTGACAGATATTTCTGTAAATCCTCTAAACTGGTTTATAATTAACAATCTTCGCACGTTTTTTCCCTTCTGTATTAGAAAAAGAAAAGTTGTAAACTCGTAAATATGATATTACATATCTTGACAAAATAAAAAAAGTGTCAAGTTTCACTTTGATATACTAACTTTGTTTTCATTTTGCAAATTTCTAAATTCTAATTAGTATTAATTTAATATAATTAATGTATTTGCAAGATTTGAAAAATATCACACACTATTAAGTTATAGCTGCAAGTAGTAAAAATTTAAATTTAAAAATTATTCTGCAAAGTCTAAAAGAAAAGAAAAGCCTGTACTCTCTGTTTATCTTGGCTAGACTAACAAGTTAGTTTTAGATTTCCAAGTTTTCCATCTTGGTAAATTTGTGTAGAAAATGTACTTCATGCTGATCGATTTGATACAACGAGCGTGCGCGTATACATTTTATATTTTACTGTATGCACAACAGAGACATATTTCAAAGTTACCGTCGTGAATATTGGTGAATATTTTGGTACTTGGCGGGGTGCATCATTCGAATTTGTAAACTTACAAAATAGGCAAAGATGTGATTGTATTTTATATAACAATTCTATAAATCAAGAAAAAAAATAACAAAATAATTAAAAATGAGTGTGTATAAGGGGATTTATGATTACGCTCAAGATGATTACACAAGGAACATGCTTGACGGTATGTAATCATTTTCTTTTCTCTACTTTTTTGCATTCTAAAGTGACAAATGTGAAATATAAAGATGACTCATTATTTTCTGGTATTTTAATTGCGTTAAATTAAAAAAATAGAAACAATTTGTTAAAAAGATTTTATCGCACAAAATATTGCTAGAACTAAAGCTTAAAAGTTTTTATTGCAAATTAGAAATTTAAAAAAAAAATGAAAATCGGTGGCTGAAATTATTTGGGCTGTTTCATTTGCAAATTAATGAATAACAAATAGATTTATTTATCAAGATTTTTATTATTTTGCGGCAACAATATTGATTTTTACAGTCGGGGAACAACATACAACCCTCCCTTTAAGCTCCAATAACGTCATGCGTCAATTGGACTAAGGGGGTACTTTTAATTCATTTTAATCAAAGGAGGTCGGTCGTTTACATACTTTCAGAACATTGATTTTATCCTGCATGAATCACTTTAATCTAAGCAGACGTGTTAATTTGTTCTAAAGGCATAAAGTAAGCCATAAATTTCAAGGAATTTTAATTCTTAACTTGAAGATAAATCTTTGGAATTTGTTTTCATTGGAGAAAGAACAAAAGACAGCTGAAAAAGTTATATAACAACAAACGTAATTTCAAAGCATGCTGTGTAATCTTGATGTGGATTTTTTTCTTTGTGTGGAGTGTTTCGTAATGGAATTTTCCAGAATAGATTTTCTCGAATTTTAGAAAATTACCAAATGCCACATTATATTATAGCAAAACATTTGCAACAGAATTAACCAGGACTGATGTAGCTTTTACGAGAAAAAATGAAAATCAAATGTGAAAACACTTGACAGATATTTTGATACAATTGCAATGCGCAGTTAAAGATAAATATCCACTACTTACATTGCAGTTGCAGCTTTGACATTTGGAAACGTATCCCGAAATAGGTCAATTAAACGTGAGGGTAATTTTCCTACAGATTATAAAACATCTGAAAGGTCTATGTCAAATGATTTATGATAATGAATATTTTAGAAATAAGATGGAAAAAAAGCAACTTCCAGAAAAGAATCTGGAGCAGACGTGACATTTAGTAGTATCAACAGTAAAATTAATACAATAGTATTGACACCTTTATCTTGAAACGGAGAATACGGGTTTGATAATAATGTGTTGGGAAAATTCAAAGGGGCTTACATTTCTCTTGTGTGACATTTTCTTATCAACAAACAGAGAATTTCAGACCTCATACTTACTACCTATCTTGAGAATTAATCTATTACTTGAAGTCTTAACAATGTAACCCAGTTAATGTGTGTGACCCATAAATGCTTATAATGCACTTTATTAAAAAACCATCAGAAAAGAGGACAGTATACGGCATTCTTGAAGGAAAAGTCGAAAAGGCTATGGAATAGTCGAAATTTAGGTTAATCAAAGAGATTATTTCAGATTCATCAATTTGGATACTTCGAGTAGTTTCAAAAACGCTTCTGGCTTTAGTGCAATTTTGGCCATATTTTAATTATTTTCCAAAAGAAGTTCTTTAAGAATCTTTGTGAATCATAAACTGGAAAAACCAAAAGTGAATATGTTCCGGATAGTTTCAATTAAGGTAGTTTGATACCTACTTAACTGTCTTCACTAAATATTCTGTCAAGATGTGGACCACAATACTACAACTAATCACCATAGTATGTTGTGAAATAGACTTTTCTGTACTATTGGACAAGTATAGTTCTATGACATTGTTTGTTTGTTTAGTTATACGTGTTTTGTAGATCTTGGGATCTGGGTTAATGGCAACAATTCAAAGATTAACACATAATCTAAATACTATGCATGTGGTGCTGCCATCTCCTTTCCCAATCTAGCAGAGGGACTTTAATCCGTTTGGATTGCTTTTGAAGTCCTCCAAGCATTATTTTGACCAAATCAACACCATAGGATGTGCTTGTTCTATGTGTAATGATAGAGTGCTAATTGTATAATGTAGAAACCAAAGCTGATAGAATTATAAAATTTGAAAAAATTTATTTGAAAATCTCGCCCCTTGAGAAGAAAATACGAGAGTTGGGACTAAAGCTACTAGATAGTTATAAGATAGACAGACATGCAGATATCATGTATGCTATGCAATTATGTTGTGGGTTTAAGCAAAACATTTAGACCTAAAGAAGTATTTAGGCAAAGCGGTTCCCTCTGATTACGCGTCATGTTAAAGTGCCTCTTTTCTATAAGCTTCTTGGAGGAGACATTAGTGTGGTTGCAGTTTTGGAAGTGTTCATGCTTTGCTCTTCATTGATCTACTTAAGTCCTGAACACGGGATGGGTTTGACTTTCCAAAAGGCCGCCCCCGTTGATAGCCTACAGTAGCATACAGTCTTGCTTTGCCTTTCATTAACCTTTTTACTTTGTTTCCATCAAAACGACAGTAGACCACAGCGTCGCGACCGTGATTGCTTGATTGATTAGTTTTTTCTTAATTTGACAATTTCAACATTCGTTCACAATTTAAATCAATCAAGCGATTTGGGTCTATCCTGAAATTAACTTACCGACCGCCACTGATAGAGCACCGATGATGGTGGGATTTCTCAAACGGTCTTCCCCTACCACTACCAACAACCAAAGTCAAACTTCGATACCATACATCCTTCTAGAGAAGTAGGATTATCTGTTAAGAAACTAAAAAACGTACGGTATTGATTGGGTCGCTTGAAAATTCTTCCCTTACCACTATCAACAAACCAAGTTCTATTTTGATACCACTATCTGTTTGCCAGGCATAAAGAGAAAAAATATCGGTGATGCCACTATCAACAACCAATAAAGTCCCATTTTGATAACGACATCTTGTTCTTGAGATATAGGATATCTGTTTAAAAAACCAGTAGATGAGCAGTGATGCTAGAATCATTTGCGAGCCACCCCCTGCCTTTACCAACAGCCATAGTTCTATTAAAATAATAATCCTTGCCAAAGATGTAGGTTACCTGTTAAGAAAACAAGATACGAATAACCAACAAACCAAGTTCCATCTCACTACCACTATCTGTTTTCGGAATGACAGAAAAAAATCAAAAAAAGATCGTTCTTGAGATAGAGCATATCTGTAAAAAACAATAGCAGATTGCAACTACCAATAACCAAAGTTCCATTTCGAGCACTTGAGCAATACCTAAGTCAAAAACTATGTATAACATACTGCAGTTCTAGCCAGTTTCACAGAGGTCCAAAACACATAAGGATTACGGATAGGTACTTTTCACTTGGTTGATTAAAAATACCTGAAAGATAAATGTTTATGTCTCATGATGTATCCGCCATATTCAAAGGATCCCTGAATGTGGGGATTAATACAGCATGAAGCTTTGTTAACAAACTGCCATGTCTACGTCAAATACGTCCAAGTTATTTGAATAAAATATTATCGTTAGCGAATCTTTGTGTTACTGAATTGGCAAAAATTATAAATTTTGTATGGAGCACTTTTGCAGGTGGAAAAGAGTCTTGTTTGTTTTCTGTATTTGATATAGTTGAGTTACTGAATTTGGTTCTTTGGAATACAACGCTTGTTCAGTGATAAGATTCAGTCGGGTCAATTTCTTACTACTACATACATTTAAACCAAATGAGGCAACTACCTATAATAATGCGTGTTAGAGCACGGTAGTACTGAAGACTGATTACTAGGTTATCAAATCACTTACTGTTTTGACAGGCTATGGACTAGTGAAATATACCAATTCTTTTCTCTCTCTAATTTTTCCCCACCCAAAATCGAAAAGATGTAGGAGTATCTTTGCTGCAACAAGAATGAAATATCGAGAAGTCTACTGGCAATTAAAAACAAAATAGTGGACTACTTTTTTTGAACTTTTTTCTGATAGTGGGCTTTCTTGGTTTTTCATTCATTATAGATTTTAACAATTTGAGCCTTGTTGCAAATCCTGTATTTTATAGCATCCACCTATTGAATTGTTGATAAATCTTTTGTTTCTGCCACAAAAGTTGCTATTACTACAGTGAGTTTAAGTGTGACGTTCAATAAATTTGTTTTATGTAGCTTTCATTTTGTTATTAATAAGGCTAGGTGTAATTTTATTTAACACATAACCTTTCAATTCTAATATACAAGCTTACACAGCTTGAAAAATCTGAAAGGATTTTCCCAAATAGCAAAATAATTCTGCAACAGCTGCAAGATTGGTTTTTAGTTTTATTTTGTCAGTGGTCCACTAGGGTATCGAACTAATAACAGTAATACAATAAGATTCGTTTATAACCTAATTTTTCTAATAATATCGACAAACAAATCCGATATCACGTATTTGTTACACGCTGGTATTTTTATAGACGTGTTCCACATATTAGTATCTCATTATGTGTAATATTCCTTCATATTTAGACGTACAGAACGATAATTTTCATCCTTTTATTAAGTTAATGGTGTGGGTTTTTTTCTACTATTTAATTATTGATTGATTTTGAGAAAACCAACCAGTGCTATATTTTTCCAGTAATTCTATACCAAAGACGAGACATAAAATTTTATTACGAAATGTTGTTATCTTAATTGACAGATTTTTACGATTTGTAAAGGGAAAAAATATAATTAAAGAAAATTTCTAAAATATGCGTAGTATGGCAAGAAGTGCACAGCATGTTTTATGTTAGGAAAGTGTGGTAATAAAACAAGTTTGAATGTGCCCCTTTTGATTTTTTTATGTGCAGGTGTTACGGAGTGTATGTTTATAAAATGTCATATTACTTACGCATTAGCATTTCTTATGATGGTTTTACAGCGCCCTTCTCTACAAAAAAGTGTTTTTAATTAATTTAAAAAGGTTTGAACTCTCCATCCTGCTTAAACTGAAGTTTATGTGCATAATAAATTAATTTAGAATAAATAAATAGATTATAAATATTGTTTTTCCTACTTTTATTTTCACCTCAAATAGCTTATTTAGAAGAGTAAAATTTAATTGGGATACTCATTTGTGGACGAATTTATTACTGAAGATGCTTTTGGGTTTTTGTTGTCATATTGAATTGAACTAGCTTGACCAATTTTCTTACAATTAAATTGATAACATTCTGAATTATAACTTCATTTTTCTGATTGTACCCTTTCGGTTAGATTCCTGGTGCCTTACTACTTGTATAACGCATAACCAAACATAGTTAAGACTTAGAAAACAAGCCTGATCTAGCTAGAACTTGCTCGCTTACCTGCCACAAATATTGGGTTTTCCACTTCTTTGGTACTAAGACAGTATGGAATTTCCTTACGAAGTTTAGATTTTGTTTCTGACACTTTGAGTCATCTAACCTTTGCCTGAAATAACAACTGAACTCAATGTTATAGCTTCCATTTGTTCAAATACTTCCACCTCTATAAGTATTGAAGTGGAATATATAAGTCTAGAATTTCTTGTGAGCAAGAGTCGAAAGTAGGAGATTTCCCAAAAGAAATTTAAATTTTGTCTCTGATCCTTTCGAACCAGTTACAAACAGAAGCTGGATTCGACATTGAAGTTCTCATCTGTTTAACTGTTTCCACCTCTCTGGCTACTGATCTTGTCTTCTAGTTCAATGCGTCTTCTTGTGAATAGAAGTCTATAGTATGAAATTTCCTAAAACAAATTTTGTCTTTGATACATTTGGGCCAGCTAAACTTGAATCGCCCAATTGAAGACCGTAAGCAAAAGCTGGAGTCAATCCACTTCTACCACCTCTACAAAAACTGATTTTGTTCTCTAGCACATTTTCTTGGTGACTAGAATCTACAATATATAAACTCTAGAGTCTCATTTCAAATTTAATTCCTTAAAAGTCCACGAGTGATAGCTTCATATTCTATCAAATTCGTAGACTTTGACGAATAAAATGAGTTTGCTAGCACTAACTCCTAAAGAATGCCACTGTTTTCTTACATTGAGACCTACAAAGAATAATATCCAAGTTATTTAGATTTTACACTTTGATGTCGGATAACATGACATTCAGATAATTGTGATCTTTGATCTCTAACTTTTTTGACATACTGGCTGAAGTGGTCCCAAATCTGCTGTGAAGCAATGAATGACAAAAGCAAAGTGCTTGCATTATTCAGGTTATACGATACGATAAGAGAATTTGGTCGTCTGCACTTATTCATATCTAGCACATACGTATACATCAGAAGCTGGTAGCTGCTCCTTTTTTAAATAGATCGTTATGATTTTGATGACATCTCTGAATTTTATCCTTACATTCTAATACCATTTCTTGGAATTCTGTGTTTTTCTCATGTGATATTTTCCATACGTGCTAGATTCAAATAGAGATAGTAACTCCTTTTCCAGCTATCATTTTAAATACTATATAATAAACTGGGACCTCAATCACCAATCGGATTAATTTGTTTAAAGGGTTACTCGAACATACCTTTATTGGACATTTCCATTACGTCAAAGAAAGTATTTGTGGTTCCTTCACTTCTGTAAAGTTTTGTACTAGTGAACATTCAAGCAAAAGTGTGCAGCAAATCTTAGATCTTCTAACTGCTCTTCTAACCTCTACAGTATTCCTTTACTGATTTCACTACCTATAATTGTGCTTTTAAAAATAGTAGACCCCGCTAGTATTGACCCAGATATTGAACCCTGCGGGACTCCCTTCATTTTAGTTATATTTTATTTTTATTTTTTATCTGGTGATATTTGAAGGTGTTTCGTTTTCAGATACGTTTTAAGAATATTTTTATATTCGTGTTGTCTACATGCAAATGTTAAAGATCATTTAATCTTTAATTTTTAAACTCGCATATGTTCGTTCTTTCTTTGCTTATTAAATAATTTACTTACATTCCAATACTTTTATTGCTAACATAAAACATAATCCGTTGAAAGTTTGTATAATTTTTGATGTAATATAAGTATCCAACATTTTCATTAACAAAATCCTCTTCCTTCATTACTCGTTAATAACCTTTCTAAATACGTTTTTTGTTTGTTGTGAGAACCAACCACACAAGATGTATCCGTCATCTGTTCTTCCTGCTATAATTTCCTCAACGACAAATTATTTTAACCTTAAAGCAATTTGTGTTCGGACACTTTCAAACAAAATACATCGCACACATAACACTATACTTATAGGTAGAATTAGTGTCTTTGACCAGCCTAACCGCTTAAATTATCAGACAACCTTGGAAAGGAAGGCATTTCCCAAAATAAAAACGACAAAAGTGTATTGATGTTTATTGAAGCGATATATCCTGTCAATTTTACAACTCACAGAGTTCTCGTGATTTTACTTTCATTCATTAATTTGGAGGTTTGGCATTGAAACCGGCTCCTACCATTTTATATAAATTTCATGATTGATTAGGATTCGTTTGTCATTTTTAGCAGGTTACTAATTAGATTTGGCTAATTTTTATTATTTTTATATCCTCATTTCCTGTTTGAGAATGAAAAGATGATGAGGTTGATAATACGACAGGATTTACGATCTAGACCAGTAGCACCAATAAATTTTATTAAACAAAAGAAACAAAATAATAAAAATAAAACATAATAATGTGCTCGAGGTGATAATTATAAGGTTAAAAAACAACTGAATATAGATGCCGCCGATATTTTGTTTTTTAGAATTTGTCTCATAGGTGGAAAATTCAAATTACTATAAAAATAATTTTTTGTTTCTACAATTTAGCGAACTTTTAACTTATTCACACTGTTTTGTTTAACTTGATGATGTGAAATAGACTTTTCCGTCATACTTTTTGCACCTGTTAAGTTAGTTACGGTTGTATTTTGATATCGTGAGCAGTGGTTTTCTAAAAGAATGAAATAAGAGTGTTAAAATGTATCAAGTGACGGCTTTAAAAACCGTAGTATAACAATTTCATCTCGTCTTTTAAAAAGTCGTATGAGCGTGACACATACAGATAAAATGTCTTTTTTGTATGAAATTCTAGATTTTTTAAAGAAAATCGTGAAGCAATAGAATTTCTAAACCATAACATTATTATTCTTTAACATTCAATAGATTGAATGTAGTAACAGTAATACAAAAAGATTATACAAAGAATAAACAGGAAATTGAATAGCATTTAACGCTACCGCTTTGATCCATTTCTATCATCACAACCTGCTCCGATTTATGTTACTCCATGTAAACAAACATATCAAACAAGTAAATATTTGAAATGCGAATTGCTGTATACACAAGAGGGTGTATAATTAAGACACGTAATAAGGTAAACAAACACGAACTTGGATAACTACATTTAAGTTTACCAAAATCGTTTCTCTTTCAATTAACCTATATTGCACACTTATTTTGCAATTTTCAAGCGCAAATGCATTCTATACATTGCTGAAACAGCGGTTGCATGTTTTAAAATGTCTTAATTAACCTATACTCGAGCCGCTGTCAACGCGATAATAGCGCAATTCTTTTGTTTTCAGAAACTAATCATCGACATGCCATTTATTAAAGTCGGTGGCAATTAGGATGTTACTAAAGTTGCGCTCAACTTGTATATTTGAATTATGGAGTAATGAAATTTAACCTAAAAATTATTATCGTAAAACTTAACGAAACAATCCTTGCTGTTAAAAGACATTCATTTGTTTAAATTGCGCTTTTTCTTACTTAAAAGAAAAAATAAGATAAAACTTTTTTATTTGAGTATCAGTTAGCAATTTTGAGCAAACAAAAAGAATAATTTGAATTATGAATTAAAGTAAGCATCCACAACATGCGAGACTGTTCCCATCCTATATTTAGGTATGTATTGACCGTGCAATGCTCTGAAAGGATTCTAATAATGATAGTAGAAACCATCTGATGAACTCTTCTGTTTTGTAACTGCAAGGAACTGCTGATCTTTTAACTCGGTAACCTTGTTGTTAAGAATTCCAGAAGATACTTTCAACCAAACAAGTTCAATGTTAGCTCAATAATAGGGTAGTACTAAAGTGTTTTCTCTGAAATAGACATTAGTTTGTCTGGGGTCAATGAAGTAATTGAACTCGTCATTTAGTCGTTAAACAAACACTTTAAAATTATTATTTATGTCTCTTTAAGGTATAGCATTATTTGCATCATGCAATGTTTTGATAACTACAGGAAAAAGTAACGAATACGACTGCAAAAGTTAAATAGACTTACTCACAAAAAAGATTACATAGAATTAAAAAGAAAATTTGCCCAATCCTTTAAAATCACCTACAAGCAAAATTACCGATCATTAATTGTTTTTTATGATCCTTTTGTAGTAATCTAGTCTAAGAATTGGGTAGGATAGACTGGCTATCGGCTGCAGCAATAACATGATCACAGTCCTTGAAGATATCTATTCATTAGTTTTTCAATTCATTACTTTGAGAGACTAGTTGATCGTCGACAGCCATAATCCTGACAGACAAACGTGGACTACCATGAAGGTATGTTCCTTCAAACTACCAACGTAGGTCCAGCACCATTCCGTCACCACACTTCGTGGGAAGAGAGCAACGAAAAGTTCTCCTTGCTCGTTAGTTCATCCTTATCATTGGAACACTTCTTCTATCATCTACTATTAGCTCTGCATTTACGCCATTAATGTTGGAGCAATTCAGATTACGAATACGTTATCCAATAGGATTGTCAGTCGTATCCTCACCACCTGCAAATTAAGGTTCAAAACAAGTCTTCTTTGCGTTACCAGCACTAGAACTACTATAAGCTTCCACTTGCTTACATGTATTAGAACCGATGCAGTTTGTTGTTTCGAAAGAAATAAGGAGAGTACAGTTGCAGACGAACCACCAGAATAATTTTCATTTGCACTAATTCAGTGGGAATAATATAGACTCTTCTGGGAGAAAGACAATGCTGCAATCTTATACGCTGCAAAGTAGTTTTGTTTCAAGAACTCAAACCGCTGTAATAACATACCGCAGCAACCACCTCATCAAAGCGATACAATTTGCATCCAGGATTCAAATTGAAGTAAGAAACCTTTCACTATCCGAAAACGTCCATCTACCAACAAAAGTTCACATTTCGCCTCGTTGCGTCATAGAGGATATAATAGGGAAATGGAGAGAAATTCGCTTCTAGGGCTCCACATAAGATATATCAGTCAAGACCTGAGTTTACTAAACCGAAAAAGTCCGTCAAAGATGTTGAATTCGTCTCAAGGGTTTAACTACCACCACGCCTGGTGTAACACTGGAGCACACTTCGAGATGAACGGTCACATAGAGTATTTATGATCCTCTGCCTTGTCATCATCATCCACAAGGATCAAGATAACGCGACGAAGAAAGAAACCAGAAGAGATAGATCAAACTCATTTCCAAGTGCAACTACAAAATTGCATGACAATTATCAACTACCAGCTAGAAACCATCAGCATATCCAGATGGTCCCAAGGCCAAGCTTTGCCACAGAAGACGGAAAAAGAAGCTTTTTTCTAAAAATATTTTCGAAAGTAGGGTTATGGATAAGTATCTTAATTAGACACATTAAAACTTGATTATTTTTATAAGAAGCCAATTAGAATTTAGAATAAAAATTAGGTTGTTGGTACTTTGTCTGTAATTAAGAAGAGTCTGCAGTAACTAAGATAGTCAATGCTGTGAAAAAAGGTTGAGATGTGTTTTACCATACTTTTTGGAAAATTCTGTTCATCCTTCAAAGATCATTATCCAGTAAAATAATTCAAATACAGCTGTATGAAAGACTGTTGAGGAATGACAAGCCTCTGCGAGATTTTCTCAGATTTCTACTAACTTCGTTGTAGGTTTGAAATAGTTTAATTTACCTTGTGGAAAGTATATATTCAGTTTTACATGAGCTCCAGTCAGCACACCTAATATGTAGAAGCAGTGATCAAGAAGCTCATAACCATAGAAATGGTAAAAGAGAAAGAGAAACTTACCTCTACGTTGAATTTGTCAAAAAATTTTCTTCGTTATTTACTTGTGTATTTACTTTACTTGTCTAATTTACATCTAAAACAGTCGCAGTTTTATGAATTGATCTTTTAGTGTTTGTAAATACAGAATCATGACTTGCTTGATTTTAGCGGTTTTACTAATCAAATTCACCTTGAGAAAACTGCAAGATAACATGTAGTTAATTATACATATAAGCAAGCAAACATAATTGTTTAAAAGTATACCCGAATAAGGATAGGTTACAAATATAATTTAAAAAAAAATCATTGCTTACTCATTTATCTTTTAAGGCTCTAATATCAAGTAAAAATATAAAAGTTTAAACAAATATAATCTATGTATTTATACATGTTTTCAAAATTTGTTGTGACTCAAAGCAGCAGATAGATTTTACGTAATTTATTTATCGATAAACTAGTTGGTTGCTTAATAAATTATTAGCGTCCAGCATACCCTACATCTAATAAAGAAAATAATAATAATAATAATAGAAATTGAGGCAATCGATTGGAAGATATTCTATTATTTGTTCTGAATTCGGTCAAATACATCTTTAAGTTCAAATTAATTGATACGAAACAAAAAACAAAAGACAAGCAACTATATGACAAAATAAATGAAAAGAATATTCGAAGAAGCATTTGTTTATATTTTATTGAGGTAAATTCTATCAAATTAAATTCAAGATCCGGTACTATACGTTCAAAACATTCGTCATAATTTTATTTCTTTAATCCGAAATTGATTTATTAGAAGGCACAAAGATTGCTTTGTTATTAAAAAAAATTTATTGACTTTTCGCTACCGGTCAGCATTAAATTGTTGTTCCCTGTCATCATTATTATCATCATTACCATCAGAAATGATGTTTTAAATTTAAGTTTTCGATACGTGAAAGTTAAATCAGTGTGTTTGAAGATTTGTGATCACGTTTATCAATCATGAACATCGTTATACTTCCATGTTTTTTTTATTAAGAGTTATGATTGATTTTGAAGATTTTTTCTTTATATTGTTGTTGATGATTGTAAAATAGACCCACGCATTTCTATTGTTAAAATTATTAAAAGATTTTGTTTTCATCTTAATTTATTAGATATGAATAATGTGGGAATGGATTTGAAGAGTTTTTTATGCTACACAAATTTCACTTGATGCTATTTTATTATTGTTTATTATTTATTATGTATTGATTTCTTTGGTTTTTTGTTGATTTATGAATCTTTTTATAAAATGTTTTCTTACAAAACAAGAAAATTGTCAAAAAAAAGAATGGAATGTGATTTATTAATATATGTATATGCATTATCTTACTGAAAGTTTTATACATTTTTTTCTGTTGGTAAAAACTATATTTAACGTCATTATTAATCTTAATACAAAGAAGTGGCACGCTTTGATAAATGTTTTCTACTGTCTAGACTTCATTCTTTCTGTTGAGCCGCCACCGATTCTGTGAAAATAAGATTAATTATTATAAATGTTGTTTCTTTTTTACATTTTCAAGCTCTTCCTTATTTTTGAAACTTTTTCCTAAAATAAACCAACTACGCTTTAAAGGTTTTCTTCCTATCACATTACACAAGTCTTGTTGAAATGCGTAGTCCGACACGAGTTCGTACTTAGGCTAATGGAGCGCGAAGTCCGACCTAAGGCCACCACATGTGGCATGTTGGAGGGCGTAGCTCGACTCATGTTTGTTGGTTGCCACATTCGTTTCTACTCCAAGATGATTAAAAGAAAAATAATGCTTTAGTAGGACGTAGCTAGACCTGGTGCTCGACCAAAGCCGGTGCTAACGGAGGGAGAGTCCTAAAAGTGGTGCGGCGAGCAGAAAAGACCGTTACATATATCGCTTTGGTTCGATAAAAAAACAAATAAAAAAAGACTAGAAGGTCTCTAATAAACAATTAAAAAAAACTCAATATTTCAATATCGATTGAAAATGTGCAAGATGATGACGAGAACATTATCTCCATCCACACTTAAAGCAAATCTATCTCGAAATCTTTTAACACCCATAGTATTTATGGCCTATCTTTTTATTATTCCAACATCTTTGTGGTTTTTGCTGAGCCCTAGTTTGAGTGGAGCTATCTCTACTACCTAATGAGTCATCTGAACTTGTCACTCCGAGCGGAAACATCATTTTTAGCTAGAGTCGTCTAAGCTAGCACTACTCCAAAGGCACTTCCATAATTGGAGGGAGTCTGGTACAGAATCTTCGGTTGCAATATATCGGATGACTTAAAGAGGTCTACTGTGAGTTCCTCACTGGATAGATGACAAACTCATTTCGTATCGGATGAACATCGGACAAGAATGGTTTCATTTCGATGAATCTCCTCATTACAAATGGAAGAATCATTATCTGATACGGAACAGAGGAGGGAACACAACAGTCAGAGATAAGATTACAATATTTAGTGTCGACCATGTGAATTTCGAAACGATTGAAGATTTTTCAACATCCAAGAATCACCAAAATGTATCAAAACATAAACAAAACATATTGTAGTGGTATGCTACCTCTTAAAGGAGTTTCTAAAAAAATAAATTAAGATTTTAAGATTTACCTTTTGTCTAAAACAACATTTATTCATAACATAATGTACAGATGGTCCTTGTTTCTGCAAAAGTACAAATTTGAAATCCGGTATAGGCCCGGACAAGACAACCTGCTTGCAAATATAAGTCGATTAAATTTAGATAATTCAAGCCATCGCATACAAATGGCTTCTAGTGTGAGGTCAATTATATGTGAATGTTTGAATTATAAATGCTTAAGGGTTGTATTTAGTAGTTTCAGAGAGAACGCTGCAGACTGAAATTTCCTCAAATTTTGCAAGCAAATACAAACTTTGTCTTTCACTTTTAGAGTGATATCAATACCTGTAGTTTTATTTAACTCATCAATAGTTTTATGTCTATGCATCGCAAAATTAGAAATTCATTTTCTAATCAAAGTTATTAGCATTAATTGACGTAAATTGGCAAGTGATTAACTTCACTATTGGTTAGAAATTGAAAAAAAGGAATTCACTGCCACATTTTGCCTTGTTTGAGCGTCAGTTACATCAAATCAGAATGTCGTTATCGTTTATGTGTAGACCACAATTTGCATGCAACACAAAATTGAATTATAGAAAATAATTGAATTATAGAAAACATTGTAGAACTTGGGCAACCTCTTTTGCAAATACTGCCGGAGGTTAATTTTTACCAGCACTTTACTGGTCATAAAAGTGTCAACAGTAACTTTGTACATTTCCTTTGTTGTGCATACAAACTAATTCTATTCTTCTTCAACAAAAGCTTGAAAGTGAGAAGTCGTTAGTAAGTAGCTATAAATAATGAATTTTAAAAATTGATTTGCTAACAAATTTATTTTCTAATGTAGGTGCATGGTAGATATTTTTATTAGTAGGCACATGTAATACAGAAATTAGAAGAGGTCTTTATCGTAGCTATTAATTAGTAATTAATAGTAATTCCAAGTCCAAAAATCAAAATTTGTGTGAAATCTTAGTCAGCAATTGATTATATGATAATAGAAAATGTATTTTTGTACCTTTTTCTATTGTTCTTTTCATATTTACGGCTCACCTTTGGTAATGCAAAAAAAGACAATAATTTTCTGAAGTGAGGTCTCAAGTAGCAGCTAATAAAATTAAGACTATCGACTATCGCAGATGTTTGATACCCTCCTTTTCTACCTAAACTGGAAAGTCCTATAAATAGCCAGCTTTCATCCCATTTAACCGATCCTGTATCTCTTACCGTTTCCAAGATCCCCACGCTGTGCATCCTTATCTTGTACACACTGTATAGTGTACACTTAAAATTCATACCTTCGGAACCATGGACATCAGATTTTATGTGATGGAGAGATTTGATAAAAAAATTAACTATCATTAATAAAAAATACAATTGATCAAAAATTGTTCATCCCAGTCAATTATATTTTCAAAAAGTAGTAATATACAGGGTGATCATTTTAAAACTTCCCATTTTGAATGTTTTGAAAACCAAAAAGATATTGGAGTAAATCCAAGGACATTTTCTTATACCGGGAGGGAGGACTAAACTATGTACAAAGTTCTAAAATTCTACCTTGAAGCTCCAGCCACCCCCACTTTAAAATTTTAAATTGGATGATATGGTATGTAGCACATCAAATTAAAGGTCTTCAATACCAAAATGCAGTGGTGTTTGAAAAAATCAAATCGGTGGTTGGGTTTCGAAGAATTAAATTTTTTATTTTAATAAAGGTGCATCATTAAATTTATCGTAATAGATGCTCGAATTGCGCTCTGTTGGTTGCTAGGCAATGATAAAGCTTTACTTATCTAAAATTACGATGAATTTCATTTGATTTGATTGATGCATGAAAACAAAAATGATCTAATTTTAGTAAATCACTAGTATAATACTAGACTGCAGTTTGTTGCTTATCATCATCAACTAAATCTGTAGAATAAAGAACTTACACATATTATTATGTACTTTTCTCGTTTTATAACACTTGGCCAAAAGACCTCAAAAGTTTATCTCAAGAATAATTAGAAGTTCACAATTTTGTTTTCTTTCTACATACCATCGATTTATCAAGCCAAAGTGTAAACAGTTTTCATATCATTAGAAACAACCCCAACCCACAAACCGAACATATTCTTGAGTAATTGTTGTTATTACGATGTTGATCTATTTTTGTTGTACTCTTTATTGTTATGGTAAAGTAGAAGGATAATTTGGAAACGACAGAATAAGCATCTTTGCGTGTGATATATCCAACCGGTTTTGTAAATCTATACGGTCAAAAACATCTAGAAATGCAAATCATAATCACGACGAACTTCGTTTTGTTACTTTTTTCAAATTTTGGCGGCCATTTTGACTATGTTTCCCAAGAGATATCAAAAAACGAAGACACCACGTTGTCTTTAGTTGTTGATGTAGAATCCAAATCTGAAGTCAGAATTTCAGAATTAAAAAAAATGCGGACTGACAGACCGACAGACAAACAGACAGACAGACTTCGCAAATTCAGGAACGACTCCTTTTGAAGTTCGTTGAACATTGTCTTAGTTGTTTGCGTGTACACGACGTAAACCGTCAGTGCCATAGTAAATTTTTTGACTCTACCGTTTCTTACAGGTAACTGCCTCTTTATTCCGGAATCAACCAATTCAAGAAGATTACGATTCATGTAAAAATTGATACATCTGTCAATCACTTTCTCTTCCCAAAACTTCCTGTCTTTAAAAATCTTTTGAATACTAACACCTTTAGGGGTTCAAAAAACAAATAAACAATATTTTCTCTGAGCAATATGTAACTGACCATGAATCTGGAAGTAGTAGTTATGTTTCATATTTAGTTTCATCTTACCATTTATAAAAGTACACCATTTTTTCACGTTCGGCACATTTTGAGCAGTGTCTTAGACACGTAGCAATCCGCCTCTTTTGAACAAAAATAATTGGCACATTATGCACTATTCTCTGTAATTAACAACATAAAGTATGACCTTTTAGTTTTATGAAATAAAATATCAAAGCCAAACGACATCACCAGTCGAAATCTGACTGCCCCTTCTCCATTACCAGACCAAATAGTTTTTCATTTCGTACATCCATGTCTTTACTTGGTGATACGTGCGGAAGACATGGTACATATACCCTGTCTCATTTCTATAATTCCAATCCATTTCAAATTTCTAGCGTTTTCAAAGTTAGATTTAGATTACACGTATTAGTTAAATACATATATGATTAATTAGTTAACAGCAAACCAAAGAACAACAATAATCTAATGGGAGTAGCACAATAAGGCATTGTTACCGACACGACAAAAATTTAGCAGGAAATATAGAAACGAGACAGAGTATAGCAGCATCTTGCTAGCAGTAGCAGATTTGAAAAAAGCTGATAGCGCAAAGTGTCTAATGATGAAGAAGTATACGTTCCCCTGCCTCAGCGATGGTTAAAACACTGGCATCAGGATGCTTGAAGATAGTAGCAAGTTCATGCAATGCTGGCTTGTTCTGGAACCGAGTGCGGAATTTGATTTTTCCAAAACCGAACAGGGAAGACGTGGTGTCACGCCTACTCAAGGCGTGAAGAACAAGAAGATTCTCAGAACAATATTTCAGAAGTATTACCTCTTCCAGGTTTTCGGAAATAAATGGGGAGATGTTGAGCCAAACTTGTCAAAAGAATCAACAAATCAATGTTCTCCCAGATGATTTTCACAGAATCATATTCTGCAGCGATGAACATAGCGGATATTACAATAAGTACATCAGCGTCTTCTGTTGCCTGCTTCACAGCGAGATTGCCTTGTATGAACGTCTCCTTAACTATTTACCTATTAACTATCTTTGTAACTATCTACCTACTCATGTTGTAGCAAATGTAATGCTCTACAACTTTTAATGAAGACTTTTTCCTCTGTAATGCTTTGGTAAAAAAGAAGTTATCGAAAAATTAAAAAAAGTCTCGGAATTTTGATGGTTGTTGGTGCCCCACGGCGCTCGAAAAGAGGCGACGAGGTCGCGAACTTGGGTTTTTTTGCTAGGGCAGCGACATACAAAACATATCCAAAAATTAGAAGACATAACCTTTTGCAAGCAAAGGCTTCTTTTTCAGCCTCTATTCCCTGGACTGGACTTCCAAATCAGGAAATATATCTGCAGTATCTTGAAGAGAGAAATTTAAAGGCTTTTCCACTATTCCGCTTAGGGATTCATCGTCATTTTTTTCGACTTCCAAATCAGGAGATATATCTTCAGAACTACGCTCTTGTGCACATATTCGCTTGTGAATTCATTATAACTTGTTTCAACATCCAATTCAGGAGATATGCCTCCATTATCACACTCTACATATTCACTTGTGGACTGATCATTATTTGCTACTAAGTAATAGATATAAAATTTATAACCTGATTGTAATGCTACAGGTCAATCTTTGTTCATTATAAAGAAAGTAATAACAGAATTGTAACCCTACTTGTAAATAGGGCGATAGGCATAGTCAAATGATTGATTGATTGAGATTTAAAAAATCAAAATATTCATTCATGGTATAGGAAGTTTTTAAATTGATGTTAAATGGTTAAACTGTAATAGTTTCGAATATTTCTTTTTCATTTGCAATACTATTCTTTCGTATCGTCATTGACTTTATACCTGAATCATCAAATATAATTTAGCTTAGTGCTGAAAATATGTTACATTTGGAGCATCTAGGAAAATTGCACTTTTTAAGTTGTTACTGAATATGTACAGAATATTGTCTTTTAGATCAATACAATATTTCAATTTCGAAGTATTCTTGATCTTTATGCTTTTGATGTATGTTCTTATACACACTATATTTATTGGCATTTGCAGTGAACTTATAAGAATAACAAGGAACGCTTAGTATTTAATATAATTTTTTACTTTGTTAAAGAAACAACGAAATATTAGCAAAACGCGTAAAACTGAATTTAACTCAACGTTGTAGATTGTGGTTTATGATATCTTTACTAATCAAATTTTAAACACATACAGTTATTTGAAAAAGTTCATTTAAAATCAATTTTACAGTTACTCATTAGTATATCAGCTAGGTTTAACACCTGATATGCGTCATCCGAATGATTCTAAGTTGAAATTGAATAATTTTTAATTCGGATAAATTTACTTGAGCGTTAACAAACTATTATTAATAATATAAATTGTCCGAATAATCTTTAAATATCTTCAGATAAACACATAATTGAATGATCCTATAATCGTCATTCGATTATGCCTATCACTATACATACTACCATTGCTTGTCTGGGAAGCTCAAAGAGAACCAGCTTATTTTAAAAGTTTCTTTTTCCAAGAAACTTTAAAAATATTATAACTGGAACTTTCAAATCAAGGACTAGTGCAAAAGGGAAACCAGCACAGTATTAGAATAAAACCGAAAGAGTAAAGTCCTCACAAATCTCCTAATTTACAACTGCTTTTGTTCAATTATATTTCAGTTCTACCTGCTCTTCTCGTATCCTTCGGCGTTTGCTGCTTAACTGGTTATCTCTTCTTAGGCGTTGCCGCAAAAATGGAAATATTTTTCTCACGCTGCTAAATACAACCCTTAACTACCAGCAGTATAAGTTTTTTGGCTTTTTCAAGGTACTAAAATCGAGTTTTCAATATCTTGTGTTTAAAAGAAAGATTTCTAACTACATTATGTTCCTTTGTATCCAATCTGATAATAATATCAATAAATATATGCTTACCTTGTCTTTATATTTATGTAAGATCTGTATTTCTAAAATATTTTTGTTTGGTTTAATAAATCTGCTTTTCCCAATGCAAAAGAAAACGTCTCGGTTTATTCCTATGTTTCTACAAACAGGAATGCGTTACTACATAATCAGGGACTAAGTTTAAGTATTCAGATTAGAGACAATTTTAAACAATCGCTATCAAGTTGAACCAATAATGGTAAAATTACATTTGAACCATAGCTTTGTCTATGCCAACTTTATCTTGACAGTTTCTTATCTTGCGCATAATAAAGCTATAATCAATAGTTGGCGCCCCACGTTGGGCGCCAATTACTATATGTGATTTAATTTAGGTTAGATGCAATTAAAATGAGTTAGGTTGATAAAATCTAACTGAGTCTAGTTCAGATTAAATTAGTTTTGCTAAGTCTAAACTCAGTTAGCCTCAACTAACTCCAGTAGCTTCGATTTTATCTAACCTAACTCAATTTAATTATACCTAACCTAACTTCAAGCAGTAAGTTGATTAATTTAAATTCAAACATTTAGTAAATTCCCGAAGATTTGTGTCAAACCGACAAGTATTCATTTCAACTGTGTAATAGTCTCAGCATTTGCATATGTGAAATTATTGCTGATAAACTTTGTGACAAATGATGAAATTACCATTACAAACCCTAAGAAAGAGCAACCAAGTAATTGATGATATGCTCAGGAATTGAATCTGGAGAATTATAAAGATGGCCTCCACAATGCGTCACATCATCATCCCATTCCGGAGATGCACATTTACTGATCTTGCCATTACTGCACGGGATGTCCCGTGGGATTTGATATCTCACCAACGTACAGTTTAGGTCTATACAAATCGAGAATAAAGAATGAATATTTGGGCTATTTTCAATATTGAGAAAGTGATGGACATTTTTAATTGTAGATTGAAAAGTACAAATATCGCAATTTTACTCAACGAATTATTATAATGGGTTAGTGCAATTAAAAATTTTGATAAGTAAAATTGCGTTGTGCAGTCTGCAACTAAAAAGTCCCTAACTTCTTCAATATTGAAAATGGCCCAAAGGGCCACTCTTTATTTTCGACTTTTAATTACCTAAACTGTAGGTACATTGATGAAATATCGAATGTAGTATGTCACAGGACATCCTGTAGATATTATATCTATACTATGATAAACCATCGCATAGTGGAAAGCAGTTGCTCGTACAATAAATCTTTTTGCATAATGGTCACACCTCTGAATCTGCAAATACCTACCTGTTGTGGAATCTTTAGTGATACAATGAAAAAAACTTGAATTATTTTGGACAGTGTGTGCATTACGTTGTGAACAGAACACCCAGAGTATTAGATTGTTTAAAATTATTTTTTAAAAGAAAAAATTACTGCAATATAAATTTAATTTATTTTAATTTTTAATGAAAACCACGAAATCAAATTACCAATTATTGATACGTTGTTCGTTGTAAAAGAAAGTGTTTTGTTGAGTCTTGTCTGTAGGTTAGACAATTTAAGATGATTTCATTAAAAGAACCACACGTAGTTTATTGGTTTTTTCCAATTTCTTGTTGTTGAAAATTACAGGAAGTTTCTACAACCATATTTGCTTCTAAATAGCTCTATGAAGTCAATAATACTTTGCATTAAATTATATAATTTTAAAGAGAATAAGTGAAATAAGATTTCTTGTTACGCTATTAATGATGTTAAATGGAAGGAAACCTACACCTGTTCTGAATTCAAACTGGACTTTATACATTTTTATTTTTACTAATGATTTTATAGTACGCGCGTTATAACTTATAACTAACTAACCTGATCGTTTTTATAATTACACTGACGTAAACGTTACCACAAGTGATATGGGTACGTAAGCAGTGGTTTTAAATTTATAATGAAACATAAAAGAACGGATTCATAAGCACTTAATATTTCATGCTTGTTAGTTATTTAATAATTACAATCATTATTTGGAAATTTTATTAAAATTGTAACAATTGCCTAACAATTTAAATAGGACATGGTTTTATTTCTACCCACCTGCATTTCATGCTAGCGAAATCAAGAGTTGACCAATCATGGTGGTTCAAAGACTTTTAACTCTTAAATTCTGCCCTGTTGAAAATGAAAGAAACTTTTTTGCCTTGTTATGCAGATCTTCTTAAACCCGCTGTTATTTATTTCAGTTTTTTGCTCTTTGTAGACTCTCGGATTCTTGAAGACTCTGAGATTTTGGTGTCCTCAGATCTTTAAAAATCAAATTTTTTGAAAGGTTAGTAAAGAGCAGATCTTGACCTTAGGATACTGCAGGTTGTCCGTCGAGTGCCACAGTCCGATATTCGATAAAAAAGGGCGAAGCTGGACCTTCTGCCACCACAGGTGACCTGTTGCAGGGCGAAACTCTACACATGTTTGTATCTCATACTTTTAAGAAGGATACTGGAAAGAGCAACTCTATCTTAGGCTACCGGAGGCGCTTCGTTGGATGGTACAGACCGACGTTTCGTGAAAAAGGTTAATGTAAAGCAAAAAAGTCCTTTTACCATCATAAGCAGCCTATTGGACGGCGCAACTGGACACGTGTTATATGTAGTTCTTTTAAGAAGGTTAATGGAGGGTTCAGTTCGAATTCAGTCTGCCGCAGGTGGCTTGTTGGAGAACGCAGTGCGCTTCGTGTTTATATTTCATTTTCTTGAAAGGGTTAATGGACGGTGCAGCCGATTTCTTATGGCGCAGCCCGACGCTCTGTGAGGAAGGTTAATGTGGGCAAACTTAATCTTTGCCATCACAGGTAGCCTGTTGGAAAGTGCAGCCTCACACGTGTTCGTATCGAGCTCTTTTAAAAAGTTTAATGGAGAGTACAGCCCGACTTTGAGCCACCGTAGGTGGCTTGTTAGAGGACGCAACCCGACCGGTGTTTATATTTAGTTCTCTTGAGATGGTTAACAAAAGTGACCTCATTTCCATTTTAAGGGTGAAGAAGAAGAAAACTAGCGTGACCAGAGAGTTGCAACAGTTTTAGTTTTCATAGTAGAGACAAACTTTGTTCCTTAGAACAATTTTTGACTTCGTTTAATCTTTCTAATTCCACATTCAGTTTTGCTTTTGAGTGTTCTTTCTGATTGAGTTGAATGATGATGTTAGTACCCTTTTACTTTTTTTGGTTACCTACCCAATCACGCCTATTTGTGACTATAATTTGTTTTTTAAATATACCGATTCCCACGTCTCCATAATCTGTGCTCTCTAGGTCTCATTGACTTACCGTTTGTGGCCGGCCCTGTATATGGGCTAACTGCGCGACCTATTGAAATAAATCTTCAAGTTTTATTCTCAGCAGACTTCACAGGGTAAGTGCTGAGTATAATAATCTTTATATCAACACACATTAGTTCCGGTTGTCAAGATTTCATTCAGAAGTAGGAATCCCGCCTGATGGGACAAGATCCACTGCCTGTATTTTTAAATACTATGTGTTATCTCTTGTCAAGTTTTCTAGCCTTTCTTAAGACGTTTAATAAATTATCAGGGTTGTTAACAAAAGGAATTGAAAGAAAATCCACTGTTGTTGCGATTCTACATACATATCCGACTTATAGAATTAGTTCATGATCATTTATACATACAGTAGGTAATTTAAAGAAATTTAAATTTTTCCACTGCCAACAAGCAAGATATACGCGTATTCCTGTATCATATTAATATATCATACCATATTATATTCCTTTTGACTTCAAAGATAAATTATACTTTTAGAATTTCTTAGTCTTATGTACGTATGTATGTTCATGCATTTAATAATTAACTGATAATAAATTTACCATTGTAGCTGTTTTGACAATATAACGGTCAATTAATTTTATTAAGTAACAAGACAACAGGAGGAGGGCATGCACACGAACATGAATTGAATAATCCAGATTAAAAATGTTTTAATGCAAATTTTTTTCCTTGTTGTCATTATTATTACTATTTTAATAACGTTTAATTGCCTTCAAATTTTTATTATTGCCATTACGTGGTTTATTGATTTTTACATAATTATGTGTAGGTATCATTTTTTCTGTTTAAGAAAATAAAATGAACGGCTTTCTAAATACAAATGCAAATAGAAAATTCTGCAATTATTTATTATATTATTATGGACAAAACCAAAGTGGTTTAGAAAATAATAAGACTAATAAACGTTACACAACAGATCTGTTTGGAATAAAACCAGCAGATGGGTTTTTTCTATTGGATAATTTAAATAGATTGAAGAATTATTTTTATTAGTGCGTAGGTATACAAATTAATAAACCTAATTTTAAGAAAAAAATAATATAAATAAAACCAGAAATAAGAAAGTAATTACCTACAAGTTTAATAATAATTAATCAAGTTATCCTTGAAAAACTGTAATTAAAGAAATAAAAAGACAGAACGATCAAATTTCATTTTGATGCTTTCATTCCTAAATGCTGAAAGATGTGTTATAATTACATATAAGTTTTTTTATTAGAACGATATTATTTTTTACGAAAAAAGAGAAAAACAGTAGTGTGTGTAGGTACTTTCTGAAATTTAAGTTGAAAGATTTGAAAGTGAAAGAAAAGATCCATTATTTATTTTTGAAATGAGATCAAATTGGAGTAAAAGATAGTGATTGATTTTATATATTGATTTTTTAAAGTAAGTGTTTCGGTTGTCTTCTCATGAATTGATTAAGTTAGATTGAGATTAATAACTCTATTGAAGACGGTAAAACAACAAATCAAAATAACATTGAGAATGTATCATTTGGTTTTAAGATTGCCCAAGCTGAATTTCCTGTGGACTTTTCCAGTTTTTGTGGAATATTTCTAGTCATTTCTATTCATTTCTATTCATGCACATTTATCGATTAGTCATCTGATATTAACATTACCATAAGAACAAAATACTTTTTTAAACTATCGTGCTTTTTATATCTTTCAATTTCATTATGTTGATTTATATTAATGTTACTTTCATTCTATTATATTAAATAAGAAAAATCAAAGGTATATGGTATTATTTCAGCAAGTAAGCTGCTATTATATGTTTATTAATAAGAAAAGTTTGTAAGACATTCACTAGAATCAAAAAGAAATTAAAGCAAACAATACAAATAAAAAGTTGGTTGCGTTTTTTCATATACCTCCTTCGTTTGTTTTAGCAGTGACTATAAATTAACCAAATAATGCAGTTTAGCCGCACCTACTATGTTATTTAGTTTTGCTAATGTTTTTCATTAATGTTGTGTTTCCCGCTACTTTTCTCAAAGAGTCATAAACCTTATTTCTTCGAGTCTAAATGATTTCTAATTCTAAATCTAAAGAAGTTTTCTTCTGTCTTAATTTTAATTTTTTTATGTGTGTATGAGGGTTTTTTATCTGCAGTAATTTTAGTTGCTATGTTGCCGTTTACCTCAAAATTATTTGTGTAATATTCTTGATTTGTTCGTTTTTATCATCTGCTTTAGATGTAATATAGTACCTTTACTCTCCTCTATACCCTATTATTTATTTCTGTTTTTGTTTCCTTGTTTCTTTTTTTTATTCAACGATTCCTGCTTTCAAAAACCAGACTTAAAATCAACCTTTACGATTTATCTTTCATGACTTTTTGCAGCCAACAACTTGGTCGTGTGTAGATAAATAAACTATAGATTTCTTAATTTTTTTTCTAGAATTCTCTAATTGTCTTAATTTTAAATTAATTCATTTTGCTAACATGCTATGGTATTTCCCATCATTTTAATAAATTTCCCCCATTCAGCTCCTTTGAAGAAAACAACATTGACAACAAAACATAAACTAGCCCTAGGCTGAGCAAAACCGCTAGAAGAACCATCTTGGGTTTTCTTGTTTATATCTGCTTTTTACTAAATTTACTGTGCAGTTATACTTGTCTATACTGTGCAACAGGGTTTTGCAGGATGTGCGCCAGGAAAGAAAAAGTAGGCAGTTTTAAAATGTATATACCTAAAGCCGACTTGACCATGACACCATGATGTAGTACTCATGCCCTCATTGTCATGCGATTAGAGGCTTGGGTTTGGCGATAGTAAATCTAATCTGACCCAAACAAAATCTTTTGCAAAAAACTTCTAAAGTAGCCTTCTTCAGTTTTCACTCGTTTTCTTTTACGCATCACCTCCTTTTGGACTTTAGTTCTAAAACCTAACGCTGCTCAGTTTTTCATTAATTCAGTGTTATGTGATGTCAGTTACAGCAAGTTTGGGCCAAAACAAGCAAACTTTACAGATTATAGTCAAATTAGACATTCCTGCCTGGAACACTAAAGATGGCCGCGCCTGTGCACGTTGATCTAGTGCAAGACTCACTCATCCGTCATAGACTACCGCTTTGTACACTGTCCAATCTAAGCTTGTGGAATAGTTTCAAATGAGACTGGACAGTATATCAAAAGTCATTAGGTAGCATTTCTTCAAATTTTTCCATTGATTACATGCCAAGCTATCACCTGTTCAAGTTCATGACTAACAATTTTCATCTTATAGATTTATAAATTCTCAGCTGGTCCAGAAACCCTCAAAACTATAATATTACGATATTTTGCTAAATTACATAAAGAATGTTAGATGCATAAGTTATGAATATCTTAATTGCAACCTACTTCTAACGCATGCTCAGGTGTATTCCGATTAAACCATAACTGTAACTTCCATGCTCGTCATCAAACCAGTAAATGTATACTATCATATCAAGATAACGGCACATTTTTCCATGACGTATGTTAATGTATGCGATTTCGCCCAAATATAAGTCAGCATTAATTTTCTTGAAATCACTATGAAGCCTTAGTAAGATGATTATTTCTCTCTTATATAATAAAGATGTGGACTTTGTCGTTTTGAATATATTCTTGTGTAGGAATGTGGACTTTGTCGCTCTTCGGACTTTCCTATATCGTGTGTTTGAACAAACTGACCAAGTGAGGCTTAAATTTGAAATCGTTTTGTTTCGCTTGTGCAGCGATTTTACACGAAGAAGAAGAAGAAGAAGAAGAAGGGGGGGTCTTAAACTGGTTACATACCAGGCTGTCACCGGTATATGTTTATTGATACTTTCAAGCCTCAATAATCTGTCATACACTATTGATGTTGATCCTTTAGAGCTGTCTAGCACTAGTTTGTAGAACGGTTTCAAACAAAGACGAGGACAGTGTATCAAAATAAATCGAAGATTTTTCTTTGATTACAAGCCGAGCTGTCAATCGTGCATGTTCCTTGATGCCTGCAAGACTCATTCATTTGTCATAAGTTATCATTTTGTATGCTTCGGAACTGTTCAGTCCCAGCTTGTGGAACGGCTTCAAAATATACCAGAGATGTTTTTTAAAAATTCTGAACTTGCACTATCCAATGTTGCATTGAATGTGACGCAGGGACTCTGTGCTTCAGCGCCAACACGTGGGACAATTTCAGAAAGATCAGATTATTTCCTCAAAAGTGTTCAAACTATCGCCTGTGCACATTTATCCACAGTTACAATACTTGTTCATCCATCATAGAGTATTGTTCTATATATAATTTTTGACCTGCCCAGTTCTAACTTGTGGAATCGATTTCGAAATAAAAAAAAAAGAGATACGATATCAGATATGTGAGATAGCAGGGATTTTATCGATAGACACGCTACTTTAAATCTTGTGAGCCGACTATACATATATAAGGCAAACAATAAAATAGGATTGCTCAGCTAGCATTTTACGTACTTTTGTAGGTCGTTATGTACACAACTAGGTAAAAGATTAAGTCATCTGCCCGAAATCCACCTGGTACAAATTATTGCACTGCCACTAGAACCCTGAAGTCCAGTAAATTCAGTTTTCTAATCTTGCTCTTCCGAACCATACCAACCAAATTATTTAGTTTCTGGCGTGCCAGATTCTACGTTGAAAAATGAACTTGCAATTTAATTTTTGGTTGTTAAAAAAATTAGATTCAGACACTTTGTACTACAGCTACTAACAGCTAAAAGAAGATTAGAGAAAGCCAAAGAAATGTATTTGCCGATAGTAAGGCATGCCATGAAAGGACTTGAAACTTTATCAAAGATCTGTGTGGAGTTCAGTTTAGAATCTTGAGGAAGTTACAACAAGAAATTGATCTTTGTTTTGTCAAGTCTTCGCCAGACATTTTCCACATCTGTTTCAGCTGTATTTTAGGCGACCACGGATTTGAGATTTCTAATAGAGTTCAGATGTTTAAAAGGTGTCATTTAAATTGATAACCGATTTTGGTTTGTTTTTTGTTCTTTGGTTGTGTTTTCTACCGTTCGCGGTTCAAATAAAACCGCGACAAAATATTTTGCTCTTGGATAATGTTTACAACAGAATAGTCTTAGAGTCTAAAAATAGATCCGACTCGCAATTGCATCTTGTTTATATTCTAGACATTTGTCTGAATTATTTATTTCATTTTCAGTTGTTTCTCTTTTAATTCTATTGTTTTTTGCCTATTGGTGCACTTTTCTAAAATTCTGTGGAAAACACCTGTAAATAAGGGCAATTTCCCCTTTCGTGCAGAGTTTACAGTTTTAATCTTATTGAACTTGCTAGCATAATTGGAATGTATCGCAGTAATGATATAAGTGAAACAACTCAATTGTGTGAGCACCGTGAGCACTGAGCACGAATTTAAATATCGTTTCTCGTTTTTTTTACGATTCTTTGTTTTTTATATCAGCGACTGAAAACCTTTAGCATATTTATTATACATTTATTAATATAATAGTAAATTTAAAAATTAATTAATCCAATTAAAAAATAATTAAACTAACGAATAATCTAAAATTTCAAAATATCTATTTATTATTAATAACTGTTTCAGCGATGAACTACATAGTTAAATCCTAAACAAGATTAAAATCTTGTCCTACATTATGTAACAATTTATTTGGGAAAAAAACAAACAAACGTACGTGGGCACTTAATTCTTCCTCCTTTGTAGCAATATCTATTAGTGTCTTACAAACATACTAACAACTTACCTATATAGAGAGACCTCCTACATAAAGACACGCCTGATGGTGATTTATTGTTTTATGAAACCTATAATTTACAAAAAATAAATGGAGCACTCCTTCAGACGATTAAAGAAATTAAAAGTAGAAAGAGATTTGTGAACGAAAGTGGTTATAATAAGGTATGATGTGCATATAAAAATGAATCTTTTTGAATTTTATAGCACATGCAAATTAATAAATAATAAAAATCTTTTATGCTTAACGAAGATTCCATTAACCTACATACTCGAGCTGATTAATGTTGTATAGAATTGCAAGGAATTTAAACGATTCATTTCAATTTCCTATTTTGGAATTTGCAATTTTGAGGCTAATTATATTAGTCTAAATAAATATTTTTTAATTGACTTTTATTAATGTTGATATTTTACCAAAGCAGAAACGTTTGTTTTTATTTATGTAAAGCCCTGAAGACAATTTCAAATTTCATACTATTACTACTTTATTAGAGGCGCCACGTGCTCAAACGTCTGCCATTTGATAAATCTCTTGAAATTCCACGAAGTGTTGTGGATATAATTTTTCTTGTGCATCCTCCATTGTTTGTTTTTTGTCCAACGTTACTTTTAAATTACACGTCGCTAGATTCGTTTCTCATGCAACGGACACCTGAAAACTATTTTCTCTTTAAAAAACCATCATACTGCATATCACCATTCAATTCCTTGTAGATTTCTTTTTCTGTTATTACACCTGCTATACCCGCTCTCAAATATTTTGTCTTAAAAAGGAATCATTTAAGTTCAATAGAAACCTCTAAATGTCAGCAAATTCAAAGCGTGAGATGATTTGCGATATTATAGCATGAATTAAACTTTTTTTCATTTGCATTTGCACGATCTAAATGTTAACTGAACTCAAGAAAGCTATGGGAATTATGCTAAATGTAAACTAAGAAAAAAGTTATAATATTAATGAGTCTTGGGGTTTGGTTATCATTAGCAGATATGCCTTCTGGGCGTATGTAAATTACCTCTTCGTATTTCAAGTTATAATGAACTTAAGTCTAAATAGAATTTTGCATTTGGGTATTAATAACGGTGTGTTTTGTTTCCGGAAAAAAAAGAATTAAAATTAGCTTGTTAAAATCTCTTGTTGAAGGTGTGTATTACAAGTTTTTAAACGTGTAGGAACAAGTCCCATTCATTCTTCTTTTTTTTTGGAGAAAATACGTTGTAACTTATTTATGAAATAAGTTTTTATGTTATTTATATTAGAATAACATTCTCTATTCAATTTGTACAATACACAAACCATGTTTAACTTATGTTTAATACTGTACATTATGTATGTGACTTACAATTTAATTAAATACATTTATGTACTTTCGCGATATTATAAAATTATATATTTTTTAAAACACTGTCTACATTGAAGTCGAGAAATTTGGATGTTCAACAAACTCCTTTCGAGTCGTTACTGAATTTGCGAAGTCTGTGTGAACGCATTTTTTTAAATATTGAAATGTTGACTTCCGATATGAATTCTACATTAAAAATTAAAGACGCTATGGTGTCTTCGTTTTATGATATCTCTTCGGGAACATGGTCAAAATGGCCGCCGAAATTTGAAAACTTTTAAAAAATTTTGTTTTTACTTTAGAATCGTATTCTATATCAAAAAATTGGATTGTGCATCAAGAACTAAAGATAACGTGGTGTCTTCGTTTTTTGATATCTCTTCGGGAACATGGTCAAAATGGCTGCCGAAAGATAAATGTTTGCTTATTTTTGTGTTCGAAGTTCGTTGTGGTTATGCTTTGCATTCCCGGATGCTTTTGCCTGTGACATTTTAAATATTCTGGAATTCTTTCCTAGTCATGGGCTTGGACTTTAACTTCGCCAATCACAACATAAAACACCCAACATCGATGTCAAAATCAACATCAATATTGTCTTCCAATTACTGATTGAAACTGGTAGCCGTTCTACATACTCAGAAGTAAGCTCTTCTTCAGGAAAAAAATAGTAATGTTGTATGTGAGGGATGACTCGAGATCTGTAAATGCAGTGGTGAGCACGAAAGGCAGAGTTGGAATGGACTATTCGGACGAAAGAGCTGCGGGGTGGCAGCTCGTAAAGATGTCTGCAGTACAGCCACAATGAATTCACATTGATGTTCGAGGGCATGGTGCATGAATGAAGATACAAATGGTTGAAGTGAACGGTAATAGGTTGATGAAACGCTTGTGCGATGGGTGTATAAACATTACTATTCTGGTATCCACTTCAACCGCTAAGGAAAACTACGAAAGACCGTAATGACTATTGGACTACGTCACTGAATAATTTGAAAGAGTGAGGAGAAGGTATGGGCGTTGGTCTGTATGATGAGAAAATTGATGAAATGTGAGAATGTTCTAGTGAAGATTTGGAAAAGTCGCAAAGCCATTTTTCGACATTGTGGCTAGTTATCGACATTCTCGAGAAGGATCGTTGAGAGATGTTTATGTCTTTTATTTTTGGTTTCCTTCTGCTGACTGAAGGTTGAATCTGGGACGTTTCATATACGTGATCTTTTACTTTGATCAACCTCTTGTATCCACGTATTTATCTTTTAGAAATTCCAGGCGTCTCATATGGTGGTGATAATGGGGAATCGATGGTACGAATGAAGGTGTTGTATAAGTGCTGACAATTCACCTTAGTTTGGTACACTTGTACAGTCTTTCACTAATCAGAAAAAACCTCGACTTAATCTGGTCATGCTTTTTGTTGTATTTGCCGAAATTTCCCATCGGCAAACGTTTTTCATAATCTTTTTAGCCTTCTGTGCTCAAATTCTTTAACATATGTGGTATTAAAATTTTCTAACAAAGAAACACCTAAACGATAAAAGACATTTAGGCAAATCTACCAACGGCGTATTATCACGTTGAGACATCTCTAGTTAATTTCTGTGAATAAAAATCAAAATCTGCCTAGTCATTTCTAGGTATTTTGAAGGCAAGATCATTTACTTGTTAGTGGTTGTAGGTTCTGATTTCTGCTTCTAGAATCTGAAACGAGTTTTGGCATTTCTATTCTACGCAGATCTCAACGTTATAAATGAAGAAAGCAGAATCAAAGTTAGTTTCGGGTTAGGAAACAGTAGAATTTCCAACTGTAAAGTAGCCTAAAGAACAATTTCTTTTTCGCCAATCCATTAATTTTTCCTTGTTTATCAATACTATTATGGCCTGATTATCAGTCAAGTTCCACTTTCTAACTCCCATTTGCACTCATTATGACGGAACTTTTTACTAGTTTTACGATAGATCCGTCAATAGCTGTTCAGGTTTCACTGTATAATTTGCAAGCAAAATAAAAATTGTGGATTTCATTGTTCTTGCCACCTATCACAGATCTATTTAGTGGCTTTCGATCAGCTACGACCATTTGAAATTAAGGTATGAACGCGCAAAACATTATTTATTAAGTCAGAAAATCTTCAAAAGCACAAGTAGACAGTAGAATCTACAACTATATCGAATATTAGATATTAGCTTTTGCCAGAGTCGAAGACAAAATTAGATTTTTATTATTTTCTTGGATAATAATTCTACAATTTTTCCATTATACTACCTCGTGTGCCATTTTCTTGCCTTCAGTATCTTGTCTTGCTTTAACACCATCTTCTTATTTCTCAAACTTAGTTCATGTTCAACTAACTATAGATTTAGTTTTATCAATATTTATTTTCCATCGCCTTTTACATAGAAAAAAAGGAAGGCATAAAGATCTTTTTTCCGTTTAGATAAGTATCTAATTTCCGATTTGTGTACCTAGATGAAACATGGATCTATCAAAACGTACTTGGTAGATTTCTATACCTATCGTCAGAAAACGGATTTTGGGCACCACTTGAATTAGAATTTCGTACAGAAGCAAGAAAATGCCAGGTGATCATCTTAAAATTGGAGACAGATTGTTTTGCATTAACATCTCAATGGTTTTACTTGGTTTGGCCAATTAAAATGTAACTCTCAGTATCTAAAACAAGTTGATTTTTGTCAAAAGCAATGGATATCAGTTCCTCATGTCACGTAGCTATGCCCAATGGTTTAGTGACAAAACAAACAGCTTATTTTACTTACTTGAATCCAGTGTAAGATTCTAATGTAGTATTTAGATGAATCTAAGATTATTTTGTATTTTTATGCCTTTTTGTAATTAATTTTCATAATCAAAGGTGCATTCCAAATTATGCAACGTTTCTGAGCGCTTTTATTCTCATGGGAAACAAATTTTTAATTTATGGAATTAAATATTTCTTATATCAGGATGCAAGTTCATTCAAACATTTCCCAAGAATCAACCTTGTAAATTGAGATAAGTATATTCTTGTATTTAGTTTCCTTATGCATTCGTTTTATTTATATTTGAGTGTTGGAATTAAATGTTAGTTCCGGGAATAAAAAGGTTACAACACATTACACCATTTAGCGAAGGTTAGGTACGGTCGTGGTATGGAAGGGTTTTGGTAAGGAGCGGACGGTATACAAATTGCCCTTATGCTGTAATTTCTGTCTACGCTCGACTTTTATGGTTAAGATTTACCTTTGAAGAGGTGCTTTTGAAGGAAAAGACCTACAAGTGGAACGTAAATCGTTTTGAATTTTATTAGTTAAGTTTGAATCGAAGTAGACACTTTGTGTGAACAATCAATTTCAAACTATCGTTGTTTTTCACTATACCTTCTTGATAATTTAAATTAAATAAATACTTGTGTTAGGTTTTGCAAGATTGGTTAAAGTTTTATTTGACTTTTACGTCGAACTGAGTGCTTACAAACTTTACTGTAAGTAAACAAACCACATGAAAATTACTACCTAGGGACTCTCAAGAAAATTTCGATGCTCGAGTTCTCGACGTCGTGGTCGGACTGTATTTATTCTGTAAAGGTTGGTCACCTTATATTTTATGTTAACAATAATTAGAGTAATTTGCATTTGGAATCTCCCCCGTGTCAAAACGTTTAAAGGTCCGGAACAAAGCTCAGTTTGGAAATTTTAAACAATACCATACAAAAGTAGAATCATAATTGTTTACAACACGTGTAGGAATAGGCTTTACGAAGTAGTTCAAATAAGCTAAGTTTGAATAGTAATTTTGATTCACTAGGGATAAAAGTTGTGAATTCTAATTAATGGTTATATACTGGGTGTTTTCCAGTTAGACCAAACCAAATTGATATTTGTTTCGTCCAGATTTAGTTTACTCTCATGTTTATTTTAATATCTTGACTTTATTTTGAGATAATTGAAGAGTATCAAGTGGATCCCGCCCGTCTTTGTTTTTGAACTGACGTAAACAGAATTTGATTCTGAACGGGCTTTTCTCTGTTGTTGACTGTCATACGGAGGCGAGCTTTCATTAAATGAGGAACATCAATATTTCCCAACTTTTCAGATGCGATCCTGACTTTCATCATAGTGTTCCGGAATATTGGTAATGTCATAGAAAAAGAAAAAGGGCATTTTTTGACGAACAAGTCCACTGCCTAATTTTGAGCAAGCCAAAGTATAATTAGGCAAGGAGCGTCGCGTCGGTTAACTGACTTTCCAAAATATAAGTATCAAAAGCGCATTTAAAACATTTAATTTATCATACTAAAAATACAAACAACCTGCCTTCAGGGATAGTGTAAGTGTCTGAGCAGAGATGTACTCTAAAGTATTTGAATATCTGATATAAAGAAATATAAATTGAAAAAAATTAGGAACATAATAACCATAATAGCGTTTGTCCGTCACGTTCGATGTGCAGTGGCATCTTTTCAGTTTTGTCATATTTCTTCGTAAAAAGAGAAATAGAAAGTGACTATTTAGACGTTTTAATTGTAAATACTTCAAGAGTTGCTTAGAATCATACTTTAATGATTTACATCTTCGAGGCTAGCATTAATTGGTTTTTGTCAGTTCCATTTCTCTTTGTTACTTTGTAACTATTTGTAACGTAATTCAAATTGACTGTTATATGAGAATTTTCAATTACGCTGCTTTTAAATTAATTGTTTCTGAAGAATTTATTGAACTCCAGCGCGTTCTAGTGCATCGATTATTATGTATATTTCTTTAGATTTATTTTCTTTGGAATTAATCAAGCAGGCTTTAGTAGAGAATCAATAAGAAAAATTTTACCAAGTTGTTCTTTGAATCTTATGTTTTTTGAAGTTGTTTCTCTTGCAATAAAAAGTTAATAGAAAAGTATCGAAATTAAGTCTTATTCAAACA
>VTPC01090285.1:0-48734 GCA_011009095.1 Ignelater luminosus | reverse complement strand
TAAAAAGTTAATAGAAAAGTATCGAAATTAAGTCTTATTCAAACAGACACAGCAATTCTCAATTCTCGTCTGCATGCATACATAAACGAAAAGGGAAAGTGGTATTCCACAAACTGTTTTGCAGGTTTTTAACTTCCTTTATAAAACAAGGATGTAGGTATTATAAGACTTTTGTTTTGTTGAAACCACTTTGCAATAATTAACAATGAGATATCTTCATGTAGTTTCATGTAAATTGTACACTCTTACTTTATGTTTTAAGTGTTCATAAAAAATCCAAACATTTATATATTTTTTATCAACTTCCATTAGCAATTATCGATTATTTGACATCCTGATTTTCATTTACTTCCATTTCGAGAAGATTAAGTTGTAAAGGTAATAATTAAACTAATTACCCTGCTACTGTTGATGTTAAGTGCACAAACAGTAGTTGCTTATCTAATTGTAATTGGTGTTAAATGTACTGTGAGAATTCTTTGCAAGGACGGTTGTATTCATTTGTGTTGTTTTGTTTTTCTTTTTTTTATTTCTTTTTGTTAAAACGCTTGTATTGAAATCTATTTTGCGAAAGTAACAAGTAACTTTGAGAGATGTAAATTGCTATTATTATCCAGGTGAAAGATTGATGCACTAAACTTCTATTGAATTTGCCTTTTACCTCCGTATTTTGCATAAATTATCACTGTCAGTACATTTGTTATTCTGTCCAGTACATCGGACAGTAATAGTTATTTACTTCTCTCTTTTTGTCTTCGCAGTAAAATTGATTAGCTGTTTGGTAATTCTAATTAATCTCTTGGTTTAGGATTTGTATGTAATTATTTATTTTACGTAAGATTCTTTTAACTTGACAAAAATCTACTTGTTAGTTATTCTTTTCTTAATTCTTTCTTTTTAATGAAAGTTGTTCTGTACATACGATGACTATTGGTTTTAAAAAAAGCAAAATGTCAAATCAATATTTGCTTACCATTAATACTGAAGAAAAAAATGTGTTTTCTATTAACATATAAGGAACCAACTCGAAATGAATTAATTTAAAATAATGTAGAGCTAGGAGCAACAATTTATTTTAATGTTTAAGAGATAAACGGGTTTAAAAAAATCTTGACTGTTATGCTAATATCACAACAGAGATTCTATTAGACATTGAGAAAATTGCCTTATTGCATTTTGAATTTCACCTAAAATTGCTAATCGTTAAATTTTTACAGTTACGATTTATTTAATTTGAGGTGAATTAGATCAAAAGAGGTGTTTTGTACAGTTATAACAATTTCGAGTAAATAATTTCTAGTGCATTTTTAACTAGAAGCTAAGATATAAATGGAAGAGGGCCAGGTAGAGGATATTGTGGCACGCCACTTTTCACGCTTGATCGATACTTCTCATTAAACTAAACAATAATTCACTCAATCATCTTTCCCTCTTTTATCTTCTTTATCTTGCTCTACTTTCCATTTATTTTGAAATGACAAGACAATTGGAAGCTCCATATTTCATTTGCTTTTGATTATATTGATATGTATTGATGCTTATTTGTTTTTCTTTTTGATTTCAGGTAAGTTGATCCACATTCTAGTTACACAAACAGTTATGCAAGTATGGGGTGGTAAGTTTTGTATTAATTAGAAGCATACTAGAGTGATAAAATAAGAAATTACATACACATCTAGGAAAAATAATAAAACAAAACCTAGTGCAATCGTAAAACAGAAGTTTTGTAGATATTTATCCCATAGCAGATCGTCAATTATTAAATAATTTAGTTTTTTCTGGAATCATAATTAAGAATTCACTCCACATCTCTGAAACTATAATCTTCTAAATAACCGCCTTGAAAGTCCTTAAATTGCGTTGACGGGAAGCAATACATCAGACCAAGATATCAATTCTTTACTACAGAAAAGAATAAATTACAAATTCCCGGAATGGCAAATCTAGATTCTAGTTGTATTTATAAGGGAACATTGACCCACCAATAACCTAACACAAACTGGATATTATCAGAAAATACACAAAACTGTCCGATGGTCTTGCTACTGTGGTATTCAACAACACCTAGCATATACTTGACTTTCTTGTTACTATTGCTGGAGTAGCTGTGAGCACGTAAAAAGTTGTAAAGTTTACCTATGATTTTACACCCTGAAGGAGAGGGACGAGGCGAGGCGATTCGCAGACATACTTACCCTTAAACGAATGAGCCCCATCATGTCTAAATGTTCTAAAGAAATTTTATATGCCACTCTCCAAAGAAAAATAAAACGAATAATGATCGTGAATCGAATATAATATTCTGGAAGGGATGTGGAGCTGCATTCAGGGGTTCAATAATAAATTCTAGGTTTCTGACTTGGGCTAACCTTGTATAACCTTTCCATACAGACACTGTTGACTGTTTGGATTTATTCAGATTCCGTGGTCAAAACTAAAAAATCTGTTCAAGGCCGATTGAATTTTACTAAAAGCATCATTTCTCAAAATTTTTTTAAAGGTGGCAAGTTTTAAGAGTTATATAACGTAGAAAATTTAACGACATTTTTACTTTTATCTTCCTAGTTTTGAGAACACCTGGTAATTTACAGCGTGTATAATTTTCTGAGTCAGCAATAATTAACTTTAGAAACCTTTGAATCAATTTTGTTAAGTATTGTATGTGGGTATCATCGCACTCACAGCTACATGTGACAACTGGTGTTTGCGTTCATCTTGCAAACCTTAAACCACAGCACGAGCTGCGTTTGCGAAATGCTATTGCAATTAGAAAGCAATTTAATCAAACAATTATTCTGCGGGGAGTTTAGAAATGCTTTACTAATAATCCAAACGAGATAAATCCTGTTTTACAAGTTGACTAGAACTCCGTTGTTGTTTACCGTAACGTTGGTAAACAGTGACTTACCTTAGGCCACTGCATACCCTTAATAATCTGACACAGTCTAAGAGTTTCCATAGCAATAATAGCAACTTGTGTATTTATAACAAAATAAAAATAATAAATAAATAAAATCAATTAGCTTAAACAGTCACACTCACTCTTTTGCATTTAATTGTATGCAAATTCGTTATTTCCAGCATCTGGGAGTCTAATCTCTATTCACGTAAAGTTGATGGTGATACTAAAAAAGCGAATCGATAAAGACTGAGTTTACACAAAATTTTTAGTAGGATTTAAGTCTCTGTATTTAAAGTTAGGTTTTTGACATATGAAGTGTCATTATCTGATATCTTACTATGTTCGAAATATGAAAACTAACATTATTGTCAAATGAGATCTTTTATACATAATCAGCGTAAGCTGAAAACAAAACATGCAGTTTGACTAATCAAGAACTATGCTTTTAAGTTTTACTATCAAGTTTTGGGGAACGAATAGTAGTTGCTAAGATTCTTTAAAAATAGCACAACTATTTATTGATTGTATCCTGGGAAAGAACACTTGTACAATATCATTATTTGTAACTGTCTTGTGAGAAAATCTTATCAGGAGCATAACTTCCTTTTATGTCTTAAAATGCAGAAATTCTTTTGTCTTGTCACTTATTGTCTATTCGACATATGCAGAATCTTTCAGGGGTAAATGACAAATTACTCTTCTTGACTTTACAATAACTGATTAGTTTAGACTATCTAATACGTATAAGGTGTTCATTTTACCACAACTTATTTAATTCTATTAAGATTTCTTCTTCTTTATTTAATTTGTGACATTGTTTTAAATAAATCTTAATAGAATTCCAGAAAAATTAACATAAAACTAAATAAACAGTTAACACACTTCTCGGTTGTTATCGGCATGCTCTTTGAGACCATTCAATGCAGCGACGTTTATAATTTAAAAAGATTGTAAACATAATTTGTTTCTTTAATAAAATGCGTGTTTTATTAACAAATTTTACTTTATCTTGATTCAAATATTATTTCCAATTTGAATTTTTATTTTTCTATTGCTTGACGTAAAATTATTTTATATGAACTCGCTCTAGAATATTAAATTAATTTTCAGATGATTTTCAATTTAAGTTTTCTTTCATAGTAACCAACACAGAATCTTTTCTCTCTTTATATGTACATCCAATAAATGTTTAAAGAAGAGTATATTGTTCTCACCCTCCATATTTGGTGGAGACGCGAGACAGATCATATTCTATTATTATGTGATCTAAATATGATGTGTAAATCTAAGCTAGCATGAAGATTATATTGCTTTAATGAATCTACCAATTGAAAGAAGATTAATATACTATGTATTGGTAAACTTCCAATAATGTTACCTTTTGAATTAAACATTTTCTTACTTTTCATTTATTATATATAACATTCCATCAAGTAGGGTAAGAAAAAAGTTACTAATCTTAAAACTATTATTACTCAATATTAGTAGACCATAATACTCTTTCCTTACTCGCTCAAATTGTATCGAAATTTACTTACTGTAAGGTCAGTACTCTAGAGAAATCAATGACAAATCAGCCAACCAGCAGTGGAACAGCTGTAGTAAGTAAGTAGTTAGAACCACGATCAATAAACAACAGTTACGCAAACCATATTTGATAAAAAACCAACAATTACAATATTTTCCTTTTCAAATTTGCCGCTAATTAATTTATGGCCTTAAGAAACATCACTGAACTTTATAACCAATGCTGCCATTACTTTTATTTTATGATTTAGTCATTAATTGCGTACTGACGTTTTAACAAGTTAATTATCTAAGGTTAAACTATTATAAAATTGTATTTTGCACTTTGGTAGGAAACATTATTAACCAACTGATGTTACAATAAATTTTAATTTAGCCTTAAACAAACGGTTATGTGAGAAAAGTATGCAGGAAGTATTTTTTTAGTTTATTTTTATAACAAGTAGGTTTTGACCGTGAGGAAACCCAGTCTTTTTTTGTTTTTTCAAACACAGAACGGAAAAAATAGATTAATTCAATTTAATACAATACTTTTGGTGTTATTTTAGGATTATTCCCAAAAATTTAAAATATCTTGAGAAACTAGACGATTCACCAGCATTAAGATGTCGTCAGTTTGTTTTATTATGTATTTTTGCAACCTTCATGATAACAATAGATCCACCTAAATCACAGTATTTTTACTTCCCAACAATTTTCCTGTATGATTACACATTACACAATTTCATATCGGAGATGCGCTTATTATAACTCTTTTCTATATATTTTTGTTCTATACACTAGAAAAAAATCCTTGGAAATAAAATAAACTGAGGTCAACGCATCGCGTAAATAGTCACGAAGGAAATTTTACGTTTTCTCATATAGTTCGTGGTATACTTACATGAGAACGTGGCGTGCTTATAATAACCTGCCTTCTTGAAAATGAGCATTGATCAGGGAAAATTATTATTATTTTCATTACTTAAAGAAATACTTTTTCATCCATAAAATCCGTTAGCTTTCCATTTGTTTACTATCAGGGTTGATATTTGAGATTCTTTTTTTTTTAAGATCGTGCTAGTATAAAGGAATTTAAATGTCTCGATCATGGTTTCATGGGCATAAAAGATTAGACACGGATAAAAGCAATAAAAGTGCAGTCAGATGCATTAAAGCTGTATTCATGCGTAACGATCGGTCTAATACCTTTGAGGATTTTTGATTTTTAGATATGGAATATTTTTATTGTGTAAAAAAGGTTGATAACGGTTTTTATCGTTTCCATTTTGTAATGCTATCATTTAACGCTAACTGCTCTAATTTATAAGTGTATACGAAGTATGTATAGTGTTGGTCGAGTAAACTTGGTTTAGTTTCAAAAAATATTTTCTTTTTGGAACTTGCCTACCCGATGAATAGATTTATCAACCAAATTAAGTAATTAAATATATAACCTAATGGTTTACTAAATTAAAATTAAAACAATTTTAAAATAAAAGCTACTATTGTTGAAAATACAAATATTAGTTTTATAACATTTTTTTCTTTCACTCATCCTATGGGTTTGCTTTCTCATTCCTTTCTCAGCATGTCGCATTTTGTGTAGATGTATTCTAGGAGATCTTGCTTTTTGTAAATTTCAATGGTAATAATTGTTGCTAGTCTACTGTCACGTGTAATGTCTACTCCTCATCTGATGGCACACATCCTACATCTATTTCGTATTGATATCTTATTGTTTCTCATCTCTTTTTGTCTAATATTTTATTTTTCTGGGTGTTTGTTTTGCCAGCATAGGTCTTTCTTAATCTGCAGCTCAGTCAGTTGTTTCTCCTTTCTCGATTTGGTCCATTGAGATGTTGAACAATAGCAAACCAAGGCTTACCACCAGATGGCATTATTCGACTTCTTTGCCGTGGTATCTTATAGTTTGCGCTTGATGTAGCTTATACCTAATATTGTGACTACAGAACAAGCTGTTACAGAGTTATTACAAAAATCTTTTTTAGCAAAACTCTGTCGAGGATTTTCTTATTTTTGTCTATGTTAATTAACCCAAAACTATTTTGCGTTATGTGAGTTTTTACACTAAATGCATGTCAAAATCCATAGTTTGATAGTACGACAATCCTCTATTATACCAGATTAGCTTAAAATTGTTTCTACAATTAATAAATGTTGTTCTGTCATATTTTGGACTACATGGCTTTGTAATAGTGAGCTCCTTGCTGAATCCCAAGAATCACCAGCGGACATTTTGGAGACGAAAGGAGTTAGAAGTTGATGAAAGCATAGTCCTATCAGTTCATCACCAAGGATTCCAACCAATACGTTAACACTAAACTGCTGTTGGTATCTACTTGTACAACTGTTACGTTGTAACAAACTATTTTGATGCATCTTGTATATTTTTTAATTTAATATATACTTTTGTTCTATTTCCAATAATTTTCTTATGTTGGATTTTTATTGACTAGTTCCTTATTTTTATTAATTTTGTTTGATTATCTAAAAATTCCTTTTTATAGGTGAGTTTAGAAATCAGCTGTTCTGTTTCTAAGCAAATAATCATCTGCCCATTTAATCCTCCTAGTGACATCTAGTGATTAAAATGTTGGGAATGACGGCGCATGCGTTACTTTACAAGCCCTTTGTGTGCATCATTAACCCTTTCCTTTTTCGACTAATGATTTGCTCTAAACTACACGTTTTTTGTGCAGCTCTGCTTTGGAATTTCAGGTAAATCGATTTTTGTATCCGCTTTATTTTGTTTGATCCTTGATTATTTCTATAGGATTGCCTTTTTTTCTTTACCGTCATTTATCGTCTTCTCGCTGTTTATCTCTCTATTTACTGCAATTCCGCTGCAAATATAACTAAAAGGGCGTGGTCGCCATCTTGATCCGTGGTTTGACAAGGGCTTTAAAAATCAAATATCGACCGATTATGAAGTAAGGATTTATGGAACATCTCTCTACGTTTGCTGGCTGATTATCCCAAGGCGGAATTCAGAATCAAGGTAGTCACTACTGGATACACAGTATTATATGACAAGACAAAGAAAGGTATTTATTTCTTGAAAATTTATTTGAATGGATACTTGTTTATTGGTGCTCAAGCTAGAATTTTATCATTTAAGTAGTGTAGTATCGAATTAAAATATACTTGAATATCAATAAAATTCAGTTCTTTTATCTTATGGTAAGGTTATTGTTTGACCTTGACCTTTACTGTAAAGTAAGTTTTTATTTGTATTAGTTATTGTTTTTAAATTTATTTTCTTGACGTATCTCTGTTTTAATGGGATCAGAGAATCAGATAATCTAGGTATTAAAATTCAACCAATAAAGTTTAATCAACAATATTGTTATTTTTATCATAATTTTGTTCAGTTTTTAAATATTTTGATTTATCGTTATTCACACCATACATTTTTTAATCCTATTAATAATGTTATGAAGACCTTCAAGAGTTATTGTTTTGCACTGTTAAAGTAATAATCATTATGTAAGCTATATAATATGAATGTTTTACCTTTTTTTAAAAAAATCTTAGGTGTGTAACGCTTGTAGGTTTATTAAACCATAATTAAATATCATAACTGTGTGTCTTATCTTTTATTTTATTGAGAAACTACTAAGCCTTTGGAAATACCTTTATCGTGTTTGGGCTTGGTGTTTGGTTTTCCCTGTTTTCTCCAAATTCTTCTAAAGGCAAGTTACTTGTGTTTCAACACTTAGCATTTCCTTTCGATTTATTAAAAAAAAAGACGCGTGGCATCTCTGAGTACATTATAGCAGGAGGTTCCCACGTTTTTTTTTATAATTTGAAAAAGATCTTGGGGCCTCACATAAGTAAGTATAAAATCTTAAGCTTAAAACTGCTACACAACATCATGTGAATTTGCTTCTGCCCATAGATGGATGTTATGGAACTTGATTATGTCCGTTTCATTAAAACTGACTTCATCCATAAACAGCACCAAGTTAATAAAATTATGATTAAGAACATTTCCTTATCAATCGGAGATAGACTTTGCACGCGTTGACGATGGTACGGATGGAGAAGTTAATTGTTCAATACATTCTGTAGTTACTAATGAATTTCAAATTTCTAGAGTATTTCCTACTTTACTACTGCTTACAGAAGGCCTCACACGAGACGTTTTCTGTTTGCTTGTCTTCATTTGGGAAATAATTGTTAAGAATATTTTCAAACAAATGAATATTCAAGAATATAACAAAATATCTGTTTGATTTTTTTTTAAAGAAAAATAACGTTAGAATTTAATTTTTTATGTGTCAGCTTGGATGTCCCCAGTTCAAATCAGGTAATAAAATAAAGATTAGCATTAAAGATCTGTACTATCCCATGAAGGTTGGTATTTTGATATGTGGTATGTTCACTATTCTTTAAGATTTTTTAAGTTAGATCTTTTAAGATTCTAGGTTTTTCATTATATAAAGTGGAACATCATCATCTTAAAATATAATTTGATTAAATGCCTATTGATTTAATAAAAAAAATCCATTATAATATTTTTTAAATAAAATTAACTTTAAAGGACATAGAGCTATTAATAATTTTATTATGCCTTTATAATAATACCAATATCAATTAATATCATACCGTTATGCGCATACAACGTTAATGGATTTAAGTATGGTACCTACAATTATATTCGCACATACAAATTAAATGGAAGTGTGTAACATGAGCAGAGATTTAAAAGCTTTATGGCAAATTAATGATTTAAGATATGCTTACAATATGTTACTGAACGGTATAGTTTATAATGGGAATTTCACATACAAATAATATTTTCTTATGCAAATTTTATTAGCAACTGTATTTTATTTACAATAAGTGTTTTCTAACAACCTACAGAAGTGTTCTTTCACACTTCGTTATCTTAAGGTACACTAATAGTATTCTTACTGGGTAATAAACATTTAATTGACATGTATTGTAACTTCGGAAAATGGCGATTATTTGATACTCTTTTAGAATTCATTACACTTATAGAGCCATTTGAAATGTAAATATAAGAGAAAAGATTTATAAATAAAGGTCATATTAAAATAGAAGATTTGATAGATATCAAATAAAATTTAATTATTGTAAAAGAGAATACTATACTAACTATACAAAGTCTTACACTACCTACCACAAGCTCAAGATTAGAGTTTTCAAGTTTCATGTAGATTCTCTTTGCATGAATTGCAGAAAAGAAAACAAAAGCAAGATAGTTGACCAATTATCAGGTGAGTCATGTTTACAGTCAACAAGATTACATACACGGCTTAATAAGATAGATAGATAGATTTTTAATTTATTAAATAAAAAATTCCTTGCATCAAAATTCATATGTATTGAATTTCCATGGAATCAATCTTGTAAATTGAGATAAATAATGAAGTTCTTGATTTTTTTACGTTAAATGAATTCGTTTGGTAACAGGAGATTTCTCTAATGTACTTATTTTATCATATTCGATTGTCTAGATAAGATATACGCAAATACGCTGTACTATTTGGCAAAGGTTAGGTACGGTCGTGGAGTGGAAGGGTTGGGGCGACATGCACTGTGCCACATTTAGGAATTTGGTTTTGGTAAGTCAAGGAGTGCACAAATTTTTTACACAGTCATTTTTGTTCCAAAAAAAACATGCAGAACCTTTACAAAAAATATTGCATTTGACCTTTTATTTTAATACACTTGCATATTCTGTGGCTCTGATCCCACATAACCCTGTTACCGTTGCACCAGATTGCTTATATGTCACCTATCGAAACTTTCTCTTAGTACTTGGCAAGTATATTTGTAGTTTCTTGGGTCAAGTTGATCGTAGTTCTTCTTGCCAGAAGTCATCGCCATTTCGTGCTCGAGTCAGTTGTCACCCATATCAGTATTTGTGAACAACATCAATACCTTTAGCTCAACACCGCGCTTCTCATCACTAAATCAGATCCAATAATTGTATCATCAGCAACTAAACTAGCTCCGGCTCGTTTAGTGCCTTCGGCGTCGCCACCGTCACCACCATAATCCAAACAGCAGCTCGCCCAATTATTTACCAACCCACTTCAGATTGAAGAGAAATTACAGCTACTTATAACCTGCCTCACTCGAAGCGAGTTAGTTGAAAACAAGACTTTGCGTTGGGACTAGTTACATACATAAAAGATGTCAGTTAAAGTTTGTTGCGCATGTTTTTGTTGAATTTGCTGCCAGTCTTAGTGATTAAAGCTAAAGCTAGATAATTGCACTTTTGAAAAGAGTTGAGGCACTCAAGTACTAGGTTTTAGAAGCTGAATTTTTTAAAATAAGTGCAAAAGCCATGACGGCGTTCATACATTTTTCATTGTCCCTCTGTGATTCTAATTCTACACGTTTTTAGTTAAAAGTTGGTTAATGCGAAAACCACTTTAGAAGTTTTAGTAACTATTATTGCGTTAATAGAATTGTGGTAATAATTGAGGGCTCAGCAAGAAACTTTTTGCGTCTTACACACTTCAAAATTTCTCGTTGCTACGAACACTTTTACACCCTGCAGAAACTACGTATGTAGTTTTCGGAGATCGAGTTTGGATGATCTAAAATACCTGACATAGTACAAGATTTTCTATCGAGACATGACAATATCCAGTTTAGCCCCTATAAGAAAAAATTAATCTAATAATGATTCTGGAAAACCGAAACGTTGTCGTATGAGAATTTCAATAGATCCGAGATATTAGAGACAAGACGTTTTTACCGATTTTGAAAATTTCTATCACAAAAGGAGGTTATGGCTAAAAAACAAAAATCCAAAAATACGTGTTTTGGTGTTATTTCGAAAGCATGTGAAGTCAGGCCAAATTTTTTTTTAAATTATTATTAGGAAGTAAATACACAAATTTGCTTCAAATTTATCTCTTATTCTTATCCGTAGCTCTGAGATTCCACGAATTTGGTAACACTATAGTTTGTATTTTGTAAAATGCAAATTTACAAAATAGAAAAAGGAGTAGAACATAAATATCTAGATTCCAAGATATATTTAGGGACTCGAATTAAAAACGAGTTAACACGTTTATTGTTAACTGAAGAACTGCATCGTTCATGGCAAAGTTTTTGAACAATCTTGACCCATCACTGACTTGAATATGAATCAGTAAAGATTAATGATGAGCCGACTTTTTGCCTTATGACATTCAATTCAGCTTGTACGCCGTACCAAATGGACTTCCTCCGTGATTAATTTGCTAGCTAAAATTAAACTTTAGATTTATTATTGTTTGTAACTCTCTGTGAACTAGAGTATGGGCAGAGATAAGCACCACTCTAGAAATTCTTGAATATCATTAAGATTCAAAGGTTCAAAATAAAATAAAGACTAATATATAGTCAAATTCAGATAAAATCGTTTTTGTAACGAATCAAAATGCTTTTGTAAGAAGAAAGCAACGTAATTTTCGGAAACTATTTCACGCGACACCAGAAAAATAAACCAAACCACTGATTAGAAAGAATTTCTGTTCGAAAGTTAGTTTTCTCTGATAGATTTGTCTTTGTACGAAACAGTTTGGCCCTGGGGGACAAGTTTGCCCACCCTTACATTAGAAGGTGATAATGAATCTTCTCTTATTTTACCTTTACACTAAGGAATGGAAATGGCTGTGCGGAAAAAGAAGTTTGAGAATCACCGCTTGGATTCCAATAGGTTGAATTAGGAATTGTTAATGCGACATTTTGAATGATAGTTTTCCAAACTTAATTCCATCATTTATTTAGCTGAAATGCGATTTCAATTAAAATCACAAGAGTCATGTCTGGCTAAATCATGTGCTTAAATTAACTAATTTAATTACGTCTGTGAAAGGTTAAGATAGTTCTATACTTAAAACCTTCTTGGCTTGACTTTCGCAGACCACCGTGTGATGTATTATTAGATTAGATCGATTAGATTCAGGAGGTATGAAGTAAGTAACCTTTTTTGATAGTGTGAACAGAGGTGTATCTTCAAGGAAGTATTTATCACTCCTTGTTTTTATAATTTTTAAAGCGTTTTTCTTTCTTCTTTTCTAATAACTGTTAGATTTAGCATCACTTGTTTCCTTGCACGTGCTATAAAAGCCTATTCTGCAGCTTTGTATTTGCAATTATTTCCGAGTTGTTGGTAAAATGAATATAAAGCGATATTTTTTGTTTCTGGTGTAATTAAATAAACATTACTTTTAGATTATAAGCAGCATCACGTTAACTAACGGCTACTAGTAACAATTCAACAAAAATTATAGGTTATGTTTACATATACACTTAAATGAGTTTGTTTTAGTTATATTTACGGTAAAAATCGGAACAAGATTCTAATCTGTAGGAGGCTTAAATTAAAAAAAACAAATAATTACAACTTTTTCTGATAAATGTTGCTTAAATTAAATTATAAGTAATATAAAATGTTAAGTATACTTTGAATGTTATACAAAAAGAGAATGAAAAATAAATCAGTAAGGTTTCTCGAATAGTCGACCTAACGATAATCACAATTATTAATCTTAATATATTTTTAAAAGTGTCAATTTTCTAATGTAATACTCTTACCCTTATTTACGGTCATAAATTAACAGACTTTTTTCTATCTTATATAATAATTTCTCAATCCCAATTACCATAATGTTTTGTTATTCTACATTGAGGATATGTAATCATTTGTCAATTTTTATCCTTTTGACATCTAGCTTTATGTTTAGAAGGCAATCTAAATTTATCATCGTAATCATCATAAACGGCAAGGGAAAGTTTTCTGTGGAAATTTATTATAGAAGTTCTGTCGAACATTTTTTATAATAGGCAGCAACAACTTAAAATGGATGTTAAGTTCCGTTTTCCGCGAATTATTAACCAATAATAGCACTCGTATTTCATGAAATCTTTCTTTCCGTTTCTTTTCGATTTTAATTGAGTTCGTTTTACCTATTTCGATAAGCTCATTATTTTTGATTTCAGGCTATATTTGGTATTATTAAGATTTATCTAAAAAGTCTGGAAATACCCTATACAGGGTGAAAAAAATTATGATAAATAAAACACTATTCTATTTATAATTATTTTAATTTTATTAACATGGAATTCCACAAAGTAAAATAAATACTATACAGGGCGTCCCATTTAAACAGATTTACTTGTAGAGTTTAGACAATAATTCCAAAATAGTTACTTTTGGTACTAAATTAGCGCTGTATCAAATAATTTTATTTTTCCTTATACATGGTGTTAGGTTTATGCAAACATACTGTAAATCGATGCTATTAATATTCTTACATATTAGGATTCTTCATGGAATTCGTTATTTATCAAAATAGGATTTACCATATCCACACTGGAGAAGAATTGCATTATGCACACGCAAAACAATGTTTTGTTGGTGCAACAAGAAATTTAGTGAAATTTTGGACAGCAAATATTTTTTTTCTCTAACAACAAATTAATCTGTCCCTAACTATAAAATAAATTACAAACTTGTTGTATCTGCCAAAGTACTGTAGTGGCAAGAGCAAAAAATTGTACTGTGTCACAAAAATATTTGCTGTCCAAAATTCCACTAAATTTTTGCAGCATCAACAAAACATTTTTTCCGTGCAAAGTGGGTATACAATTGATTTGTCCGTTGTGAGTTCATCTTAGTTTTCAGACGGAAATGTAGTTAATTCTCATCTATCCTCGAGAAAGCCTCAAAGGCTCATTAGAATAGCTGTAAGCTTCTGAACTTCTGACAAACAAACGACCTGAAAAGCTCGCTGTTTCACAGTAATGTACCATGACGGTAGTTACCTGACTATAACAATCCAAAAAACCTAATTAGAAACGCCAACATTAAAAAAACTTGCATTGTCAATACCGTCACCTATGTATAATTTGATTTTTGAAATCTTCAAAGTAACCACCCAAAAAAGTAAACTAACAATAAAGCAGAGAATTCGATTTCTACAATCTGTGAGAATTGTATGCAACTGAAGTTCCACGTATGGAGATGTCTCTTTCAGCCACGATGTCTAGAGACTTACATATAAGTCAGAATGGCAACAAATTCTTCGAACGGTTACGATTACTGTTCTAAATATCATCCTAATATGGTATAAGTTTTAAAAAACACCCTTGATATAGAGCTATGATGATACCATTTGTGAATTTAAGCTTTAACTACGTTGTTTACCAATTGGATTCTTTCTGAATTTGCAATATTGTTTATCCTCGTGCAAAATTAATTTAATAAATAATTCTAAGATCTAGACAAAAACCTAACACACTTTAATACTACTTACTTGTTCCACCGATCTATAGCTGACCACTGAAACACGCACGCCGTATCTAAATAAGAAGTCATCGTTTATTGTTGTTTCCCGATTCAGAAGGAACCTTTATAGAAGTCAAATTTGGGCCACCGCAGACGGCCTGATGAAGACTAAAGATCAGATTTGAGACAGTGAAGTTGAAATGGTGAAGGGCAAGTAGCCCAGTATTGGACTACCGCTGGAGGTGTGATGGTTAAAGGCGAAGGGCAAAGATTATATTTGGACCATCGCTGGTAACCTGCGGAAGGGCAAAGCGTAATCTTGATCCACCGCAGGTGACCTGATGCAGGATGGAGCATTGTAATGGCTCACCCAGGTACCCTGGTAAAAGGCAAAAATGGTGGACCAAATTTTGAAACGGCTATCTACATGAAATATAAAAGTTTTATGCACTCATTGGACTGTTTTCACAGAGATAAGGATCGTGGCATTGATTTGTATTATAACTGAGATATACTGGGAAAGTTCATATAAGACCAAGCTATTAGCGACAGGACTGGCAACTACGGAAGCTGCCATTGCAATAACAAACAAACTATATGTAGCTTGAAAATTGAGTATGTCAATAAGTGTATCTACAATTCTCAAGTTACACGCCCTTTCAAACAATAACCCAACAAATAGCAAATTTTCTAACCGCTGTGTTAAGTTGATGCTCTGATTATACAACGTAGGGCAAATAATACTGCGACTAAATTTGTATCTTCCAAGACATTTTAGTCATGGAACTGTGTGTTTGCCCTTAATATTGCTAATCTGAGTTTGATTCATTACAAATAAAATTGTATAAGAATTACACTACTTTATATCATTGAAATACCTATGATTACGATATAAAGAATCTAAAAACTTAATCGCTTAACGAATCTTTGATTTTGAGGTTGAGTCTTGACAAAATAAAATGAAAAAAAAATAAATCAAATGAATTGTAAAATAGCTATACAAAGTCTAATTTTAAATTATAATTACCTTTTGACGTGAGATCGTAAGTAAATCGGCTGTTAATTACAATATGACGTTAAATGTTGTTTGTAAACAAACACGAAAACAAATGAAAAGTCAAAAGAGAATGATCTATATATAGATCTAAAGAAAAATGTTTGACCAAAAGTAATATTCTCACTTGAAGATGAAATGTATTTAAGAAACAAATAGTTACAGACTAAATTTACTTCTACAATAATTAACGTAATAACTTTGTTTGGATAACTTGAAGGTCTGTAGATATAACTTTTGTACCACAACCTGAGAAATGTTAAAATTCGTCATTTTGCACATCCATGATCAGCATAAACTCCAAAGGTTAAACAATCATATGTACATTTGAACACGCTACTGCCAACCCGAGCAAGGTTGAATTTGGCTTTTTGCTAATTCATAATCTTGATAACCTCTAGACATCCAAAATTCTATATGAGGTCATGCGGTGTCAACATAATTTAAGTTTTAAAAAATAGTTTCGGAACTGCACTGGAAAATGTTAGATTTACCACCTTGTAACAGTATGACAATTTGATAAATCAAAGAAGCCTTTATGGAATTTGATTTGATTGAACATTAGATGTCATTAAGGCCATCAGCAGTGGATATTTTAAAGTGATTATCAAATTGGTTGAAAAATTAGATTTCAAAGCGAGGTCTTTCGATTAAGGTTAAATCAAAATTGTGGTAAGATTAGCTAAAAACCCTCAAATTATGATTAAAAATTCTGTGCGAGTTCTCTCCTAACCTTAAATATCTTCAGGCTAAATATGAACGTGTTCTTTTTTGAGGAGAATAAGAAACAGGGTAAAGGATAAGCTCTGTGTTTTTTCTTTAAGTTAACAGAAACTGTAAAAAGAGTAACTGTCTCATCCTACGCATACAGTATTAAGAAAGGTCAAGAACACCAAATTAAAATTTTCAACTTACTTAACAAGAAAAGAAATTAACACGAGACGTTCATTTAATAGCAAAAATTATAGTGATGAGAAAGTCTCGACTGCTCTTACATTATACAATTAGCAGAAACAGTTGCACTCCACTTCTTGCATATTATTAAAATTAATCTAAACAGCTTCTCGTTTAAAAATACTATCGAGGCGCATTCCGCAATTTAATTTTTTCAACGTGCGCACGTATGTGTAAATTGTATTAGATTGACATGCACATGATAATAGTAACAAGTCAACATATTTCAAATTCTTGCCGCTGAAGGCGCGGTAGTGAATGAATGAAACGTCTCCTGTAATTTCTTCTCAATGTGGGCAGAAAGAATTTTGGAATTTAAAAATCTTTAACACCTTTTTATATCATTCATCTATCTGCATTCTGGCACTGCTTATGTGGTGACGTCATAAGTTAGTTAAGAATTCTGTTCCGTTTGATTATGACAAGAAATTCTTTGAATGTCACTTTTAACCTTATGCAGTTATGCAATGGAATGTTGTGGTTCATAAAATATACAAAACCGTTGCCGAATTTCTTGGAATCAGCTGAGATTTGTTTGAATTATATGATTAATACACGTCATGTGTTTTTTAATAATAATAATGCAACTTAACCTTCAAATCTTTTCCTACCTGTATAATATTTATGGAGGCAACAATATTTCCATTGAAATATAGGTTAGAAGTCGTTTTATTACAATTATGATGACAAATTAGAATTTCAAAAATGTTTCTCAGGTCCAAAGGTGTGATTGTTTATGATTATGACAAAACTAGTTACCTACTATAGTATGTACTTCGTAACTGTTTTTAATTGTTACTTCCTCTTTTACTTAAATTTAAATGTCATGTTAAATTTTATTATTATTAATATGAACAAATTTTCAGAAGTGGAATTCTTTAATAAGCGAAAGGAATGTGTATTTGAATGTTCTTTTTAACACTTAACGAAGCGTGCTTGCGCGTTTGCAGTCAGTAAAAGTAATAAATAAAAATAAAGTCAAATCTTTCATTCAAAGAAACTGTGATGTAACAATATAAAACATCACTGTCAGCTCTAGGGGACCATCAGTTAGGTACCTCTTATTGTTTCTTATTTACTTCAATTTTTTTTTATTTTTCTTACTGTCACCATACGGAGTCCGACGCCCTCTGAAGAAAACGCCTCGATGTAGTGCAGTAGCACTATAAAAAGCAAGTATACCTAGATTACGACAATTTAAACAGAAACCCTACAATCTAATTTAATGCACACATCTAGATTCAGAATATATTTAGAAATTAGCGTTATATTTGTTTTAAAATTAGCTAAGAGCAATTGTTTTAAAAAAGATGTTTTAGTAACCACATTATTTTTAAGGTTATAATACATTAATTTGAGGAATAACGATTTATTTAAAATCTTCTTTTGTTTTCAGGTGAGTTCATCTACGTTCGTATTGAGCTGTTTTGATGTTATGTGAGTAACGTAGTAAGCTTAGCATTGATTATTTTTGAACATAACTTACGTAGCTACAGAATAAATTATATTGACCTAGATTATAACCTAAAAAGGGAAATATGACGCACGATATAAATGATATATAACCGACATCACTGAAAAGTATTCAAAGCAAGCTATTCAATAATATCAAAATCAACTGGACGTTCTTTTGGAAATATTTCCATCTTTTTTCTATTTTTGAAACAAAACAAAAGAAGTTGAATTCAGTGGTCATGGAAATTATACTTTCGTTGATGTTTTTTTATGGTTAAGTCATCGGATCGTGTTTTGGATTTCGTGGCTTCAGCTACTATGGTCATTTCAGTACCAGCTAGAATCTAGCCGAATTTTTTCAACAGGAGCTCTTGCGCTCTTGGCTCTTTTTCTTTTCTATTACATTATGTTTTCACTGCAGCCCAGCCCGAATTCCAAGGTTTTCTGCAGGTGCCCATGGAAAGGGTTTCCTTCGGACTCTGGAAGAGGCACATGGTAGATGTCTCTTGAACTCCACTCATCTAGATCAAACATGAGAGTCCCTAAAGAGACATGCGAAGTGTGTTCCAAGTGGAAACTACTTCTGTGCATCTTAACGAGTAGTGCTTTTAGGCTGTGCTTAAGACACCTAAGATCTTAAGCCGCGGCCCTGTTGATGATTCTAGATCAGATGACCGCTAGGCTATTTGGAGTTATATATATAGCTATAATGGAGTTAAATTTCAGAGATTTTTTTTCTTTTCTGAAGATCACTTGAGTTTTGTTTGGGTTTTGAAATCTCTAGTTACTAAGCCTTGGGGAAAGAACTGTTGATACAAATTAAAAACACAGCTGTGTACACTGTAGAATGTCTTCTTCCCTTAGTCTAGAAGAAAGTGGACCCTTTCTTTAACAGATAACCAAACCAAAATCAAATATCAAGATATTCCTGTTTTTAATAAACTCAAAAGGACGTTTCCTTTCCCTTACCTGTACCATAAGTAAATATACTTCTCTCATCTAACTAAGTTCATTTGGATGAGATAAACGAATCGTCACAAATATTTGCATATTAGCATCTTTTCGTAGAAACCTTCCTGAGCTAGAATGAAACTATGCGGGTGTTAGTGTGCCAATAAGGTTTGGTGCAACAAGACAACGAATTTATGGTCTTTAATCTTCAGAGGGAAGAAATCCATGACTATCGTTTATAACCAATAACGGATAATTTGGGACTACTCTCAGTCTTTTGGTTTTGATCCTATAATTTGCATGGACCGAAGTCTAGCAAAAAAACTACATACTAAGTTGTCCCAAATCGACTTTCAAAAGAAAATGAAGAAAATCCTCCTGTCTTTGTATCATGATCCAAGTGGTCCAAGTTCGAATGCAATTCGAAATTCTGCCCAACTGGTCGGAAGAAAACAATCGGCTTGAAATGTTTCACAGACTCAGGTTGAATGATACAGGGTCAAAAATATTTCAAAACTCGATTTGTAACTGAACCTTAGGATTCAGAGTTACATCCATCTTGGAGATCATCCTTTTACAAATTTCTTTCCAGGTGAAAACTCTCAGGATCTTTGTCGGAGATCAAACTTGCAGTATTCGGATTGCTTGTCGGATGCTTAACTAATAGAGCCGCCCAGGTTCCCTGCTGCTTCTGAGATGAATGTACCTATACAGCGAAACAATGTTGAAACAATTTCTTCAAGCTTTGAGTCACAACGCTATAAGCGCAAACCTCTTTGTATTCAGTATTTTCAAAGACTATAGTAAGTATAATAATGTTCTCAGACAAGAATAGTTGCTTTTTACTGTCTTATTTTGTGTGCTCATTGTTATTTGAGATTTCATGTATGTAGAGGCAAGAATTTTAAAATCTAATATTTGTTGTCCAAAAGAACATTTTTACAGTTGGTTTTCCAGAAACTTATTTTTAAAACAAATTTTGTTCTCATTTTATAGCACAAATCAAAGTCAAGTGCAATACCTTAATCGACCGATTTTTATAAAGAATGGAGAAGAAACAATTTGATATTGAATTCATAAAAAATTTGAGGCTTGACCTCGATCGTACGAAATGGTCAGTACCGACTTTCCCATAGAACTGAGACATTTAGATTTACATCCCATAAACGATGAGATGCCTAACAGTTTCTAGCAAATGATAGTTTTTGATTGTTTTTGGGCAATTCAATAATGATGAAACTCACACCTACTGTTTAGAAAACAAGATTAAAATTCTGAGAATCCATAAGTGTTCTTTGAACACCACTTAACATGTTTGATATTTTACTGATTAAAGCTTTACATTTTTGAGGGCAAGTTACAAAGTTACAAACTTCTATGCAAACACCACGAATCGTCTGGAATGATTGATGAGAATTGAATTCATATAATTACCTTTGTGGTAATTTCGACCTCTTTGTGTACTTTGTAACATTGCCCAAACATAAGCAACTTCCGGAAAGGACATTGATAGTCTTCACACTAGAATATTAATTTTTCTGATACAGTTTCTTTAATCAAAAATAGTTCTCAGTAATAAATTAATAAAATTCGACACGATGATAGTGCAAGATATGCCCAAATGCCCTTATAGTTATATAGGACTCATCTGAACGCTGCATTTTTTTTTGATATTTAAAAGTTGCTGTAGGTAAATAAAGAGATTACTGTAGTAAGAGCTTGTAAACTGTCTATTTAAACCATGCGAAGGGTGAAGTAATGCTGGTAAGTCAGCAAATCAAAAGTTCTGTTGTTCACTGCCTTTAGAGCTAGGGAAAAGGCTTGAGCCGGTTGTAAAGTCCAAAAAGATGCTTGACTCAATCAAAGCAACTTATTAGTTTCTGACTTTTTAATTTATTTAGCAGATCTTGTAAGGCACCGCTTTGTTTAATCATCATAAAGCCTTGGTAAATTAACCTCGATCTTTAAACTGAATTCTTTTAAATTCTCTCATTTTGGACCTTAATAGAACTATGGTAATACTGAATACTTTTTGTTTGGAATTTCGATGAAGATATTGTTTGCTATAATAAAGAAATCTTGAAGATATTGCTTAACGTTATGTTTTTTCTTCTGATGGTACTTCCTGTTAAAAATCTAAATTTTCATCTCTGCTTATTATTATTGTACATCTGTATATGGGCCACATAAACAATCCTCAACAGTAAAGATTTAAGAACGATGGTGGCTTATTGTAAAAGTTACTCTTTCAGTGGAATTATCTAAAAGGCAAATCAGCTGATTTAAATTTTAACACGAGGATAGGTTAATGACTTCGGTTAGCGTTTCAATAGCTCCAATAGCAGAAGCAAGTTTTCACAAACGACAACAGTCTATCTTTTGTTTTGCATTGAAATAGGCATTTTAAGAAATTTACAAATGAAGTCAATTAAAATCCGAATTTATAATTTTCCCGAACTGAAAATTAATGATGTTTAAAATTTCACCGCCTAAAGCATTCTTCCGGTTTTAAACCTTCTCTAATATGTCTCACTTGTCATTTCACTATTTAAATTGACCTTTTAATTGTCCATTATTACGAGACGATCTATTATAAAATAAAGGAACAACTTTTTTTTACGGGCCACTATTTTAATTAATAAATGAAATTATAATATTTATATACACGACACATCATTATAATGATATTTTTTATATCATTTTCTCTAGCTAACCTAAACAGTTCAATAAATATAATAATGAAGCTATAGAACAGTTGTTACGGATGGAAAGTTTAATGAACGGAAAAATGGCCTGTAACAAAAGTAAAATGGCACCCATTTCTCTTATGTTAATTTTTTTTATGAAAACCTGCTGAGAACGTTATTTTTTTCTGTTGAAATGCGTGAAAGATTTTCCATTTTAAGAACTTTCTGTATAGAATTGTGAATCGGATTATTAATTTAAAAAGCGTGTGTATCTGCAGGAGGTAAAGCAATTTCGAAAATTATAGGACGCCTTCAGTATATAATCATGCTTTTAAACGTTTTAAAACTCGTAATTTCCAGTTTCACTTTTTGAAGAAAAATCTGATGCCGTACGTACACCGTACACATTTTATGAATAAAACCGCAATATCAATAGATCATCCAATATTTATTTAATGGTCCAACAAGATAAATAATTCACGTTATAGATTTATCGGTAGAAAATAACGGTAATGCAATTTAGCTTTTGTTTCTTTTCTATTTTTTTTTTATTCGCGAAACCGCCGAGGATTTATTATAACAAATCGTATATTTCACTTTCATTCTAAAGATCGTGATATCGGTTCAGCAATAATATAACCAATAACATTTTCACGATTTGCTCTTTAAAATTTTTCGTTATAAAAATATTTGTGGGTTGAGGAGAAAGAGGCGTTATATAAATCATTTTTATGCTGTTTTCTGCATAGCGATACGTTTCTCTCCTTACGCATCGCATGATTTTATTTCGTTTATTTCATGACCTATTTAAAGTTCACTGGTATCACACGGTGTTAATAGTTTATGTTTTAATTATTTATAATAATGATAATAATAAAGTAAGCTAACATGACTTAATAATGGAACCCTGTTAGACTCCCAGAAGAAACGAGAGAACTTAAAAGACCTCACATTAGAATTTTTTATCGATTAGTCTTAATTGACACCATACGAAATAAACTGGTACTGTAATGAAGACTTATTACTGAAATACAAACAGATCTGTGAAGAATTCGTGCTTTAAAATTTAGAGCATTTGGTAATTCCCACAATAAAAATTACACTTAATATAAATTACGTCTGGAGCTATTTGATAGTTTTATTAGGGCATCTATTATAATAATTGAAGATTTTCTGTTTCTATTATCAGATCCCTTTGCTCTATTCCGATCCATATAGAAATTCGTCATTTGAAAAACACTGACAATAATAACATATTTAGTAGTGAATGTGGAACAAGCTTGCTACCAGTTTTTGCTGTTTTAAGGTTAATCAAATAAATCAACAGTTCAGATAAACAAGAAGCAATAGTTATTTATCAAAACAGTGAACCTAACTAACGAATTCTCGGCTATATCTATCTTAGTAATATACAGGTTAAGTTAGATCAGGTTTTGGCCGTGTCTATACTACGAGGCCAAAAATATAGAGTGACTCATTTCTAGCATAAATTGTTAAAAAGCAGCGGTATACAGAATTACATAGTTCAAAATAAACAGTACCCAATCAATCATAAGCGCTTAAGCGTACTCCCGTCTTACCTCACCTCATTTTCTAAAGACCGCCCACAGCCTGCAGCACTCTACAATTTTTGCCTCGTAGGAGAATAAAGGGGAAACCGGAATTCTCTTTACACAAACATAAATACGACCATATATCTTCCTTCAACAGGCCACCAGCGGTGGCTTTGCTTTGCCCTCCATTAGCCTTCTAAATATATCAAAAGATACGATCGTGGGTTTGAATCTGCCATCCAATACAAAGTTGCACTTTGTCCTCCATTAAGTTTCTTAATAGATCTAAACACCAAACAGCGTCGGTCTACGTGCTGCTACAGGCCACCTGCGGTAGCCCTAGGTAAGCCTTTGCCTTCGATTACCCTTTTTAAGGGAACATCAGAACGTGGATCAGATTCTGCAAGTTTTTTGAAAGTAACTCTCTTACCATTAACAACAAAGAAAGTCCTACCCTACTACTTACGGCTAACCGTCTTTCAGATATGAAGTATCTATCAAAAAATAAGACTATCGCTAGTGTTCAGATTATCTGCAAGCTACATCATCGTTTAAAAACTACTATCAACAAATTCACGTTCCACTTTGATTGGACCTACCATACCAGAAGTATGTCTATCGAAAAAACAAAAGAAACTCGGTTGTGACTGGATTGTCTGAAAGCCAGTCACTCCTCACTGCTAAAAATCTACGTTTCACATTGATAAGGCCAACCATTCCAGAGACATGGGACGTTGCCCGAAAAACAACAGACGTTGGTTGGCACCGTAATTGTCTGAAAGTTAATCTTTTATTACTACCAAAAACCCAAGTGTCAAGTGTCTGTCCAGGAAAAAAACAACAAAAGACTATTGTTGTTCTTTAGATTATCTGAGAGTCATTTCCCCACCATGATAGAACCAGCCGTCCCTAAAATAATAAAATGTCTGTCAAAGAAAAGACAAAAGATCGATGGTGGGCTTGTCTTTAGAAAGCAGTTTTCCTATCACCGTATCATCAACACTCAAAGTCTCATATACTAGATACCATTTTTCGTTCTCGAGATGTAAGTAAAACTCGGAAAAAATGGTGGCCCGAGTCAGTGGAAAGTCCATCCCACAGTAGAATTGTGTTAAAATCTCATGGGTGGTTGCGCCAGAAAACCAACTGCGTTCCGATTACTTGCCTGAAAACGTCGTCGTTTCTTGCTTGGTAGTTGTTTAGTTGCGATCTCCTAGTAGTAAAACGTGTTCAAATTTACCGCTAAACGCGGCATGTTTAGTACTACCGAATGTTTTGAGAATCACGTAAAGCGTGCTTTACCGCCCCTCCCGACGATATCCCAATACCCGTGAGGTTTTAACACAATTCTATTATGAAACAAAGAAAGCCCGAAATCGACAGGACCATTGCAAAGATTCAAATCATCTTTCAAAAGAACAAAAGACTACTTCTAGGAAGCGTCTAGTTTGAAAACGTTAACTGTAAAAGGTTTTGAACAAAAAGAATCTCGTGTCAATACGACAAGCCCTCCGAACACCGAAACATTGAGCTAAACTGAAGAAAGTATGTGAGAGTTGTAGTTACTCCCGTTGTTAAAAGGAATGTGATAGGTTAGAAAACGAGTATAAAGCTCTAGCGCAACCACCACCAAATGAACGCTTTCTAGCTCCGCTTTCCTAGAATACTCTCTTATACCCTAAAAACCATCAGCTTCTGTTGTAGTAGACACTTTTAATCACAGACTTATTCCATTTCAGCACTATTTGCACTTCACCGGATTTATTTATTTGTACTGGCCACTCCAGGTTATTCAAGACGCAGAACCTCTTAAACACCTCCCTTGCTAATTTCTTTTTTTGATGCGTTCCAGGATTATATGTTCTGATGTTTCTGCTGTAGTACCCCATACACACGTGACTCAACTTTTAGTAAGTTAAATCCACTTAATACCGTTTAAATGGTCTGTGCTCCGCTAGCAGTTGAAAAGTTTCTCTTGCTATTTTTATATACCCAATGCTTAGCTCAGGTTTACCCCGCTGAGACTGTCTACATTCTGAATTCCACGTTTTGTCTTCGTTTTCACATAACACTTACATCTGTGCGTTCCGCAGTATCCGCTTTATGTGCCAATAAATCAGCTTTCTCGTTTCCAATGTTGCCTGCACCTTTACTAATGTCAAACTTATATTCCATTCCTGCTTTCTTAAACTTCCGATACTGTTATTGGCTGCTGTTTTATTCTTGATTTTTGCAATTACTCGAATTAACCATGGCCACTATTTGTTGTCCTTTATTGCCATTTGCTTCTATCTATTCAAGAGCTTTTTGCTTGCTCTCAATTCCAGTTGTAACACAGTTGCCCCTTCACTTAGTTTCTTTTTATATTCTTAAACAATCGAACCTTCTTGGTAAGCAACGAAAGCTGCCTCCGTTCTATTATCGATTCTTGAGTCATCCAGCAGTTGTTGGTTAGTACCATAAGTCTAATTATCTCTATCCTTAGCTTCTAACTTTCAATCTCTATGTCCATGCACTTTCTATGTATATATTGGCAACTTCGCTCTTAATTCTGGTCACAGTGGTGGTATTTTTGGGGATATCTGCAAAACTACACTGCTTAAATACATTTAGCAGTAGTGTCATAATGTATGTCAATGAGTAAGAAATAAAGATTCGAGGCACCAAATTTTTGAGATTTTCTAATGCCTTTCGCGTCAAATTTGGGGCAACACCGCCCTCCCTGTTACCCAGTACTTTGCATTTAATGGGGATTTGTAACGAGAAAAGGCAACGTTCAGAATCAAATTGTGCTCGCGGCAGCTGAAAGCCGAAAATGGGCAAGGTTTTCTTGATACGCCTTAATAAAGGTCTCAAAATAAAGTCATTAAAACAAAATAAAAGTTCAAATCAAATTTACACGAAATTACTAAAACAAAACAAGAATTTTGAGAAAGTGTCCCAGAGATCGCAAGCTAAAATACTGTGTTCTTTATATTCCACTCTGTCGACGTTCAAAAATATGATCCTACACGTCCACACAAAATATCAACCTCAATTGAAACGTAAGTAATAAAATTCGAAACGATTTATGTTCCACTCGGAGAAAATTTAACTTCGTTCAATAAAATACATTTTAAGGGGGTTTTTTTCTACAATAAGTTACTGCGCAAGGACGACTTACCAAGCCCGAATTAATTTCCAGCGCGGGTTTCTTCAACCCTTCCACCCTGCAACCATACCTAGCCTTCACTGAAATGTATATCGTGTTGACGGAATACTCCTCTTTACGTACAGAATGGCCAGTCTAGGCGGCCTCCGAGTTGAATTCCCGGTAAGGAAGCAACAGGCGTTAACAATGTTTTTAACCCAGTGAGAAATAATTTTATACGCAACTTTCGAAGGTTAATTCTACAAGAAGTATTTTAATGTTCTTGCATTTTAATACAAGAAAGTATTGATTGTAATTGACAAAAACTGATGACAGAAGCTGATCACGTTATCATTTGCAGATCTGTTTGAAAGATTAAAGCAAATTCATATTTTGATAGTTGTTTAGTTCTTTTTAATATGAATGAAACAACGTTAGACTCTTAAGTACTAACAGATTTCCTCAAGTGTAGATAAACTGTAATTAACAAATCACAAAAATCGTTACTAATTAAAAGCACTTTTTATTATGTTGTTGGTCATTAATAGAAGCCGATAGTAAAATCATGAAATCGAAAGCAATAATCTCGTTTTTAATTAATTTGACAGAATAAATAGTAATAATAATATGCTATAGAAAAGTGCTATACGATTTCATTTTAATAATAATAAAACATACAAATAAGTGATTAAATATAATTTGAACAAAACTGTCACCATATATGTATAAGTCGACACTTATATACATACTAGTATGTATAAAGGGAAAGTTAAATATCGAAGTGATTAAACTTTATAATATAATAAATGGGTAACAAAATGTTTTTGAATTTCTTTTTCTTAAGTATGTGTGTATTATACATTTTATTATAATTTATTTAGTGCTGATCAGACAGTTTAAAATTTTAAAGTTGGTCTCAGTACCCCAAATAATAAGTCGACTATAAAATTTGTCTGACGAATTTGGGTTAAAAAAATTCACTTGCAGTCAATTTTATTTTCATTATCATTTACTTTTTATGAAAGTTTTACATTTAAAAAAAATTATAAATTTTTTTCTGGATAATTAAATTAAATGGTAGTCAGCGATCAGCGTAGGCATGTATGATTTCTTTTTTTATTTTTTTCTTGGATATACATATTAGTATGTAAAGATTGTAATAAGTAATAACAACGTTCTCTTCCAATTTATTCCATTAAGGAATTAAGCGAACGAATAGTTGTGAATTAAAATAATCTAAGGAAGCATCTATGAACAGAATTTTAAACTTTATCCAGTTATAACTGTTTTTAAAGGAATAAATTATAATATCATTGCCATTCTTTAGTGTTGTTACCATTTGTGTGTGTATTTTTCGCCGCTATTCTCTTTATTAATTTCTACAACTTTTCATTATTATATAATTGTATTAATAATAATGCACATTATAGTAGCATTTCCTGATTCTTTTTTGTTTTTTTTTACATTATAAACATAGAATTTACACGGCCGTAATATAAATTCTATGTGAAAATAACTAAAAGAAAAAAAGTCAAAGAAACTAAAACTGCAGTTACTATTCTTTATAATGATGATATTATCCGATTGCTAAGGCAATCTAATGAATGCATATATCGTGAAGATGATGGGAAAAGTTCGTGTACATATTCTCTATTTGGCAGACAATAATAAATTTATTTTTATTATTCAGTAATTATAGACGTTGGTGTTGGTAATTGTATAAAAAACGGTAAGGAAAGCTTCCTGAAGCTGCTAAAATTAATTTGATTTATTGAGCATATTATTATCAAAAACAATTTTATAAAAACAAGGTTGCTTCTTTAATTATTAAAACAAAAGCTTGGAAAACAATTGTAGGAACTGATAGCATATTTAGTTGTTAAACCAATTTCAGTACATTTAAAACCAGGATTTTATTCCAAGGTAAATAATGAATACAAGAGGATATACAAGGTTGAAACAAAGATTGTTTTACACAATCCTAACGAGATACTTATTATGAAATGATGAATAAAGAGGTTTTTGTTTAATAACCGGCCACCTTCGATAATTATAAACAGAAGCTATTTGCCTTCAATTTATCCGGTCATTTTTTTTCTGCTGAATGCAAATATCAAAAATTACATCTTCAAGCGGGTTCCATCAATGTCGTAGAAAATATTTTTGTTGAAATTTCAATGAAATCCTTGTTATAATAATTATTATTATTACTTCCATATTCTAGTTTCTTTTTCTTTTTGTTTAGAACAATTGGAAAAGAAAATCTTATTTGTTTGATGTTAATATATTATGTGAAACTTGGATTCTTGCGGAATCCATACATAGAACTCGCCAAATTATTTTACATTAAATCTTTTTTTTTCTGATTTCATGACTGATTGATCTCAACTCTCATCTCTTTTAATTGATGGATGTTCAATTGCTCATATGCTTGCTAAAATTCTTTCAAGGTGTTAATTACTGAAATTTTAAATTTTTTACCATGTCTCTGTAGCTTTTGGATTTTTTTTGGAACACAACCCCGAATCCAGTTCTACATGTCAACACAGATTATAACAAATAAAAATTATCTTCTCAGACGAGGTTTTTTCCCTAGGGTTAATTGCCTTGTAGCGGTAATGCCTGTTTCTCTTACCTTTATATTAGACCCGAATTTAAGTCACTATCTCAATTGAAGTGCCAAATCTAAATAACATTTTATCTCGGTGCTCTAAAAGCTTCTAATTGATCGTGAGACCGTAATCATAGGTCACGAGATTTCTATAAGTCATGAGATTTCCTCTTACCATGGGTCACAAGAATGATTTTCATTGGTCACTCTAGTATTCTTCATTATTTTCAATTCTTCTCAATGTTTAATTGTGTAGGTGCTTGTCCAAGACTATAACCTCTTGCTGTAACACACCGTTTTCCGTAGGTATTCTTTATTTTCAGGAGCTGCGGTGGAAAGATCAATGGTGTATGTAGAATTTAAAAACACTACTTTATTTAGATTTTGGAGCGACCCGTCGTGATTCGTAACATATCGTGGTTCTTGACTCATGATAAACTACATGACCCAACCACTTTGGTGACTCGATATGTCACACGTTTCAGCTTATTCTTGTTAGCTCTTTCACGCTTATTTTATATATTTTTTCTCCATTCTCATTTACATGGATCAGACCGCGGTCCATCTAATTCACGTTACGTAGCAACCTCTACACTCGGCACATCACGTTTCTTGTTTTAGAGTATCGTTATTTTTCTTCGATCAATAAATGGTGAATTTTAGCAAGCATCAACTTACTGGTGACTTCAAAAGTCCAACCAACTTTTTTTAAGAAAGTGTATTTACTTTTATGTCAACTGTCAAGAAATAGAAATCTCCCGAATTAAGTCAGAGGCAGATTAGCTTGAGTTTCGTAGTTGAACTGGCTTGTATTGGCAAAAATCGACCAAAAGATGGCGCTAAATGCTATCAAAATTGATCAAAATGGTGGAAAAGAAAGTGAACTTGTGATAAATTTCCAGATCTGAAATGAGCTCCACCGTTGTGACAACAGTGTATTCACCCTGGTTTAGTTTTTAAAATTTTAATAGAGGTTACAATGATCGTGCTCTTCTTATAACTTTTTTCCAAAACAACAAAGACGCTTTTGCATATTTTTGTAGCGCTGAATTGTTTGGTTAGATTTTTGCTCGAAGGTTAGTTTTACTAATAAATTTGCCTTTATATGAGCCAGAATTTGTCCAGCTCTTAGTCTAGATGATTCAGAGTCTACATTAGAACTGTAAGTTTGTTTTTAGAGCAGTATTTCTTAATCATTTTGTGTGTTGCAAAGCAGTTTGAGGTTTATAAGCAGTCACTACAACTTAGATATGTTTATTTCTAAGTAATACCTTTGAAAACACTGAAAGAAAAGAATAGAGGGCCTCTCATTTTTTAAGCATCTCTAGATACTTTCTCACAAGACCCACTTTAAAACTCGAAATCATATCGAGCAGGATATCGTGGATCACTCGGTCATTTTGCTGAAGATAATATTGTTCTTCTTAAGTCGCAGTACGTGAAATAAAATTTTTTGGTAGTTCTTCGGTGAAATGGAATCTGCTACCTCAGAGTTCTAGTGGACATGAGATTTGGCAAAAACTTTTGTTGTGGCATGCAATGTCTAAGGGGAATTATGTGGGCCTTGTTTGATTTGGATTTGTTTCCGTCACCAGAGTCAAATCTGCAATTACAGTATCTCAACCTATGATATAATGTATATTAAAAACTTCTTGTCTAAACGGAGACCCAGATCATCGACGATCCATTAAAACCAGAGATTGCCAAATTGGCTCTTGAGTCTGAATTGCCTCATATAGTAACAACAAAAATACGTTTGCATGTTTTACTTGCTCGAATGTCAAAGCTAGTTTGCTAGGTTGAAACTTATTGTTCAAATTTACCAATTTAGCTCTTCCTGTTGTAGGTAGTTCAGGGTGACAGTTTTTCTTAATCTTTTGTATGTTGCAAAACAGTTTGGAATTTCTTTGCCTTATAAGAAACTATCACCTAGCTATTCTGTGTCTGATATCAAACGGAGCAGTAATGGCTGTTATAAAATTAAATTTTTTTAAACATGGGCGATACCTTTGAAAGAACTGAAAAAGAGGATAAATATACGGGAAGAACTTAAGCATCCTAGAGGGTTTTCAAATTCTTATCAACTTCAAGAACCGAGCGGGACATTGTGGATCACATAGTTACTTGGTTGATAGTACTATTGTTCTTCCTCAGTAGCAGAACCTGAAAGTACATAAATTAGTACGTTGATGAGAAGAAGAAGAAGTAGATAACGATTGAACCCATGAAACTGAAGACGTATGAAGCAGTCTAATAGAGTCTCAAGAATGATCGATAACAATTTAAAGCGCTGTTACGTGGTTCCATCTGTTTGAGAAATCCTGACCAGTTTGCATACCTTCTTTAAAAGGGCAACATCATTTTTTGGTATACTTCTCTCTGCCCACCAGCAAGTTGCATGATCAGAACGATATTCTATGGATAAATGAGAGATAAATAGGAGAATCAAAAAAATGTTGCACGCTGTCACTCTATAATATGCTATTCAAAAAAAACCACTTACCTAAACAGAGTCCCAGTACATTCACGATCCAGTAAGGTTAGGAGTCGGTGAACGTGGCCCTCGGGACCGAATTTGTTTGATTAAATTTCTGCTCGAAGATAATTCACCCTCAGGGACCAATTTTGCCCAGCCCTGATCAAAGCTACAAAAGACTTACACTATCCGCCACTTTCAGATTTGTAACATTCAAAGCGTTAAAGTTTCTGTCGCATTTGTCGTTCATCCATTGGAGGAATATTTGCTTGCCCAACTTATAAAATTTAGTGTGCTAGATGCTAGGGTTCTGAGATGGGAAATAGCTAAATAGCTTGGTTGATGTTTTCTTACTGAAGAATAAGACAGCAAAAGAAAATTAGCAAGTTTTGTCAGCAACTATTTTTAAATAGTACTTAACAGATCTTATTGCAGACTTTTTGCCACACGGTTTTTCTGCATGAATTAGGGTCTCTTTAGAATTAATTGATGCTACATTGTCTACTAAATGAAATAATTCAAACCCATTTTTTAAATTTTAAAATATTCCAAAATTAAGTAATTGCTTTCAAAACGCTTCTTGTTTTTAGTTTCTTAATAAACAGAAATTTACGATAATTATACTCGTGTACTCTTTACATGCTTATGAAATAAAAGAAAAGTTTAACACAACAATTTACACTATTTTAGGGCAAGAGTAACCACACAAATATATTGTATTACACAACTAAATTTAGACTTTTTGTGAAATTATAAAAATGCCAGTTAACTCAGTTAACTGCTTTGTATATAAATTTATCATTCGACGTTATATGTAGGCATACATGTATAAGAAACATTGTTTATTGAAGTTTTCGCCAATTAGTTTGTTTTTGATAATAAAATGATATTTGTAAATACTAATTAGTATTAATAAGAGTAGGATACGTTTCTGCATCTACAACCTACCCTTTTAATTCCACCCACGTTCGGTTAGTTTTAAAGAAGAGAAAATATTAAAATTAATTTTTTTTTCCAAAAAAACCGTGATTAGCTTATTAATTGCAAAAAAAATAAAATTTACTGTCTAGATTTCCTGTTTCTCTATTAGTCAACATTAGAAATCTTGCACCTTGTTAAATTTATCAGATTTTTCATTAGACACAAAAGAATTTGTGTCTGCTAAATTATTGCATCCATATAAACTATAAGATAGATAATTCTTTTTATTGCATGGATTTCTTATCTATCTTCTTCTGGTGAAGGTCTAATGGCGGTAAATGTACAATGAGCAAACACATGACTGTCGGAATAGGCCGGCCGGAGAGTAAAGGTAAAATAATATTGCTACGTTTATACCTTATCGAGTCAAGCAAGTCAGTTATTAGAGAGCAATGTTCGAGTAGACATCGTTAGTTGTTTTAGTTAGTATACTACTCTAGTATAATTTTAGTTTGTCTAATTTTATAACTCAAGTTTTAACAATAATTGAGTGATTTAAAAATAAAATAATGTGATAAATCTAATTTTTTAATAAATCTAAATTTTGTGTTAAAAAATAAAACTTTTTTTTTAATTTCTCCAATAAAAATGAGTGAAAAGGATTATGATTCCATCCAAAATTTTAGTTCCCTTGAATGTTGGGATTATTCTATTGAACTTGAATGTTTGCAAGGAACGCCAGGTATGTTGACAGAGATATTTTGATTCCCTTAACAAAAATTATCAAACTGTTATTATGCGTTGATAAAATTGGATCTGTATTATTCGTTATTATCTAATCAGCCAAAAACATGTGTATTTTGAACTTGAATTTATTAAACTGTTTGCACTAATCTAATATTAGAATATTGCAAGGTAAATTCCACTTTTTTTTATAAATATTACAAGAACCGCACGTTTTATTATTATTTTTACAGTAATAACATCAAGTGGTGCCAGAATAATATTCAATTTTTCTTGGAAAGAAATTATTCATAAATAAGACTTGTGGCAGGAAATACTTTTCGGAAATGCGCGACCGAATTCTATAAAATTTATAATTAATAATTCATTAATAATCTTGATTGTTTTAACACTTTTTCAAGTTGTTACATAATAAATTTACTATTATTATTGTTTTAAATTCATTACTTATGCGGAATTTGTATTACTAAATCATATTTCCGAATATTTTCTTTTTAAAAACTTTCTTAAAGTAAGTTTTAATTACATCTTCCACCTTCTGTTACACATGAATTAACAGTGAAAAGGCCGAATTCTTCAGCCAAGTGTGGTGTGTGTACCTCATTCTGATACTTAATATTTTTAATTTTGTTTTAAATTCTCGATTGTTTTTTAAAGAATAATAAAGTCTGCCTATAATTTTGTTTTTTTGTTACAACAACAAAACACTAACCTTGATGGTTTAAATTATACTTGATACAGTCATGAAAATAAAAATCCGCATATAATCTCTAATAAACCGTGGCTTGGAACTTATATTATTTCGAAGTTTTATTATCAAATCCACAATTTTGAAATAAAACTTTTACATTCATTTCTTATTCTTTAAAGTTTTATAATCTAGATGTTAACTTTGATTGGTCATTTCCATTTATGACATAATTAGGTTATAGCTGGAATTTTTAGGTAAATTTCTGAAGACTCATGTTTGATAGTCCATAGGTTAATGAGTAATAAACTGAGGTTTTCATGAAAGGACGAAATATTCCATTAACAGAAAATAAAAGTGCGCACCAGTAAGAGTCAAAATTTTTATTAAAAGAAATTAACAATTAAAAATCTTTTACTGTATACAGTGCAGTATACATTATTGTGTTGTTACACTATTAAGATAAAGATTTCTTTCATGTACCTATCATAAATTCATAACATAAAAACGATCCTAATAGATCTACTTTAGAATGCACTGCGCTAGTCAAATGGCATCCTCGGGCATGAATAAAAAGAAGTTAATATCTAAATACAAGCGTAAATAATCATAAATGACGTTTCTATAGATGAGACTTTTAGATCTTTTGTAATAAGTTTAGTTATATGTTAGAAAAATAATCACAAAACATTATGGAAAGATTTACTAACTTTATACTTGAACTGTTACTTTCAATATTATATACTTACATGACTGGTGTATAAAAAATTCATGAAAATAAGATTTCAAGGTTATGAAATGACAACTCACATTTTTTTTTCTCACTTTATACCAAACTAATTAAACTATGAAACACATTAACGCATCAGCAGTTCAACTGATAACAATTTGCAATATCATTTTACCAGAAACTCTTGTTGCAAAAAATCTTCTTTTGTTAATTATTGATATTTACTGCCCATGCAAGAAATGAACCAAATAAATTCTTTGACTAAATTCATAATAAGCAAAATAATAATTTGACTAATAGTTCTCAGACTTTTTGGAAACTCTGTACCGATACATTAAAACTAATATAAACTAAGTAGCAAGACTAGACAACCAACATTTTGATTTATCTGATCACAATTATGCAATGCTGCAATTCTTAATAGCTCTTATCTCTATGTTGAATCAGATTAGTTATTGTTCATTTATCTCTCACTTTAAGAATAAGTAGTTTCTATTGAAATTCAGTAATTGTAGTGTCTATTATTAATCTGGTTTATATTATTGTTCTCCTTACCTATATTATTATCAGTGATAAGTTTGCGTAAAATACATGACTTTGAACTTGATGTTTCTAAAATTGTCATTTCGAAAAAAATAACTTCTGAGTTTAATATTTCCATTACTACAAATCGATATAGTCATTATACTAATATAGGTCCCAAGACATTTGGGATGTTGAATAAGACTTTGGATGGTGCGCGCACGATGTCTGATTTCTATTATTTTTATTGTTTTATTATTTTGTTACTATTTTTTTTAAGATTGTGATCGTTCTAAAAATTTTGCATTTGAGAAAATATACCTTTGAGCAATTTTATCAATTTTGCATCGTGCTATCTTTATAATATCTTTTTCGTTCAATGTTAATCTGGTAGTATTATCAGTTTTTTCCATTTACAAAGAAATGCTTTTAGTATTGATTAGACCAAAAAGTTTTTATTGCAGCAATATTATGCAGATAAGTTTTGCATTGCATTTAATGATATCTAAAAGTACAAGATATAAACACTGAAGTCATCCCAAAATGTATTTCCAAGAAAAAGAAATTTTTGCTCAATACTACATCGAAGAAATACTGTTCTTCCAGGCGTAAACAAACAATCTGTTAGCAAATCTTTTATTCAAACTAATGTAAGGATGGACTCGCGACGTTTATTTTTTATTTTCTGACATTCCAGTAAATGTTTCTATGGTGTGCGAATGTAATTAAATCAATATATTTTTGTAATTGCGTTTTGATCATATTGGAGACAGTTTATGGTAGCCACGATTGCTCCTCAGCAGAAGTGAGATTTAGAAAGTTCATATAAAGGGTTTTCCAATAAGAGGTGTTATTTTGATATTCAAAGAAAAGTGCCATTTTTTAATATAAATGATCGGATGTTTATTTCATTATAAAGAGGAAGGTATGCCGTTAATAGTGGAAAATAACATCAGGCAAATGACCACCACGACCACGCTTACAGGACAATATCCTTTTCATGAAATTTTCCATAACCAAATCGCAAAGTGGCTGCCCTATGTCCTCGATAGCCTCACGAATTCCATCTTTGAGGTCTTGAATCGACGCTGGGCTGTTGGCGTAGACCTTCTCTTTCACGTGGCCCCAAAGAAAGAAGTCGCAAGGTGTTAAATCACAAGATCTCGGTGGCCAATTGTGATCACCTCTTCGAGAGATAACACGGTCCGGAAACTTTTTCCGTAAAAGATCAATGGTTTCGTTGCTTGTGTGGCACGTAGCGCCGTCTTGTTGAAAGTAAACGTTGTCCAGATCAATACCATCCAATTCCGGCCATAAAAAAATCGTTAATCATCTCTCGATAGCGCAATCCAGTCACCGTAACTGTTGCTCCAGCCTCATTTTCGAAAAAGTAAGGTCCAATGACTCCGCCGGACCATAAACCGCACCAAACAGTCACACGTTGAGGATAGAGAGACTTTTCAACAATAACTCTTGGATTTTCTGAGCCCCAGATCCGACAATTTTGTTTGTTGACGAAGCCACCGAGGTGGAAATGGGCCTCATCACTCAAGATGATTTTTCGATGGAATTCTGGATCATTTTCATGCATTTCAACGACCCAATCAGCAAAGACACGACGTTGTTGATGATCGGCCGGCTTGAGTTCTTGTGTTAACTGGACTTTATAAGCCTTAAGACCCAAATCTTTATGCAAAATACGGTGTAATGACGTTTGTGGAATGGCTAATTCCAAAGAACGACGAGGAATGGACAAACCTGGGTTTTCTTTAACACTTTCGGCTACAACAGCAATATTCTCGGCTGTTCTTGAGCGACGTGCACGGGTTTTATTCTTCACATCACTAACTTGTCCCAAGAGCTCGAATTTTTTCACCAATTTCTGTATTGCGGTCCGACAAGGTGCTTCACGGTGACCCAAAAATGTTCGAGTTTTACGAACCGTCTCTGCCAAATTTTCACCATTTTTATAGTGAATTTTAATAATTTCAATGCGTTGTTGAAGCGTGTATCGTTCCATATTTATTAATGGCGTAGTTTCTACTTGTCAAATGTCAAAAAATGATAGCTTCAAAAGTGACATCTACCGAAATAGCGGGCTATTCAAAATAACACCTCTTATTGGAAAACCCTTTATTTGTTTAAAGCCCGAAAAAGATACGTTAGGACGTTTCGTTTTCCCTACCACACAGTCGTCAGGTTTCCGTATTGTAGAAGTATTTCCTCAAGTTACAATACCCAGTGTAGGTATAAATCTGCTATGAATTTGTTGAACAGTCAGGAGAGTTTAATTACCAACATAGCTTTTAGCACTGCCTAACTATTAAATCTGATTAAGACGCTGCTACTTAACGGCTATTTTTCTACCATATTCTGGGAACACACAATGATCCCTATGAATTTGGACTAAAATACTTTGACATGGTTTAAGACAATTTTATTTTTGCTCCAATTTCCTCTCTTGTTTGAAAGCCGTCTGCGTTTGCTTTCGAGACTACCCCACTTCTGTCTTCTTCCTTTATTGTCATTAAATAGAGTTTTTAAGTTGTAAATGGTTTTGATTTAACTAGTTGAACAAACACAAAATATTTTTAACTCAAGGAATTGGATCAGACCCAAACCAAGTAGAACATTTCTAATACAATCCTTATTATTCTATCCACTTCGAAGTTGCACAGCCCCAGTTTGTGTAGCAAGTTTTCGACAAAGGAGTAGGGAGCTGCAAGCGATTTTAAGAAACTGATATTGAGACAAAGCCATGCAAACAAACATGCTCAATATTCTTACTAAGAGTTATCCAAAAGGACCTAGTCTGACATATTTCTAGTTGCAGTTTCATTCAGTTTCATTCCCATCCATTTATTGATTTTGTTTAGGCATTACCTAAAGACGAAAAGATTTATGCTTTGTAAAAGCCACAGTTTCTCCACTATCAACGGTATTTTATATAATGATATCAATGATGATGATACAATTTGAGAATAACTGTGTAGTGTGTCTTATAAAATGGGGAAATTTTAAATTGCTCTGCTATGTAGTTCAATTTTTATCATTTTGGGATGAGGCCACAATTTTCCTTCTCGTTTTCTCTTGAGTTAAACAACAGAAATGGAAAGCAAAACAAAAAAAAGGCAACGCGTTTATTAATTCATTAATTGTCAGCTTGAACATCGAGACAGTAGTGCTTTTACGTATTTTAGTTACTTTTAGGGTTGTCATGTTTGTAAAGTTACCAAATAACGTCAAAGAGATAAAAATAACAAACAAAATCTCCTTTCTTCTTTTCTGACGCGCAATCAGTTCTCTGAACAATGTGATATGGTACAATATAAGCTAGAAAACAATCTCAATGAATAAGTTTGTTTGATGTTTATAAAATTGTTAAGAATACAGGACACCTTTATTATACATACTGAATGAGAAGATGGCAGTGTATGTAGTATGTACATGGTTGGAAATGCAAATGTGGAAAGAGGACCAAAAAGATCTGTTAGATTCAAGCAATTCTATTCTCCTAAGTATTTAGAAATTAAAGTCATGAATCAGTCATTCTTTATCTGTTTTTATAATAAATACCTAGTGCTAATAAAGATTCTGAGAATTTCCAAGATGAGAAATGTTTTTTTACCTAAACTTCACTTCAACCGCTAAAAATTGGAAAGAGTAAGGAACGTTTGCAACCTATTTGTAGACTTTGGACAAGTCTATGAGAGTGTTGAAAAAGCCAATATATGGATAATTATGAAACAATCTGGATTTCCTAAAAAGACTGACAATGTGACAAGAGCATACTTGAGAAACTCGAAAGGAAAATTTTGAGTAGGGAACCAGTATAGAAACACTTAGATACGAAACCAGATTAAGATTGGAATCCCAATAGATGGAAACATCGCTCAAAAAAGACAACAATGAGATAAGAGCAAAGTATAAAGAATTCAAAGGGCAGCCAGAGAAGCCGGGTTAATAATAATTAATGTTGAAAGAATGAATACAACCAATCGATACACAAATCCAATGACAATGGATAGTGATATCTTTCAAACGATCAAGGAGCTTAAAAATATCGGTAGCATGATAGATTCTACGAGAAATGCTTAAATCCAAGTTTTTGCCAAGAAAATCCAAGCTAAAAATATCACACCATTATAAGATGAGCGGTAGTTATTATATGGATGTGAAACGTGGTGTACGACTCTAAAAGTCCAACAGCTTTTTATAACTCTTGAAAATAGAATTCTGAGATTAACATTTGGACCATATCAAGGCAACTGAGAAATTTGCACAAATGAAGAAATCTGAACCCTCACAAGGAAGCTGCTATTAACGAGTATTGTAGGAATCTGAAGGCTACCCTGGATAGAACATGTGTTAAAGAGTAATGAAGCAATATAATAGCTTAGCTAAACATTAATTCACTACTGGAAATGGTAGAACAAGACAGATATAGATAGCGAGGCATTGTGAAGGAGACCAAAACCTTCCAAAAGTTATTTGGCCATCAGAATTCGTTGGTTACTCTAATTGAATTTCTGATAGCAAGCCCTGCAAAGAATAAATCAAAATGTGGTAGAGCTGTTTAAAGAAATCTATGGTGCGAAAAATGCCTAATAAAAACGGCAATTTTCACTTTTCATATATCAATTGTTTTCGAAGTAGTTTGTCCGCACCTACTTACCTTCCAATTTGTAGTGAATTATGATATTGCTTCCATCCGTGAACAAATATCTTGGTAAATTAGATTTCAACATGGATCCTTTAATTTCCCAACTTAAGATATGTCTTATGTGTCTAGGAATTTAGCGGCTCTCATCGGTAATCACCTCTATTTTTGGCAACAATGCTTTGAATGTAATTAGGATTAGATTTAATGATTTATATTGCCACATTAGCATAATTTCAAATTCTGTGCAGTAATGATTTATTGTAACTTATATAATATTGTTAATGAAGATTATGAATTACTGCAACACCCTTATTAATTTATTTCTCAAGATGGAATAATAAAGTGAATATTTTAAGTGACAAGAAAGGAACAGATCTCAAAAGTGGTACTACCTACTTCCTAATTTGTCTGCGCGAACCAAGTTATCTTTGCAATTACGTCAAATTGTCATTAAAAACCAATTGTATAAAACGGCACTTTCTGCAAATAAACGGGCCAATGCACAATGAAAAGAAAAAAAAGGTGTTAAAAATGTAATACAAATTGGCAAATAATTGAATGAGAAGTGTATGATAAAAAAATTCTGCACGCAGCAAACCATATCAAATTATCAAGCTTAATAATAACTTTACTAACAAATTATTAGTAAAATTAGTTGGTTCTTTCAAGAAAACGGAATTTAGGTTGTTTCTTGAAAGCAAAAATGCTCTATTTAAATGTTCTTTTTTTGCTTAGGAATGTTAATATAATACGTATACACACAGTATATATAGTACAGGTGCATTGTTGAAAAGCTCTCTTACGTTGTTGGCATAGTTGCCCAGTCATTTGTTTTAAAACAAGGAAACACGCCAACTTAAATGTTTAAAAGAATTTATTATTTTATTAGAATGCTAAAAAGCAAATTGATAAAACTTTCAACTAACTATCTTTTACCAATTAAAATCTGAAAGTGTTTGATACACATTTTATAAAATGTATATCGTGACCGTGAACCCTTTAAATGGTTCATTAAACAGTAAACAGGTAGTTATTAATTTTTTTCTGCATGTATAACAAACGCATTATATGTAGTTTTATTACACGCTATAAAGCTGCTGGAGAAAATCAGAAAAGTCTATTTAAATACAATGTTTAATTTTTGATTATCGAGGAATCTTTAATAACATATATTTAAAGTACCGTTAGTAGTGTATATTCAACGATAATATTAACATTATTTACTTTTAAGATAAATATTTTCTAAGATTTTCTTGAATAGAAATTTAAAATCATTGTAATAATCGAAAACAAAAATAAGAAAGCAACGCAAACATTTAATTTGATAAAAAAGAAATTGAAACAATTTTGTTTTATTGGCGAAATATTTAAGAATTTATCTAGACGTGTACAATTTAAAAATTCACATTTTCCTGCTTGATTAAATCAACTAATCCCTACAATAAAAATAATAATAATGTGAAACAGGATGTTAAACAAAAAAGATGATGATGATCAAGATTATAAAAACGAACCTTCTATGTTTGATTTATACACAAAAAAACTGATCTTCTTATACGCCTGAATAAATATCAACTAAAGAATTTTTTTAAAAAGGATTTAAATTTAAGACGACATCGACAGTCAGTGCGATTCTTGTAAAACCGTTCCTTTCCTAACAACTTCAATTGTTATTTCATCCTTTCATAATTTTCAATAGATGTTTCAGATTATTTATTAAGTGAAATTTTGTCTATTTTTAATAATGGTATCAAAACTTAAAACACAATAGCGATCTTCCTTTTTTTCGAATCGATGTGGGAATTTTTTGATTTATAAAACTTTCAGACTATTGTTTTTTGTTGTTTATTATTACTACTATTATTATTATTACTTTTTTTTTGCTATAATGTAATGCGTTCCTAAACATGTTAAAGAGAGATATTAATTTGAATGATTGTTTTATTTATAGAAATAGAAAATAATTACATCCGTTTTGCGTTTCCATTTTTGTAACATATACTACAAGAATGACAATTGAAATGTTTAGCCCATTGTATATTTTGTCTCACTGAATATACATTTTTTTATTAAGAATGCATGTAGCTATTGTTTCTCAAAAAAATAGTAGGTACTTATTATTATAGTTTTCATACTTAATGTTTATAATACTGGGTGGTTTTGAAACGAAAATGAATACTATTTTTAAAAATCTTTAAATTGCGTATTTTGGATCTGTTTTTAGCATGCCACAGTGTCAATTAGGTTACACTACACAAGTTCATATGTGAATCTATATTACTGGTCAATGTTGCCCCACGTTTACGGCGACATTAAATACAACTGTTTGAATGATCTGTTTAGGGGAAAAAACAAAAGTTTTAAAGAGTACTTTTCTGATATATTTTTAAATGACATTTTTATTGGTTATTTTCATCTTTTAAATAGAAAACAACACATGTTTCTATAGTTCGTTTAACAAAATCTATACATTTTTCCAAGTCGAATTGTTTTTCCTAACGTAAACCAATCATTTTTATCCTAAAAAACTATTAATTAAATTTTGCTATCAGGATGACGCATTTTGACATGAACATAATTACTTTTTATATCAACTAAAATACTTATCAGTTGATAAAATTGTTTATTACTAATGAATTGTAATTGATTTATAAGGTTTAACAAATTTATTGGTTGTATAGTCTGTGGAACAAAACAATGAGGAAGAAAAAAATTCAATGGGAAATAAATAGCGTATGTATTTAATTTTTTTTATATTTGTTTTCTAAAAGTCTCAAAACCTTGAAATACATTTATACAGTCTCAGTTAATAGAAGATCTAAGTATTAGTAAAATTGGGCACTCTTGTTGATAGAGAATTTTGCGGTGAATTCTAGAAATATTTCTACAATCAACGTGGTTACCAAAATAATTCTCCGAAGAAGTTGACCTAGGCCCTCTCTCGAATTTTGGCATCAATCCAATGCATAAGTATACCAATTAGCAAATTAGGCTTTATCAAACTAAAAGAAGCCATTTTGAGCATGATAGGCCCCATTTTGATTTCTTACACTGGTTAATACACTGAAATGATCTTCAGATGTGTGCGAGAATGTTTGCTCAGCAGTGGAAAGACTTTAAAGATTTTATCTTATGAAGTAGTAGAATTTGATGCTATTAGACCTGACAAGAGAACTATAATAAAAATTCTAACAATGACTCCAATGTTTTCGAGACATCTCAAATCTTCCCGACTGAAGCTGAGAGATCGTAGAAGAACTTCAGACTTTATTGATTTATGAGTTTGCTTCCTTTCTTTAATCATTGTACAGTCAAAATTGTTTTTTGGACAATTTCAGATTTCGGTAGATGCTTCATCGCTACTTTAGATCACAAATATTAAATCTGTAGTACCCGTTGAACATTCGAAGACAGTAATAAACAGACTTATTACAAAAGTACCAAAGTAGCAAATACACTAAATAGTTGCGAAGAACCAACAGAAGATCTGATAAATACTAATTATTGAGAAACCAACTTAAAAGTTGTTTACGCGACCCAGAAATCAATGAAAACTGAAAGAAGCTATCAAACATGATTTTGGTCGCCTATTTTGTCTAATTCCTTTTTAAGGAATTCGTCCAACATCATTTCTTCGGTATCAGGAATATTAGTTATTTCGTCTTGCAACTCAAAATTGCGCCCATCAAATTTTAGCAAAATTTATTTCGACCTAGAATTAAACTTCTGGTTTGTTACTAAATGTCATAGAAACGAATTTAAAATCACCTTCTGTTTCTTCTGAGTGAACCTGCTATTACTGAAATAGTCCAAACGCAAATAAGTGCAGTTTTCAACAACAACAGAAGTATAATAACCACCTTCGAAAAGCTTTGGTATTGGGAAACTTGATGGGGAAGAAGACTTGGCTATTATTAGCAAATTTTATCGAAAGAAGGAGGGTCTGGTATATAGACATAAAACGACATACAAACCAAAAACGGAAATCACGAAACAGTAGACTCTGAAAATAGAGAGTCGTCTAGGCAAAAACATTGTGAAACACTGATTTAGATCATTCATTTAGCAAGTATAAATTTTAGGACTACATCGTGACTGCCTTTTTAGTTCCTGTGATTCGAATGATATGAACAATACACAGTTTTTTAAAACAGAATTGAAAGTAATCATTCAGCTCTCACAGTGGAAGATGCAATGGGCAAAAAATGGAATACGATTGTCTCAGTAAAGGACTCTCCAACACACATGGACATAGAGAACTGATCTGTTGCCAGTAATCAACTTTGCCATTTTTTGTTTTTATTACTGATGGAGACTAAGGATGTCTAAAGGGATGTCTAAACACTTTTTCCCATGGCTGTGCAGATTCAGTTTGAGGATTATTATTGGATATGAACCATATAAACTGCAGCCTTTTCATTCTTGTCCAAACAACACACCTGTCGATGTAACATCTTTCTGATCAAACTCACCATCCATCTGCTATGTGATAGTTTTATTTTTCTTAAATTCTTGTCAAACGTTTAAGCAGGTTTTATACTCGGGCTGAAAGATAATCGCGTTTTTGCCAAAAGCGCAGTATGGTTAATGAAAGGACATCATGTATTTAGTGGTTGATATTATTTGAAATAACATCTGGAAATTGTTTCAAGAAATACAAGATGACATCAGCAATAAGTTTAAAGAAGGTGTAGATCCGTCACTGATCCCATCAAAGACCTTTGCTCAGTAATTTGACAAATGTGGTTACTATAGATACATTGTTAACTCTGTAGGCACCGAAATTAAATTCGCAAGTAATTTACACTAATTTCTAAATCTTATTTTGGGTATGTTATTATTATCTTTTGTTAGGTTATGTAATTCAACAGGCTTTATACGTTTTAAGTGTATCTTTTAAAATTTTTTTTTCATATCTTTATGCACATCCACTACAATTTGCAATTAAGGTTTATTTCATTGATGATTATTAGATAACCATCTTAAATTAATCTTCTCTATTGTTCCTAACTGTTTAAAGGTTTTTTCATTTCATACCTAAAAAAAAGTGTTACGATTGACGTTTTTCATTCAATCGATGATGATTCGTTAATGTTGTGCTCATAGCATACATATACCATATTATATTGCCTCAGGGAATTACAACAAAAAGTGTATAAGCCTAAAATTCGCATAATGACTTCTCAATAGAGATTATAGAAGAAAGAAAATAAACAAAAGAAGAAATAACTAAAGAATGCTTTTAAATTCTTATTATGCAAGTCTAACCTTCGAAAAATATGCATGTAATAGAACCTAACTATAATACACCTGTTAGTACAGGTAGCTAGTTGGTACACGCTTTACATTTTAATAACTCTGTTATCTTTAGTAACCATAAGTATAGTAGTTATCGTACGTTTATGTTAATTATTTTCTATGTTGAATGATACTTATGATACTTGTGTAACATAACAGAAAAAACCACTTAACTCGAGACAGAAGTATGATGGTACACTGTAATGATTTCCCTTAAGGTATTATTTTAAAGTTTAAACCTTTAATATTATTGTATTACTAATGACATAATTACATGAGACATGTAAATTCTTTTACTTTATAGTTTCAAACTAAATAGAGATTTCTGCTTATTATAAAAGCAAAAAGCAAAACAAAAAAAATTAGTACTTAAAGTAAAATTATAAAAACGTGAACGTTTCATTAATGTTAATCGGCGTCAGTTTTTTATGATAACATACTTTCACTGTCGTGTAAAAATTAGAATTTGCCCTATTCCACAACAGACTCGCCATCATTAGTATACACGTCTTTTTACAACTAAACCATAAAAGTTTTAAATGCTTTATTGTCATAAAACTAGACTTCCTGTCTCAAATCATATTCGTTTTCTACATTTTTTTCTAACACTTAATATTTAGATCAGAATGTTTTAATTCATTTACATGAGCGACAAAAAACATCATGTCTATTCTACTAATATGGAAGTTCCTCAAGGCTCAGAGTTTGGACCTCTTTTTGTTAGTTAGAATTTAAGATACATTAAATGTGTGTGACAGATTTTATAGTTGAATTAAGTTAATGGAAATTATGCAATACAGTTCTAAATGATATCAACTAATATGTTACTTCCTCGTCGTTCATTAAATAGATTTACTCGTTCTTAGTGTCTATTTAAGAACTTAGTATATCTTACACCCAAAATTCAATACTTAAAAATTAAGGTAACTAATCAAATTGCACGCCTTAAGCGAAATCTGACAAGCGATTTGCTTGAAAATAATCATCTCATCAAACAAATCTCTTTAATGATCTCTATATAGACTTACTTACTAACCGCACCCAAGCTTTACTTTTACTTCTAACCCTAAGACGATCACAAGGTTTTAATGCAATTCTCTCCGATTTGCTATAAAGCAGAATTATTGTGCTGACAATGCAGAATCAGTGTATCACCATATATCTAGATTACACATGAATTCTACTGTATAAAACACACTTTATGTAAGAATTTAGATGTTCTCTGTTCTACTTCGCTTGACAAAGCTTCCGGGCTTATCCGGGTAGCAAAAATCAAGAAAGTCACAGATCCTAGGTAAACCTAAATCTATCTAAATCAAATCAAAATTTTAGTTTCCATCGTAGTTAATGTCCGATCAGTGTTTTATCTTTAATAGAAAAATTGTTGAGAAGATAATCTACTTTAGTCTGCATACCGATGTTGAAGAGTAAACTAAACTGTTTTGGTTTTTGCCCAAAACAAATAACTGGTAGCTTTTATGTTAAATCTCGCGCTTCAAGATAATTTTCTGTACTACTTTGCTGTAAGAAGTCTTTTCTACTCTTTCATGCGTCGCTTGTGTTTTTTCTGCTCGCATCTTACAGACTATGTGGCTTTTCCTATGATGTTGTTTTATATTGTGTATTGATTCTAATATTTTGATACCAAAATCGTTTAATTTCTTGAATGGTCTATTTAAAAATTCAACTTTGGGTTACAGCACAGTTATGAAAAGGACTAGAAAAAAACGACTGACGGCATTGAATCCTACGTTAAAAAGTGCTTCAACAATGCTAAAATGATTTTGTTGTAGCTTCGAAAATAAAGGAGTTACAGCAAGTTAAAGGAATCGGTCCATTTAAAAAATTCAACTTTGAGTTACAGCGCAGTTTCGGAAAGGGTTAGAAAACAACGACTGACGGCATTGAATTCTACGTTAGAAAGTGCCTCAACAATGCTTAAATGATTTTGTTCTAGCTTCGAAAACAAAAGGGTTACAGCAAATTGAAGAAATCGACCATTTTTCACTTTTTCTCTCTAGAGAAAAAACAAAAGACGGTAGCTTATTTCTAGCAACGGTAATGGAATAAGCATGAAAAAAGAGGTCACGAGTACCTAAGCCGTTTTCATTTATCTGCGCTAATAAGAAAGTTACCCATTTAATCCCATCTAAATGGGACCACACTGTACCTTTATTAAATTGACTTAAATCAAATTCTTTCATATTATAATCATAATAGTCAAAATATATCCTTCACTTGTCAATCATGTTTGAAGAAACTAATAACGCGACTTTGAATGAATGCTTTGAGGATCAATACTGAAAAAACATAAGACGTTAGGAGTTTCTTTTGCATGGAAAAATCGCTGTTTCGGAAATTAGTTAACAAGTACCTATGTGAACGGATGTGGGAGAAACCTATGGCAACTCAACCAATATATCTGACAATCATCATGCCTTCAGTCCACGGCTGTCTGAGATTTCCCGGCCGGCCGTCACCGCACTTAAATTTCCTCCAGCGCAAAAAGCAAGGGTTGTGATTCTGAGAAGAACCGTTTTGTTTAACATTCCTATCTATAAATTCCATTAACCAAACCACAAATTAGCCAATCATTCACAGCAAACTCTCGTTTACTCTAATCCTCTTCGGTCTCAACAGCAATTAGCTCAAACTCCAAGTTCCACTCATCAACCAACGAACTGCATCTCAGCATCAATTACACCATTTTTATTGGGCTGGAAAGAAACTTCTAAACTCCTAAGACTACTGCTTTTCTCGGAAAATGGAAACTTGCATTTATCGACGATGTCGGTGTGCCAAAAATCCAAGTTCCCACGTTTTGATTATTCTTATGAAGAAGTCAAGAAATCAGTCTCCTTTTTCGCACTGGACCACGTATTATCTACTTTCACTTAATGTTCAGAATTTTTGACTTAATTAAATGTTTTTATTTTGGCATTTCCTGCATTTATTACATCCTAGAATTTGACTGTTTACACTCATGTCACCCTGCAATTGCTATGTTTTCATCCATAGAGTAGCAAAAAACGAGCATGTAATTTTTTGTTTCTATCACTTTATTTTGATAAAACCTTCCAAACGCACTACTTGTTAACAATTGCTTAATGGTGTAACGAAATTAAAAAGTCCTATTCTGTATTTTCTTAGTTTGTAGATATTTTGGACTAACGCCTTGACTTCCTTTCTCTTTTGGTTTTTGGCCTTTAACTTGTTTCACATTTTCAGTTGCATTTTCATTCACATCTATTTTGTTTTGATTTTTTTCGAATTATACAGTGTGCCCAAGATAATGATGCACAGCATGGGGATCTTGGAAACGGTAAAAGATACAGCATTGGTTAAATCAGATGAAAGTTGACTATTTGTAGGAGCTTTTTGTTAGCATTTGCAAAATCTAGATATCTTGGACAGTTTCAGAGATATTTAAAAAAAAAGTAGATTTCTCGATTTTCGTTATTATTTTTCCTTTCCTTTATTTGAAGAGATATAGGAAAACTAAAACCACTTTTCCATTGCCACCTTTTGTTCTCTCTTAAAATACGCTAACGAAATTCCTGTACAACGTTTCGGTTTCGAGTAACCACTATCAACCTCATTTTTTTAA
>VTPC01090284.1:224116-405087 GCA_011009095.1 Ignelater luminosus | reverse complement strand
TCGCTTAATTTCGTTCTTGGTTTCTAATTTCCAGCATCACCTCGATTGTGTAAACTAATAAAAACCAACCATGTTCACAGAACTAAATTTGTGCACTTTTTTGAATAAATTATTGTTTAAAGATTTTATTCATAACAAAACATAAACTACAATTTAGCAAAATAAGTAGTTAATTTTTACTAAATGTTCTTCTCTTCTATGCTTTTCCTGAATACCCTATTATTGTAATCTTTCTCCAAAACTACAACCTAATTGCAACTAACAGCTCAAAAAAAATAAAACGTCCAATTTTGCTTACATTTTGTTTAATTTTTAAATTAATCATTTTTATTCCAAAATCAAACAGAGGTTTCTTTCTAATGAAAGTCTTCATTTTGCTATAACAGTAAATCACGAATCTTCAAATTTGTTCATGGTCTTTCAAGCAAACCACCAGCGCGGAAATGCCGTTCACTACGTCGGCAACTTTGTTTATGGTTCTTCGATTGGTTCTCTTGGAAACTGGTCCGTCATGGTCTTCCTAGAAAGATCCAACATCCATGAATTCAATAGCCAATACATCGATCAACTAAACCCAGCACATACTATATCCGAAGAAAGGGAAATTTTCTAACGCATTTTCTTCCCACAACAGTTTGTCGCATCATTAGCCTTCTCATCGGGGCATTCTTCTGTCAGGCCTACATCCACAACATAACCTGCCAGGGCAGAAGAAAACAAGTTCTGACCATCAACACAATAGATGCGAACAAGTGCGGACCAATCGTCTCCACACCAACAAGCTGAATGATATGGCCGCTTGTGGAATTAACACGATTCAGCAATCTAGTGCGCTGCCAAGTGCCCTCTTGTAGTTGTGTCAGAAGTCAAACACCAGCGAGGCCGAGAATTTACGCCCATCTGCCTTGCCATTGAAGAAGATTCAATAATCAAAGACCCACGATAACCTACGACCACTGTAGCAATCAATAAGCAGTACAAGTACGCTGAAGGACACTATAAGAAGAAAGAGTTCCCAGCACTCGCCAGCACGATGCGGGTGCACACAAAAAATACTACAACAAGATGAAACTACGAGAAAGAAGAATAAGCAGTACAAATCCGCCACAGGATTAATATTAACTAGTCTGCTGATTATCAAAAGCTGTATCACAATACTAAGTCTTAGTACCAGCTCGCCCAGGACTAAAAGGCTTTCTAAGAATAGTGAAAGCCCGCTATCCGACTGGTACAAACATCACGGCCACCAACCGATCAAATCCGCTAAAGGATTAACACAGAAAGCTCGCAATATCACTTCGCTGCAACCGAGATTAAACAGCTTTGTAAAGGATATACGCCCCTTTGCGGAGTTTCGGAGCTCAAGCACATCCAATCTAAGGAAGACATCAAGTAGAAGAACAAATAAAGAAGAATTCATCAACACACAATGGGTCTAGAAGTCATCCAACTTCCAATCAATCAGTCGAGAGAGTCCAACTACCATCAAAAAACTAGAGCAAACATTAATCAATTTATAATAATAATAATTTTCAAGCTTCATGATGGAAGATAAACCTGAGCAACATCAACCATTATATGCAATCACTTCACAAAAATCTTTGGAGTCACCAATTTCAATAAATTATTTCAAAACAAAATTCAATTATTGTCTCATTTCATCATTTGATTCTAAAGATTCTATCTTATTTAATTTATTACATTCAAGTTTCCAATCACCAAGTATTCAACTTCCACAAGGGCTATTTCAAAAATGGAAACTTCTTCAAATAACAGCTACCTGTTTCAAAGACCCCAGAAATTCCAATTTTTAAAAAAAATCTTTCTGGAGACGCCAGTATGTTTAAGTTTGAGAATTGAACAGATTTTAGTCAACCATCTTTTGGGAATCTCATTTCAATTAAATTAAAAGTTAATCTCACAACACAACACAAATTTTCAGATTAAGTCTGGAAGCTTGAAGAATATTATACATTATAAAATTTGACCACAGCATCACTGTGCCTAGTTACGTCTTACAGACAGTAATTTTATTTATCCACTTAAGAAAATTAAACGCGAGAACTGCATGGATAAAACGCTGTCTAAAACACTATTACAATAAATAACTGTTACATGTTTATAGTTAGTTATAGGTTTCCATGGCTTTTTTTCGGTTCACTCTATCGAATATGCCACAGTTTACTTGACAGGATCTATAATGTTAAAATGTTTGTGTTGACTTAACTGGCATCAGTTTTTATTATAATCTCTTTTCCTGGGCGTCAATATAAAACAAAATCATATTATATTGCAATAACTACCTTGCTTACACGGTGTTTCTGTTAACTCAGCAGCAGACTGTGGGATATCACCGAGGTTAATGTATGGCGACCTCGCTAAGTGTTCAACATCAGTACGAGTATCTGAACCACTAACTGACTTGATTAGGCTACTATAAGCATGTGTTCTGTTTTTGCTCTAATTTGATGCAGATAAGTAAAGCAACGTTCATTGGTGCATTCTGGTGACTTTCAGTTTAAATATAAAGATATACTTGAACATATCGATTTTTAGATACTCTCATTCTTTTTAACTTCCAGACTAACACAGTTTGCTACAGAGAATTTTAAAAGAACAGTCATTATTATTGTCAACAAGTACTCATGGCCTTTGTAATTTCGCAGTCTGGTCAGCAGCAGCTGTATGTGTTTATTGTACTGAGTATAGACGTTGCTTTCTAATTTGAGCTCCTGATTTCCAAGAGGTTAGAAAACCAAGAAAATAGCGTTACTAACCAATTGAAAATTTCTTGTTTTAGTTTTCGATGACGTTTCTAATTTTTTATTTTTTTAGGAAGAATAGCGTTTCGTTTTCAATTAATAACGTTATTTTTTATAATGTTACGCATCGATAAAAAACAACAATAACTTAAATACTGTTAGTAGAATATCAAATTCACATTTACCTTGCTCGTATGAATGAAATTTTTTCAGTAATTTCATCTTGACCCTGGTATATTAAAATGGTGTTACTCATTGAGCGCGTTCGGTTTACAAAATGCAAGCATGTTAAACAACACGCCAAAATTAAAATATTTAAATTAGTTAAGTAATTAAAAACGTATAATCTAAGGCGTCATTAAAGTTTCATCCCACTGAAACACTATATAACTGTAAATAAACGGTCGGTCTTTAAATTAAAATGTTGTTTCCTGTGTTTTTTCGCTAAAGTTTCTTAAGTATTGTAAAAACGAGAAAAATCGTAAACTTTTTTCCAAATTTGGACAAATCTTATTTAACAAAAGATTAAAAGAATTATTAAGTAAACAAAAAATAGCTTAATAAATTAATAACCGTATAATAATCCTCTTATTAAAATAAAAAAAGACATCTAAATATAATTTTAACCCTTTTAAATATCATTAACTATAAACGGTTGTTTTCTTATTGCTTATTGTCAGCTTAATAACGTCAGTTTATACTTTGTATTAAAGTTCGTATCGTAACCATGACCTTATGCAAATACAAGTCAATTCATAAAAACCAGAAATAAAAATTTGAATGGAGCTTGAAGGGTAAAGATGTGTTTAAAACTCCATGCCACTTATGCTTATCGATCTTCAAACAATCTAGCTAAATATAAACAACATTTAAATTTATTATTAGCTTCGCTATAAATAGAATTTTGAATTTTATTAAAAGAAAATTAAAGTTTCAATATTTTGATTGCTTTTGATGAATACATGAATAAAGGAGTTATTTTATAATGATCTTCGTTAATCCACGAAGAAATGAGATCTGACCCAGCGATAGCAAAACTTTCATCAGCGCCATCCTGTGAATTGTTTATGTTAAATTGAAAAAGAGGAAGAAAAAAGTTATTAATGTGTATATATAGTTTTCAACGTGTGAAGTAAAACCCAAGTTGTGTGTCAGTGTAATATGGCCACAACATGAGATATAGGTTATATGGCTTGTCTTGAGATGGTGAGTGATTGCCTATTGTGGCGCCCACACGCGCGGGAGCTTGACCCGACCCTACACCTCCTCCTCCTCTTGGCAGGTGAACGCATCTACATACATAATCTGAGGTAAAAGGTGAGAGACATCTTTACATCCTGTGAACTAAGGCTTTTTATGACAAAAATAGACACTGGGTTGTTTATGTACTAGAGATTGAAATTCAAATTTATTGATACTAGATTATAGTTTCAAGCTGCTTGTTATACATGGACTTTTATTTCCCAGAATAGTCATGTAATAATATTATAACGTCTTTGTTAAAGAGATGTCATTTTAGACAGATTTACACTACTACTGAATTAAAAAAGGTGTAAAATTCTTTAAAATTACTCAAGGACATTCAACAGTGGTTAGTAGTGAGAATTCTCATCGCTCTTTCTTAGCTGCTATCATTATTAGAAATGCAAAATCAAATAGAGTTACTTTATGTGTTTTGTTCTAAGACAGAACAGCAGTGTTCAAGGCAATTCTGCGATAACAATAAGTTGCTAAGTTTGCTAACGGCATGTTTTGATTTAGAGCAGTTTGGTTATCGTTTTTGCTCTGAAAATAGTTAAAGAAACAAGTTATAAACAAATTCATCATAGTAAACACATCAAAACTAAGCTTTTACCAAGCAGCGAAACTACCAAAGTAGAATAGCCTACAAAAAGTTTTCATATTCAAAATCATGCGGCAACCATCATTTGTCAATTAGGATCCAAACGATTCAGATTTTAAAGTCACATTGGAATTGCAAAAAGCAAAATCAAACAGAGACCACGCCTCGCTTGAATGTGATCTTAAAATGACGCCCAGATTTTTGATCGCCGACTATAACATATTACCAAATGTAGTTTCTATTTTCTAAAATAAAAGATCAATACTTAAATAATCCATTTAATTACCCTTATTTGCAATAAGTATAATTTCACTTTAAATGAATTAAATCTTCCCAACGTAGTTTCGAAATTGTTTCTACTACACCATAAGCTTCTGCTTCAACAATCAAGTCTGATACGTAGTAAACTTTGTATGTTAATTTGTAGGATCCGCTTGGAATGTACGGAGGTAAGGTGGAATAATCAAAGATAGCATTACGCACATAATAAAATCCCTAAAAATTGGGATTGGTAAAGTTAAGATCCTGATAGCGTAATTTGCTGACGAAGAAGTAATTACCCACTTACCATTTTTATTGGACATGATTTCACGTCTGAATACTTCTTCAATAGGGTTTGTAAGCCAAATACGTTTTGTATTTATAAGTGTGCATACATTCATAAGCCTTGATGCAGGACAGTAACGTTACTCAAGAATTTATATATCTGGATTTCAATCTAAACATGTATATAGTTTAAAATGGTTATATGAATGGTCTCAAAAATAAATAAATAGTATATGTTTCACACAGTTCTATCTATAATGAGTTTATAAGTTATCGAAATACCTTTGGGTCGGTAGTCAAATCAACGAGAAGTGCGCCAGCTCCATTAATAACTCTTTGGGATCTATTGTACCAAGCAAATTCTGCCTTAAAGTGTTTCCAGTATTGTTTATTATAATTCGTTACTACCAGCCTCTCTAGTTTTACTGTATAATCTTCTTGATGATACTGCTTAAAACGGTTTATAAAAGTAGAAATTAATGAAAGGAAGTAAAAAATGTTCCCCCCCCCCCCCCCCGAATAAAATAATAATTGAGTGAAATGGCCCAGATAATACAAATTGTGTAACTTCTACCGTACGCCATTTATGGAATAGAATGATTCTTCAACTAATCCGTAGGAGAACTATAGGGTCGCATGTACTGTACCCTGACTAATATTCATGCTATAGGATACATTGAAGAACTAAATGAGTTTTTGCAAATTAGCTAATCATCATTTGAGAAGATCACAAAAAGAAGGCCAACAATAGTGAAATATTCTAAAGTATCGTAATTTTATCTACCATTTGTAGCATGTAGAAAAAAATACAAAGTTGGCCATGTAGATCTATTTAGAGGTATAGTGTGTTAGAGCTACAGGAATAAGTTCCAATAAGCGCCTCTTGTGTTGGCAAAGAAAGTGCTATTTATTTTGAAGAAGGACACCTTAGAAAATGGAAATCATTACAGCGTTTTCAAAATCTAAGCAGTTTTCTAATAATTTTCAAGTTTTGTATTTTAGAATAAACACTCGACTTTCTATCAGCAATAACAGTTATTACAATTATGATTATAACTAAAGAACGGATTCTTAGGATAATAAAATGTTAGAAATAGGATGCTAAAATAGGAAGGATAGAAAAAGATATAGGACAAAAATCCTAAACGACAAAACTGTAAAATTTCAAGGTTTGAATAGTTTACACTTTATTTAGTAATGTACATACATTTCTGAATTTGTGTATCTGTTAATTCTAAATTGGTTCTAATTATGTGATAGGAAAATATTACATACAAAATACTGCTCAAAATTCTCAGTTGTGAAATTTGTACGCTTCTATGTTAAAATAGATTTCAACCACGAAAAACTCTTCTCAACATCACCTGATGTAATAACTGCATATTAGTAATTTGGAAAACTTTATATTAAGCTTTGGGTGTCAATAGTCAATACTTTCTCCAGATACTAATTTTATTTATATCCAACATATTTTCATAACTCGGATATTTTGTTATAACGTTTAGAAATTTTTCATACGCTAATTTCTCAACATTACTAGGTACTCTTTCAGAGATGTTTCTACTTCTTGAATCATGGTCAGTGAATCTGTAAGAAGTATTCCAACTTTCTCTAGTTTTCTTATGCTTGAGACTAGAATCTTAAAATAAGCTTCTATGTATAGAAGATTGTTTTTTATATTTAGTTGATTTAAGTAGACCTTGAGTTTTAATGATAGCTTCTGAACCTGGTTCTAGGCTCAGAACAACCTGTAAGAAGGTCCATTAAATAAAAAATTACATAAAAATCACTTCAAAACACCTCTTTTATTGTCAGCATTAAAAACTGCTGCTTCCATCCTGGTTAAAACAGGCTTTGGTGGTAATGGTAATTTGGGTAGTTTCTTTTTATCAAGTTCAATATGTAAAGGTTCTTCGAGAAAATTTTTTAATGGACGATTTCAAACCGTTAATATCCTGATATTGCAACGAATTGTTTTGCACACAAGATTTAAACCATGAACCATGCCGGTTAGATGGATTAATTATGGGCAAAAGATCTTCATATTGGTTCCACACTTTACCACATATAGAGCTCCGTCCATTAGCAGTAGCTTTACTCTTTCATATTTTATGCCCGAAAGCCATAATGCAGCTGCAAAATGATACCATAAAATTATAATTCTGCGTAATACACCACCATTCCCCATTTACCTAAAGAATTATTTATAAACCGTGCCATGGTTGCACTGTTTGTTCTTACTAGTGGTTTGGATGCCTAAGACTATAGGACTTGTTATTTCCTTGGTGTTTAACTTTCAAATAATCATGTTTGCGATATTTCGACCTGTAATGTCTGTGGTTTTATCAACAGAAATCCAAATGTCAGAATTACTAACAATCTAACGAATCTTCACCAAAGCCTGCAGTACACTATTAATTAATTTGTTATTCAAACAACGACAAACAAATTCATACATTTTCATAATATTTTGGCCAATAATTCTTCCTCAATGTTGATTCACTTGGGATATTTCTTATTTTATGAAACCGAATAGTAGCACTCAGGAAGACGCGGCACAGGTCCATATAAAATTGATTAACAGAGGCATCTTGATTAATACAAGTAACCAAAGCTTGTCTATACGGTTTTCTTTGATTTCTGATATGTGTTGGTTCTTTTTCATGTTGCAGTAAATGGGACACTCGATTACATGCGAACCCAAAAAAAGGATGTGCTTAGATATACTGACATTACCAGATACCAGGTTGTTAAAACTTACTATTTTACTACATGCTTTGCAAAAGAGCGTTTCTTTCCTTTCATCGGAAATCTGAAAAAGTTGACTGTTTTTAACCATTTCTGAATTTTTCCTTTGTAAGTTTTCTTGTGTTTAGACATCTCTAGATTCTATTCTAGTAAATAACTAAATCATACTACGACGTAGATGGTCGGTAAACGTACACACCGTACAGATTATTAGAAAGATTTTCACAAAATAACTGAATAAGTACATGGGGCGGAGTTAAGCAAATACGCTTGAAAGAAAAGGTGAATGGAGCAAACAAACAGAAGAGCACTATCAGTGGCGCACTTCGTACTAGTATGAAAGTAATGTAAAAAACATAAAATATACTAGCGCCGCCACTGATAATTCGTTGCTGCTCAGCTGACGTGATCTTTGGCCAAACCCTACTGCGCACATTCCTCATATTCCTTAGCGACGTTACTTATGCAATGGGGTCTAAGCATTATTAACGTTAGGTCGCATGGAAATAGTTAAAGTACCCACGCAGCTACATTGAGATGCTAAAGAAATTTCAAGTTGTTGTACTTCAACTGAGGGAATACATAAAAGAAAAAGAAATAAAATATCCTAAAATAGGAAGCTAAAATACAGAATTTAGGATCAATACTCGTAATTTAGGAATTTAGGAAAAATAAAAGGCATGCCAAATGATTTACTTTTTATAGAAACAAGTTTATTATTCAATTTCCGTTCACACCCTAAATAATTAATAAAAAGGGTTTTTCCTACGAATCCGCTTTTTAGTTATAACATTGTTTTGTACAGCAAACAGGAACTTGTCATAAAAAGTTTATTTATTTGTATTTGAAAAGTCATTATCAATATCATGCTCATAAGCATCCAGTAATGTGTAATGATATTTTGATCGTTCCAAGGTCTTAAAATCTGGTATTTAGATCTTTATGTCATGGTCAACAGTTTTATTATAAATTACATCACAATTTTTTTTTAAGAAAAAGATCTTCCTTACGTCTTAGCAAGGAAACACCTTGTATTAGGAGATTGCTATCTATCACATACAAATGGTCATCTTTCACCATTAAGTGTCGTCTTCAAGTAGCAAACTATTTAAAATCGTAACTTTATAATTATACTACCTTCTGGTTGGTCTAAGATCCCATTAACGACGAAATCTTTTCATTTTAACCAATAAATTTGATTTTGTCAGTTTTTAGGTCTAGAGTAAAACAACAAAGGAATTGTTCAAGAGTAGATTTTATTGCCATAGTCATTTAGTATGAAAATGATAATTACACTCTATACGCATACCCAGGTTACATGGTACGGATAATAGAACACCCTTCTTCAGCACACCGTTGCTTCTTTTTGCCTTGACTATACGTAAACAAGTGGTTTCTTTCGTCGTATCTTACATCATCAGACATCCTATTCAATATAATACTACTTTTAGAAGTGAAAAGTGTACCAGATGCTTTTGGAAGTGTCTTATGGTTGGTAAGGTAGGTTGTAACGATTTCCCTTCTAAAATCTAATTGTGAAATGTATGGATTAGGATTAACTGTTTTGTATACTGTCCACGCATTTGTTACAGCGACGTTTAGTAATCAAGTAAGAAAATTGTTCACCACCATCTTTTTCGCCAAATACTTATGACATCGTATATCTTGAAATGTTTCATCTAAGCAGTCAGTTTGTAAGTATAATTTTCTTTTCTGTTTGAGAATAATGTTTTACATTGGCTAGAAGATACATTCCATGGCAAGTTGACACCCCTCAAACTGTGTTGTTGTCTAATCATCCGACAACTATTATTCCATCACTTTTATCAATAAACGACTCAAATACTCCTCTTTGTTTATTTCTACAGAATGCGCTTTCTCTGGGACAAGCACAGAACAAGAAGGTAAGTAAACAAGTTGACAAAGTAAAATCTAAACAGTGGCACTTTTATACCATCAGGAAATTCATTGATTATAAGAGGCGTAACACATTTACCAAATTGACTTTCATAGCTTTCATTTCCTCTGAGATTTCTTTTTCTGGAATATATGAAAATTGACGAGATAGCCGGAAGGGGTACTAAATCACATTTTTTCCTCGGAAATTCAATTTTCTATAGATTTATTCTCTAGTTTATCCATAAATGGTCGTACTTCCCACAATTTATCAGTATTGTCCGGGTTTTTATGGTCTGCCTAGTGTTATATCTGAGAATAAGTCTCCCAGTAATAATGAATTTCAGGTAATACCTTATAACCAATCGGTTATTGTCTATAAATTTTCCAAATGTTTGTAAAATTGTTAAACCTTTGAACGGAACATAACTTTCTTCAGGAAATGTCTTCAGGCTGTCTTCAAAAATTTTTTACCTTTCAAATTTCTTATTATTGTCTTTTAGAGCTAGTCAGTAAATCACCTATTTTCCTCTTTTCCCAAATCCTCGTCCGTAAAAGTACCTGCTTCAGCTGGTTCTATATAAATTCCTTTGGGGTCAAGATTACCATAATATATCATTTAAAGTGTTTCTTCTAGTGTAATTCCACTGAGAACCAAAAGAACTCATTTTAGTCCTTATTAGATCACATGGCAACGTTGATAAAAGCAAGCATGTAAGCAATGCAAACATTCACAGTCAACTGATTTATTTCAAATGCTAGTTAGAAAAGAGTTCCAATAATGATTTTCATGGGATATGTAAATTTTACTATAACCTCAATTACACCAGTCGAAAATTCATAATTTGTGACGAACAACACATTTTACCAATTGTATATTGATTAAAAACATGCAATTTAAAATAAACCTGAATTTTTCTTATAGATTATTATTTTATCAATTATACCTTGCAAAATTCAATGCTATTTGAATAACTCGTTAAGAGATAATACTACTTTAGAGAAATTACTTCTGTGTTACCATTTGGTAACGCTAGTTGTTTAAGGGTTGACGATTTGATAAAGGTTTTACGAACTACTGAGTTCTATCTTTTGATTTGATTCTTTTGTGAACCTAACCTGCAAGAAGATTCTGTACCAATATGGTTATTTGTTGGTTGTAACTTTTTGTTCAAGAAGGTATTTTTTCTTGATAAAACTTGGGCAGTTTTTTTTCATCGGTAGACAAGTTTTGGTGAAAGAACAAATTTTTCCTGTACCATTTATATCAAAGGAACATTATTTTGAAATTTTGTCGTGGTAGGAGAAAAGGTCATGGTGTAAGTTGTGGTGATAGTAGCAGTGCAGTTGCACAAGATTTTTATTTTTAAATCTTCTGCTAGATTATTTAGATCTACATGTAGGTTGCGTTTAGATAATAATCTAAGAAGTATTTCTTTGAAGATTTTGTCTAATTCAGTAAATCAAGTTAGGTTAGGGTGAAATTAGTTAATTAATTTAATTTTTTGTGGTAGAGAACTTTAATAATTCCAGTACTTTATAAAATTAAAATTTAAATTCTTTTATTTTACGTCAGAATCCAGTGAGAGTTAGGTTTGCCGAATAACGATTTAAATTACATAATTTGAGTTGCCATTAATATTTTAATGTTCAATTATTTGTCAAACATAATTTTGTAATAAACAATAGCTATTTACATATTTTTCTGAGTTATGATTTGTCAACTGTATGCCCCCTCTCTTTACCTACACTTAAGGCCACCGACTGAATAGCCTGGGTAAGCTTGTTTTTTAATGAGACACTTATTATTAAAATTATTATAATAATAATTATGCACTTGCAGTTACCGACATTAAAGTATACAATACATATTAAATGTGTTTTTCGTTATATAGTCTTTTATGAAATAACAAGGTGTTAATGAACTACCGAGTAAAATAAATATTTCTATGGCCGTTGAAGTTCAAGTGTTCGTCCTTGATATTGCTAATTTGAGTTTCATGTAGAACTTGCATCTATTTAGAAAAAAAAAACGTTTAATCTGATTAGAAAAGTTATCCAGTTAGAATACGGAAAGAAAAGTTTAGTATTCGGTTACAATGCAAGCAGTAACGTAAATGACAACAAGAGAAGATAAAAAACAAAAAGAAGTACCTTACAGTAAATAAAATGAAGACGTATCATGTATCTAATAATAGCAATAAATTTTATAACAGTGTATTGCATTTTAATGTACGGTAAAGTTTAAAAATAATAAAAGGAAGTTAAATATAAAGTTCAAATGTAATAAAAGTATAGCGAGAGGGATGCTAAAAACCTGTTTGAATAATTCACATTAAATAAACATAATTTTTTCTAAATATTAAATAGAATTATATCTATAACCATCAGGTTAATCAATAAAACATTATATTTTATATATAGCTATGACAGAAAATATTTAAAATGAAATTAACCAAGACGTTAAGGTTGGGTGGTCAAAGAACTTATGCGAAATGAAATTACTTTTCCAGACCATCATTTAAATCTAAGAATATTCATTTACATATATCTAATATTTATCAAGAATTTAAATGAGAACTTTAAACATTAGTGATAATTATCTTTCATTAAATTTTTAGAATTTTTGGAAATACCTTTAGAATTAAAGCTTTCTCATAAATTTAATGCAGTAATAAAATCAACACGCTCAGAACGAGGTCCGAATTAGTAACATTTCTATTTTGTTTAATAGTGAAATCTATGGATATTTTAGTGATGCCTAGATGCTAAATTATTGAAAACACGATGACAACATGGCAGCAATAAAAACTACTAATTAATCGGTAGATTCCGTCAACTTTCTAGGAATATGTGTCTGTGTTTATTAAAATATTGTTTATTGTACCTGATTAGATATGATAATATTATTAAATTATATAAAAGAATTCCAGTGTAGGTGTTTGACCACTTTCACGGTATCTCTTAAGATAGCAGGTGAATATACATTTATTATTTTTAATTATTAATTTAAAATTCATAATTTTTTATTTCTACTTGCGTAAGCAGTTTTAAATATTTCATATTTAGGACGAAAATCCACTTCAACAATTTTTTAAGTATGTATTTCCGCGTGTTTTGTAGATAAACAAACAAATGAAAGTTTGATACGCCAGACATTACTCGGCTATTTAGCGGCACATAAAAATCCGTTTCATGACGAAAAATAAAAGCTAAAGAACGGTGACTATACAATGATATACATTTCCTTGCTCTAAAGTTTGTGTAAATTTAGAGACCATAAATTTTTCTCAAAAGAGTCGGTGTCATTTGATAGACCATTATTTATCAGGTCCATTATACTACCTTAAATTACAAAATCTATGATTGTTATAAAATTATTACATTTTGATTTTTTTTTGTTTTAGAGGAATTTACAGTTTTAGAATCTAAATGTAAATAAAGAAATCGAATCTATAAAATAATACCCGATTATTAAAAAACTTAAAAATAAACTCCCAAAGATTTTTACAAGATGTAACACTAAACATATCAGAATTTCAACAAATAGAAGTTAAAAGAACTGAGGATTGTGTTACTCAGCGTCATTTGAACAGTTCGAAAGCAGCACAAAGACTCTTGAATAAACTAAAAATAGAATAATACACACAATATCAACTAATTAATTCTTTTAATCAGAGCCTTAATGCTACTAACTCAGTGCACTGCACAACGAATTGCCTCAAGTTACTAGAATTTAGAAAACTGAAGTTCCAAGTAAGATTACAGAAAGCTTGAAGTTGTTAGTCAGCAGCACGCTGACATTATCTTTTCTTAACTCCTGCCCCCCTTCTTGCACAAACCTTAGTTCACAATCACGTCTCCTGGCAATTCGAAACCAGCTGTTAAGATATCTTTAAGATTAAAGTACCCGTAAATAAAATAACGTATGAAAACAGTACCTGATTCATTAAATTTATTTTAGCGTATCTTTTCAAATACACCTTGTATAACAACTCTTTGCATTTATAAAAAACGTATGTAGTCTAGTAGCATGATGAAGTGTGCAAAATTTCTGCTTTCGTTTCTCAATGATTTATTATATATTTAAGTTCAACATCTCTGGTTTATTTTAGAAAACGCTTCTAAACTGTCAGATAAAAGCAATTTATTGCCGATGGTGGTGTGAAAATATCTTTTTTAAAGAAAAATAGTTCTTGTCTTAACATGCAAAACTCCTTTTAACCGTCCAATCGCAAATCTGTTATCAAGCCGTTCTCACTCCTATGACTAATGAAAACGGTATCAGGCTTTATAAATCCTAACCTTAATTTTAACGGCAGATTTCCAAGCGAGTTCTCATCAATCTTGTAACGAAACCTTGCAATGTTTTTTCTGTGCGAGGGCGGCTTTAGCTGAAAAGGGGTTTCGTCTATTGCATCCAGCCCTTTTAAAGAATGTACTTAATGGTGTAGTGCTCCCTAATTAATTTGACTGATTGGAATTGGCCGCAGCGAAATTCGTTCAAGTTAGTGCCAGTTATTTTGATTGTTACATGGAGAATCCGATATCGTTTTGAGAATCCGATTCATGAATAAATCCATTCTAAAATAGAATCTCCACAGAATTCACCCACCAGGAGGTTAAGGGGGATGTAAATTTTTCCTGCCAACGAACCATTTGCAAAGCAACAGGAATCAATCCAAATTATTATTTTACCATGTCTTTGGGAGGTGGTTTTTAAATTCTACAGTCTCCAAAGAAGGTCCACTGGTTTTACTTTAATTCCAAACTTTGTTATTGTCTCTTTATCAGGCTGGTGCAACGCATGATAATCATCATACCAAATGAAGGCAGTTCTTGTTTTATGTTTTAATAGTGTAAATAATCAAAATATTGTTTATGTGAGATTACCTCAATTGTTTACGGCGCGAGAGTTAGTTTGTTGCACAGTAAATAGAGTACCATTCTCTTTGGGATTGATAGTAAGCTGCAGTGGCCGCAAGGTAGTATTAGTTCCATTTATTCGGTGATTTCAATTAATAAAAAGGATTTTTAGCTAGTTAGGGATTAGAATAAATTTATTTAAATTGTATATTACAGTATTTAAATAATCAAACTTATCAAGTAATTGACCATACCCAGTCGCTTGTTAACCGTGACCCACATAATCCAGTTGATAAGAAGCCAATGAATGGTCACCCCATTGCTTGTAATTGAATGATGCAAAGAGATACGCAGACTTAGTCACAAGCTAGTTAAAGTTAGTACTAGTATTCCGTTATCTTCGATATTTAATTGTCTAAAGAGAATGTAAAAAGGTTCATTAGATGTTGTCAATTTTATTATAGTTTGTTTTCTTTGTTTTTTTAATATTGTACATTGGATTTTGCAATTTTAGTTTTAACATATTAATTTGCGCTTACGTGTGTTGTTCAGCTTGTCGATTCTCAGGAGCTCAAATTGCCTGTAAAGAATGGTCCTGTCACTCTATTTGTCTTTAAGAGGGCAGACCCAACGTGAAATAAATGCTGAACCTAACGTGTTTTATTTTAAATTCTATTAAAGCATTTCTTATAAGAATATTGATATACAGTACGTCTTCTTTCGAGCTCTAAAATAAGCAACAATACTTATCGATCTGGCTAATGGTTTATTGCGGAACGTACGTTATAAGGACTGACCTATCTTTATCGGCGCCTACAAATTGGACTTATTTCTCTACTTTTCTTTTAAGTTTAAGGCAACCACCAGCTTTAATCGTCGAACCCTCCCGTTTCCAACACCTCAATCTAGCCAAGTGGCACGTTCATTTTGTATTAACTCTCAAGGCTACAAAACACTGCGTTTCCCGTAATACAACTTTACTATTGAAAATTTTACTAAACGAATTTTTACTGCGACCCTGGCTGATCAACTCGCTCGCTCGGTGGATAATTATTTTATTAATTATTCGAATTTAGACTTAAATTATTTTTCGTTGTACTATATGAAATAGAAATGTTTAAATTTTGCAAAATATTCTGTTAATCTCTAGATGCAGGATCTGACTATAGAATAACCGATTTTATTTCTTTACAAATTCCTGTGCCTTTGAGAACAGTAAGGACATTGATATATGTTTCTCTTGCCATTCGTCCTAGAAGTCTTAACCAAGTAAGCTGAGCAGCTCGTTATTTAAAGCATCCCGTGTACTTAACTTATGTTAAATGTTAAAGTTGAACAACGTATCAGCATGGAATACTTCGTGAAAATCGGGAAATCTGCTACGAAAACGTACGTATTTGTTAAGGAAAGTTTACCAAAAATCAAGAAAGTAATAAGGAATAAGTTCAAGTTCAAAGTGATGATGATTTGTTTACAAGTGGCGTCTCGACCTGGAACTGGTCAACGAATACTTCGATCGTTATCAAATATGGTAAAGATCCACACTAAAGCAGGCTGTCAAAACAGCGATTTCACTCTTCTTACCTCCCTTATTCTAGCTAAATAACAAACAACCACACAGCGTGTTTGACCTGCCTGGATAAAACAGTGTCAATCACAAAAACCCACAAAACTTTTTCAATTAAGAGGTCCCTCTTGAACAACTGTCATTCCGCGTCCTGCAAAATGGTGGCAACTCCTCACCAAAACCGTAGCAGATTTGGAAAGCATCTTCATCTCCTACTACTATAGCAAACCTAGAAAAATACAACTCCTTGCGTTTGGCGCTTCGAGGAAGAAGCAAGGCCACGACGAACAGGTGGTAGAGTTCACTAAAAAGAAACAGTCACTAAAAAAATACGTACCACCAGCCGTCCAAGACTCGAGACTTATAACATTATGTAAGACTCTAATGAAGAACAAGATGGTAACGTACTGCGCTCAAATACCCTTTGTCAGCGACCTTATCTTAGTGATCAGCGAGATTGAGCCCGGATCACAAAACCCACTAGGACTATTGCAATGCAGGTACTGACCCTAGCGTCACTACAATAAGAACGGTTGTACCACCAGTCAACCAACCGCTTCTTCCGATTGCGGATTCCAAGCAATCGATTAAAAATTGCAGCTCCAACACACGGACAAACAAACTGTAAGAGATTGCCATCTTTGGTTACAAATTCTTTGAGAACCAGTAAAACCACTCGACAAAAGATCGTCTACGGAAGATAATCCAGGTCTGCTGCCTTACTACAGCGGACGATTTTAGCAAAAAAAACCAATATCGCCGACAACCCAAACGACGAAATATGTCGACTTCGAAGGAACGCGTCTTTCCGACGCCCCTAGTATTCGGAAGAGAAGAAACAAAGGATCGACGAGCAGGTGGAGCAAAATGCAGCCTCAGCAAGCAAACCTACAATGAAACGACGTTGCTTCCTAAAATCTTCTCGTTTTCCGCTCTCCCGCCAAGTGCAGGTGTTCTCGTCGATCGACTTAAGATTAGGGCAGTGGTAAAGGTACCCATAAAAGAAGCCAGTCGTTAGTACACCACGTTCTCGATGCTGGACGGTGTGCTCTTCTAATTTAAGGTCATGCACTTTGACCTTAAGGGAGCACCTGTTACGTTTCAAAGGATGATGACTCAAAAAGTTTTCGCGGACTACCTGCATCAGTTCGTCGATAACATCACCTTCTATTCTAAGCAGCACCGGGAGCATCTGCAACACCTCCGTCTAGTGTTCTACAGACTCCAAATGCGTAGACTATAATATACAATCCCGCAAAGTGTCGTCTCGGTGCTACGTCGTCTCTCCGACATTGTTTTTACAGTAACGGTTCGCGGTTCTTCTATGTTTTTACCAAAGTCCTTGTTTTTTAAATAAGCTTTGAAAATATTGATTTTTCTTGCTTATATGATATGATATGATATGGTCTAGAAAGAAAAAGTAGAAACTTGTTTGTTGTTGTTCTAGTTCCTACCAATCGGTCTTTCATTTATAACTGACAATGAACATGGATCGATTAAAAATCATATTCATTTGAGCTATTTAATTTTTCCGTGATCAGTTATAGTGAAGTGATATCATGCCCCCCTCTCTCCCTTCGAACACATTTCATTGAACGTCGTCAGTCTAAAATTGAATATCAAATAATGATTGTCCAATTGGTGACAAAATCAGCACAGTGAGTTGTCGCGTCCGTCGGTCGGAAAACAAAGCAATTCAAGCTATACAACAGTATTCCATTTACCGCACGCAGTTCAAATACAGTTCAGTTTATATGCATGTCATTTCGGAATCAGGTAAGCAAACTCTGAAATTAGTTCGGCTCAGAAAAACTCAAAGACTGAGTATGCCGACACGTTTACTGTTGCAAAGTAATTTGAAATTTGTTCATTTATTAACTGTATTGATAGTTTGCTATAGTAACCCGTAATGTAAAAATCATTGATGACAGAATTACTGCCTGTTATGATGAAAAAACTAAATGATGGGCCTACATAAATGCAACTAATTTTGCACCTCCTAGAAAAATTAACAAAAATTACTAGCTGTTGGCGTTTTTACATAGTCTGTAATTTGATGCTAAATATCACGTATTTATGTTTACTGTGAATCAGCTCTGTTATAGAACCTTCAAAATCTAAAACTTGAACTTCGAGTAGTAATAAATCTTTGAGAAACGTAAAAAAAGTTACAAAGTTACTAAAAGATTTTTTCTGCTTCTTTTTTTCAGAAGAGCAAACTGGTACCAATTATCTAAACACAGAATGTATGTTCAGCACAAACTTAAGTAGTTTATAATCAATCATGGCTAACTGAAATATGGTCGTCTAAACTCCTCATCTATTATTATTATCATTCCTATTGCCATTTGCACTACAGATTGATGTCAATCTACTTAAAATACCGGTAGCTAAAAGCTGTTGTTATTCATTTACATAATTTACTGTTTAGTGAATTAGAAAGCATCGCTCATATTATGAACGAACACGACAAGTGAAAATGGATCATATCATTTTTCATCTACCTACCATTTTTAATTTTTTGATTTAATAAAGCAAAAAACCTGTAATCCTTTTTTGGTTTGTTTAATGTTGTTTCTTTTACTATAAACTAGAAAGTTTCATTAATTTTGAGTAATTGCGAAATTATGAATACGTCTAGCCAACCAAAAATAACTGCGATAACCTTCGTTTTAATTGATTAAACCAAACACTTTAACGAGGTAAGTTGGTAAAATTGAAAAAAAGAAGAAATATGAGAAGCCAATTAAAGAAGATGCTGTTCAATTTGGCACACTAATATTTTCACCTGTATCCTCTACGACAATTAGTGATTAATCACGGCGTAATCGTTGCAAAAATATCATTAAAATTCGCGGTATGGAATCCTTCTTTTGACATCGTGCTGAGTTTGTGTAGGAGAAGATGAAGATAAACAGCTCTGACAAGGCACAAGTAAATATATTATACCTTTCGCCAGCGGTGAGTATTCAATGTGGTTAATTAGTCTTTGCGCAAATACTTGTATAAAAGCCTAGAGTTTCTAAAATTATTTTTTTTGTTTTTAAGTAGACATTGGTATGTACCTGTTTGTTGTCTGTAATAAAAATAAGAGAAATCTTAATTAGGGAAATTCTCGATTTTCGTTGCGGGAATTCTTGTTTTTGTTTTGTAAGTTTTATAATAATATTAAACTTGATTTATAACAATTTTGACAAGAGCTGACAAAGCCATTTTTCTAGAGATAAAAATATTGTTTCACCGAAAGCAGGTTGTATTTTTATTACTTCCTCAATTTATTATTTTTGCTTTTATTATTGTGTTCTTGATCTTTCTACTATTTTGAATATTGTTCAAATAATATACTAGAAACAACTCAATAATTGTTAGGAAATGTTCTGTTTTTAAATAAAAAAGTTCGATTAGTAGAAATTTCGAATTAAATTGGTTTTGTAAATAAATAAGTTGCGTTCATAATCTAGTGGCAGTAAAGATAAAAAATTATCAGTAATTGTTAATTATTGTTAACTTGCTACTCCCAAACCTGCGGGGCTGTTCTGAGTTTACTCATATGAGGTGAGTGACTGACCTCGGTTGTTTAGGTGGGCTGTAGATTCCTAATAATCGGATACTGGTAATGATACAAATAAGGAGATCAAAATAGTGTCAGTTCTGGTAAGTGTGTCTCTCAGGTTAAACAGACCTGGAAGCAGCATGCCTCGTTGGTGTGAGCTGAAATTTGAGTTAAAGAGACAATAAACTTGTCGGTACTATAAATGATGCATACATTTAAGGAATAAAGCTGTTAGGGGAAACAAATAGCATACACCTATAACACACTTTTGCAAAAATATAAACTAATAACACACTGTATCTGTATAAGAAATAAGATTTGAGTTAACCTAGATAGCGGAGTAGTGACGACACACCATAGTGTAAATGATGCACATAGAGTGAAGTCGGATCTGGAATCAAATCCACGAGGCCAAATGACCCCAGTGATTTACTACAAAGTTGGTGCCAAAAAGCATACCGTAGTGAGTGGGTAAGGAAGTAAGCTCAGAAGAAAGGTATTATGAACACAGGTCGCATTACAACAAATATCAATTTAGCAGGAATTTCAAAATTTCACGTTCTAACAACCCTGTATGAAAACAAACTTTTTTACTGTTTGTATAAGAATTGAAAACTGACATTCCAATATTACTAACTTTAATGTGAAGTGAACTTTACTTTAACGTTAATAGCTTAGTTTTCGCAATTCTCTCCAAATTATGTTTTTAAAAACATACTCACAATGCGTAGTGCTACATAACCAATTAATAGTGTACATTTATAGGTTACTAAGAAATAAATAAAAGAACCCTGACGTTCTGACCTGGAGTAGGACCCTGGGAAACAACAAACTAAATAGGATCAATCAAATATTTATTAATTAAATAGGCAGGCAAGTTCACAGCAGGTTACTTTAACAATATACCAAATGGTTGCAATCTTATACTCTTGATAAACCACGCGTGTGCTCCAATAGGTAATGAAGTTACCATATAGTATGAGACATCAGAACTCGTTTAACGCTTTTGAAGGCCCAGTTACTTCTTTTTAGGGCCCAAAAAAGTAATAGGATATTATATTGTCAAAGTAAGGTAATTTTGACTTTTATAGCAGAAGAATCTCAGAGTTTCAAAAGTTTATTTATCAGAAATAATCTTTTAAGTGAACATAAACATACAGAGTCTTGAGGAATAGTTCAAATCTTTGTGTTGGTGTAAAATTACTTGACTTTAACATTTTAAGCTTGCGAAAGACTAAAAGCATATTTATTAAGGTTCTTCAAATGCCAGCTTAGTTTATCAAATGACTTTTAGATACAAACAAAGAGAACCGAAGACATAATTTTGCTTAAACTACGCAATGACAAGGTACCAATTAAAAGATCAATTTTGAAGAGCACAACTTTTCTAAATCAAATCTTTGGAAACTATAGACGATATCAAATATTGGATTCAATGTTCTTTAAAGATTCTTCAAGATTATGAAGAACAAATACCATTTCAAATAGAAAATTGTAGTATCTCAGATTTTTCCCGCCAAAAAGATAAGTTTGAAACCAGTTTACTCACAAATTTAACTTGATTTCTCAGGGTAACACTGATATATAACATATAAGTACTCGTTAGTTGCAAAGAATAGACAAATGGGATAAGGGTCGTATCATTGACCTTGCCATTAGCGTTATTAGTGTAGGTGAGTTTCAATTAATGTACTTTTCTTTGTTCTCTTAAAAGGACGTCCTATTTAACCTTCAAGGTATTGGTGCCCTAACTTTTTTATCTAGTGTTGCAGCCTTTGTGAAATTTATTTCATACTTTGACTGCAGTCAAATATTAATTGTAGTAATATCTTATTAAAGCGATCTTTTTTTGTATTTTGTTGGTTACTTTTAAAGATACCCATAGAACACATGGACGTCCAGTGTGTGTTCAAATTTTGTCGACAGACGTTTAATGGACATCCAGGTTGGCTGACGGACATCCATGAGATGCACATTTCTCACAACTTTGAAGATTTAATGAACGTCCGTCACTGGACGTAATTTGGATGTAATTTGTACATGGTTATAGGACGTTCAGCAGATGTACGACTTAAAAAAAAACGTCTACTAGATGTCCAGATACTACAGAACAATATTTAATGGCTTGATATGGCCTTTGAAACTTTCTTGAAATCTGTAGCATTATATGTTGAATCATATTCACATCAATTTCCTGGATCTTGTGGAATACTCTTCTTCAATTTGTTTTATTTATAATTATAACGCCTTGGTGCAAAGAGTATATTAACTTCTAACCAGTTTCTGGTAATTATTATTTAGTAGTAGAAGCCACAAACATTATTTGATCAACATCGTGGGCGTTTATGTCTTTAAGGATATCTTGCCCTACATTTTGTAGTTTTTTCTTTACAGACCCATAAGAAGTATGAATTCTAGATAACTTACGTAATGATGTCTCAACGCAGTTTCTCGCAGTTTTCAATAGCCTGTTCACACGGACTTCAGTCAGTACTTTCTGTCATCTACTTTTCGGAAATGTTTAAACAAGGTATTCCTCATTCTTATTCCGTTACTGCCATATAGATACTCAAAACAGATACTTCGATCACAAAAAGTGTTCACAATTCTATGTTTAAGCAAGAGTCCAACGAGATCCTAGATACTCTTTCAGATCTTTAGCTTGTAAGCTATCACAATCACAAATTATTTGATTTGCAATAAATCTCATAGCAGGTTCAGGTTTTAATAAGTATTTGTTTATCATTCCAATTAGATCAAAAGTTGAATATCATTGTAAACATTCATAAGACCGCCAGTGTCTCTGGCCGGTGTATAGAAACCAAAATCCCAAAAAAGGCTGTCTGATATTCGTATCTAGAAATAAATATTTCTCCAGATTAAAGAATTTTCACATAACTGAAAAGAGCAAGAATATACGACATAATTCAATTGAGATAATTACATTAGAGGGTTGAGATTGAGGGAGGTTTCTAATTTTCGGAGTTAAATATTTTCCAAGATAGAAGTGTGTATATCTATGTCATTTCTATTAATGCAAGATGCCCTATTTTGCCATATATGTTTTTTAAAGTAATAGTCAGGATCTCTTCCGATATTACTCAAATGTATGGTAATTGGGCATACCTAATGCTTTCTAAGGTATTGCCAATAACCTACCTTTCATATTAATTTATCATTCACGTTCTCGTTATTAATCAAAAATCAAAACAATATTTTTAAAACAGCCGTAGGAAGTTAGAGAAAAAGAGCAAGAAAATGGCGTAACCAGGAACAGGACTATTCATAAACAAAAAAGTCTCGATGACTCAAAGCAATGAAAAAAAAATCATAAAAAAACAGAAAACAAAAGAAGTTGGTAGGTATATTACAATTTAGGAAATCTCAGTAATCATAAGTCACGGTCCGCTAACAGTATAATAATGCTAATTCCACCTGTTAGAAGTATTCAGTCCTTTGTAGGTAGATCAGTTTTCGCATGGCGCCTCTATTCTGAATTTCTTAAGACTAATCCAATTTCTTAACGTTTATAAGAGCATTTAAGTCGGTTCATAATAATTTACGATAGGGAAGGATTAGGGAAGAGAAGTAATAAAACAGTAGCGGGAGCAGCACGATCAGGCCGTTGATCCTTGTAGAAAAGACACGGTCAGGTGGAGGCCCACACCTCCTCAATCCGATTTGTTTAAATCACCCACCCACTGCGGAATTTACGTGGGTCTTTCTCTCTCCGTATCCTTGTCCTATGCAGTAATACAACATTTTGAAGACACCTTACAGTGTCAACTATTAATAAAAACACAGTTGCACACGTCAAACGTATTCATTTAGATTGTGTTACTGTAGGTCAATCACGATCACAAAAAAATTAACCTCTTCCTGTTTAATTAATGCGAATTGAACTGACACCGTTAGAATATTTATTTGAAACTAAACGTTACTTGCGTTTATAGATGTATTCGCGCATTTATGAATCTCTTGAATTAATTAAACAGCAAGGCTAACCTGTGCTGGACCATTACTGAATGCATAATTTAAAATGAGTGGCGCCACTTCAGTGCAAAATTAACATCGATTATTAAAAAAAAATCCGTTAAATGTTCGTTTTGGAAGATATAAGTGCGATATGCAAATGAAAATAATATTGTTGAGTTTATCAACGATCCAACGTTAACTTTATGAACCTTTAGTGGCTGTTGAAATTTATTTTTATTTCTTTAGCTTCATTTTGTCTGTATTAAATCATTTTACTTTCAAATGAAACCTCCAAAAGACTTATTAGAAAAGTATATTTACTGGATTTAAATGCTACTAGAGTTTTTTTTTAAAAATATTCTTCTCTCCAAATTAATAAATACGAAACGAAAAAGTATTAGATGTAATCTGAAAAAGTTGCATAAGACGCAAATAAAAATAAAAAAAGCAAAAACGATAGTTTTATCCTTGACTTCATTCGTTCAGAAAACAAAAACTAGTCAAAAAAAGTTGAAAAAGAGTAAATTTAGTAAAAAGAGTCTAAAACATCTAAAACATTAGATGCAATTTTCTCTACAGCCTTTCTATATTTCTATTTCAGCAACTGGGATTTAACTGAAACTGAACTTGTATGTACTAGCTAACAATCCATTTTGCTTGAGGATATAGAGATGGACCGACAAAATCTAAATACTCTGGAATATGCTATACACATATTTCCGTTTATTTCAGAAAGCAACCCGAGCTCTGCAAAAGCGGTCTGACAAGACGGACCTTTGCGTAGCGCGGATTCAAAATCAAAATCTAGCTTTTCGGACCGATCTGTATGTCAGTCTAGTCGGGGTTTTAGAACTAGTCGAGATGCCTTTTCAAGGCTCCAAGTAGCAATTTTTAAAAATTATCTTCCAAGCGTTTTTAGTTCTTCTATGACAGATGTTGTAGGCACCTACCAGATTGGATGAGGAAGGAAAATCAGTAGGAAATGAATTGAGGAAGCATTGATCGCTTGATCATTCCAAAAAGTACAATCTGATAGCTGATACCAGAAACATTGATACTGTCTTTGCTGTTAAGACACTTTACCCTGTGGAACACATTGTAGCAGTTATTTTTTAGAAAATCTAAAAGCTATGACTTATTACCACTACTACTATTAACTTACACTAATTACATGCATTTAAAATGCCATCTGAATTTTTTGATCCTTATGAGGAAAATAAATTTTAATCCTCTAAGATAATTCTACATTGTGGAAAGTTGCCTTTCCTTTTATAATAGCACAGTGAAAGGAGTCTCTTATTCTTAAATTTTTTCCTGTAATCATAACTTGTTACTAATTCATGCCTTAAATACTCAACTAGGTTCTCATTAACTTGGTAGTTCTCTTTTGTTACTGAAATTGCTCTTGGTTTGTTTTATCTACAGTTTAACTTTCGTATGGAAAATCAAAAAGTAATACAATGAAATCTCATTCCTCAAAGAGGTCTTTTCATGGTTAACCACTAAATCCTTGAAACTCATCCCTGTTGTTCACGATCAGCAAGTGGGGTTAGATTTCAGGATTGGATTTCTTTCTAAATCACTATATTATTGTTATCTAATTGAATAGAAATTTACTGAATTTGTAATTAATATAACACTATTTGGTTTTTAGGGCCTTAATTATAAGAGAAAAACTTTATACAAATAATACTAAGGCGACAATTCGTTTGGTTGCTGAATTCGTACGACAGGTTAGTATGATGTAGGTATTGGTTATAACTTTTTGAGTAGAAATCAAAATTAATAGTTTGAAAATGTTCTTTTTGTAATATTGACAGACAGGAACTGCTACAGGATGAACTACAGACGTTAAGTCAGTCAGCGACTGTCTCAGAGCGCACAAATCTTGAAACGCAAAGGTCTATAAGAAAGGTTAAAACTGAAACTACATAATTGTCTTGAAGATAAGAATAATAGATTGGATGTGTTGATTTAGAAGCGTCCTGCATGGTTTTGCCTAACTTTTTCTATCTTCTATAAACACTTTCTGCAATAAAGAGTATTAGCTTATTGAGTTTCAGCATGGCATTTGTTTATTTACGTGTAAACTAAGACAATTTGGCACAGATGAGATGTCCGTGCTTGTTTTCAATGCAATGTACTGTATGAAGGAGTCTACTGCAAACGAAGTTACAGAATTTAGATTAAGACTTATGGTGCATTGAAGAACGGTCAGTCACTTAATTTTCATTTAACAGAAAACGATATTCAAAGTGATTCTGCTGTTGCCACAGCTGCACCCACATCGTAGCTGTCTTTTTTATTGAAGGTTGAACTAAATCTAAGATTAGAGAACTGTTCTCAACACGAGCTTCGACAGTGTTGATACAATCTATGTATATTCTTTAGATAAGTAGAAACTCAGCTGCTAAGCGTTCCAATGTGCCTTTTAATAAGACCATGACATGAAATCTGTTTGATTGCTTTTCAACTACTTTTGTACTGTTGAAAACATTGCATAGCCAAAGAACTATGAGCAATCTTTCTGTATATTTTCTGACCCTCTAAAAAGTTCATATCATATTACATATCTACAAAACACTATCTGTAGTAAATCATAGTTCCGGGTTTAGGTTTGGACAGACAAGACTATATCTTCAAATGTTCCGGTTTTCCTGTTAGGTTTGTTTTTGATGAATCAGTTGGGCTTGTCGAGTAAGTTATTTAAACCGATGAGTTTTTCTAACTAGCAAATGATGGTTTTCACTTTTCAAACTTTTTGGGCGTCGGGAGGTTTTAATACTGTTTGGTAAAAAGTGCAAGGGCGCAAAAATCTGAAGATGCTTATTGACGTAGTATAGAGACGGATTCCACTAAAACCGCAATTTCGTTCTTGAGAAGTGAATATACAAATGCCCAAAAGTGATGTGTATTAGACGGGTTAGCGATTGTACTTTTTTCAACTTACAAAATGTTCGAGCTGTTAGGCTTATTGAATTTCTTGGTAAAATTCTGTCATGGAAGGTCTCATACCTGAATGGCAACAAGAATATTGAATATTTTATTCAAAAAGATAACATTTTTAGTTTGAAACTTTACATGTTATACATAGTTGCAAACCCAAGCAGCCACTCAAGTTACAATCGGACACAACCTTTCAACGTGCATTTCAAAGCAGACAGTTTAGTCGAAATAAACTTTCTATTTTCCATCAAATTAGGTAACTAACTAACTAATAAGAATTAGTAATGGTGAACTTGACAAAAAGATTCTTTTTTGCTTAACTGCATGGTTGTCCAAAGTTGGCAATATTTAAAGATATATTACCATTTGATCAATAATAGTACCTATGGTCCAACGATGCCAAAACTACTCTCGACTGATATCGAATGTATACATGTTTTACGCAAGCGACAGGCTTGATTAGCAGTGGCACGCCTCCCGTGCTAAAGATTATTTGAATCTTCCTAAAATGCGATACATATAACTTTCAGTACAGATGCGTGCGTCCGTTTGCTGGGTTGACCAATTTGCTTTCGCAAAGCGTTATTTTAGGTTTCGCCCTTTTAACTTGACTAGTTCGCAGCACAAGAAAAGCCAGACGGTTTTCCCAAGACAAGAATGAGAATGATTAATTCTTTTTAGTTCTGTTGTTTTATTATTTAGGATACCCACAGTCTTTTATAGTATCATATTGCCTATAACGGTGTGACAGTAATTTAGTCCAAACGAGTTGTCGAAAAAAATTGTTTTGCCATGTTAGTTAAAGAGATTCTTTTACATTCATTCATCTGGAGAATCTAAGCACCTACATCTTTAAGTTAGATCGATTGACCTGACAGATTATCTATTTTATCCAGGTGGTAGTCAGATTTGCAGGTACGTATTTCATAGGTAAGTAGGTAAAGTAATATCAGATTACAAGAAACAGATAAAAATAAATTCTAGTTTGGTATGAGCTTCCTATAATTATAATCCTTTGTTTCATTTATCAATTCCCAATTATAACAGTATAACTTACACGAACAATAAATAATCGGACGGTCATTTTTCAGCTTCACGTTTTTACGAAACCTTTTTCGGTGAAAGATTTCTTAGCAAGTTCATGCCATCAATCCAGTTGCAAATAATGTACGAAATGCGCATTCTAACCGTCAATCACCTGCCAGTATATCTTTTTCCTGTGGTGTAAATCCCTGTGTATAGAAGCGAGACAGGTGCGCATGGTCATATGTGTGATATGTAAAGTCGACAGTTACACGGTGGTCTGCATGTCAAACAATAAACACTATCATGTTACGTGAATCTTATGTCATTATTCACGACTTATTTGCAAGCCTCTTTTCACGATAAAATAAAATATTACCAGTTATTGCGGGCCCAAAAAGAAATTCTATAGCATCCTGTGCATGTGCATTGTAATGCCATGTTTTCTTCGTATTTAAATAATATAAGAGAAATCACAAGATGTTTTTGGAAATTGTTGCTATTAATCTTTTTTACTTTTACTGTCATCACCTGAATAATAATAATAATAATAATAAAATTTCAGACTCCTACATTTTATTTATTTTAATTTAAATTTTAAATTTAAATTTCCCATAATATTAATTTATTAACAGATTTAAATAATTCGATTTTAACAAAACTAGTTTGATTTTATAAGTAAATTAGATAACATAGAAAGTTATTTTTTTATGTGCACTCGGAATACATAAACATAAATGATCGTGAGGAGCAGCATGACAAGTTTCTCTTATTAAAACAAATAATGGGTATCTGATTATACCAATCAGAGTAAAATTCTAGGTATTGTTAAAGAGATTGGCGATCTACAAAAGTCAAGTTTCTTATACTTAATTGAATAGATTTAAACCAGTTTAATGGCCAGAACACCAATTTAAATTGTTGATTTTATCACAGATAGATAATGTTTACAAGCAACAAATTTTAAGTGCTATCAGATCGTTTCCATATTAAAAAAATTGTAATTTATTGTCAGTTCAATCGGATTGTTATTATTCTATTTAAATAGCGGTGTAGGTGAAGAACTACATGAACTAATTTTATGGATCGATTCGAGTATACACGTAGATTTTATCTTCGAACATTATTTCTAGCGTTTAAAATATTTACTTCTTCAGTAAGTATTCCTGGCATTTTTACCAAATTAAATTATAGAAGAATTAGACTTTCTAATTGATGTTCGTGTAATCTATCTGATACAAAATACAAGCCTAAAATTGACTAATATTCTTATTAGAAAGCAGAAGAGAGAATTCTATAAGTGGATTGACCTATAACCCGTGTGAGTATTCTGGTACACCTACTGTGACTCGGTATGAATCGAAGCAAAACTTTCGATCTCGCAGGACATTTCTAGAATCAGAAAAACGTTATTGTCTCTATAATTGACCACGTTCTGGGAAACCTATAATTTGCTAAATCAAACATGTTACAAGAAAAAAGATTTAATGGTTCGGCCATGAAAGAACTTGTTAGTTTTGAAGTAAACTTATTGTTAGGAGTTGTTTTTAAAAATGTCAATAAATTTGCTGATTTAATATAGGCGTTATAAATACTTTCTCAACACAAGTTTCTCAAGCTATTATCAAAGAATATAGTTGTTGGTGTAACCATAACTTATTGCAGATAGCGACAGGTTTACGATCTATATTAAAAATTACAACAAAAATAATAAAACGAAATAACTATATGGACACCTACTGTTATAACTATTTCAACGTAGTAATCTCATTATTCTTTTTTATGGGATTTTAATTTTTGTATTAAATTTATTTGATTTACATTTAAGAATCATAATAAATAAATAATTTATTTCTTCCTTCCGGCGCCCATCTTTTTGTATATAGGAATGCTTAACATTCCATTGGTGAGATTTCTTTCTAACATAGCGCCACTTTTTAATTATAGAAATAAATGTCTATAGTAGAGACAGGTTGTGAGAATTCCGAAGAGACTACAGTTTTTATCAGATGATCTTATTATCAGCATAACAGAGTGTTTATATTTGATTGATGAATTTAAATAATTAGAAATGATTCCACGCGTTCGAATTAAATAATTCGAACGAACGAACGCTATAAAAATGAAATCTATGGGGCAAAGCTTATGAGCTCTACGGGGAGATTGTAGTATTGATATTTCAAATCAGTGTAGACAATTACTCTTCTTGCAAGAAATTTATAAAGAAAATTCGTGCTTTATGTTTAAGGAGCAATGCTTAGTTGGGTAGTTTTATAGCTGGCAATTTGACCACTATAAATTTTACTCTTCAATTAACAGGAAATGGTAAAATACGTAACTGAGAATTTTAATTTGTTTAATCTGTTGAGATTATTCTCCCAAAAATTATCAAGTCTCATTTTACAGAATATATAACTCAGATGTGGATATTCAAAATGGTGATCACTTTTATAATTCAAAATGTTTTAGAAATTTCTAGATTTAATTATTAAAATATCAAGTATATGTTTAATTTCCTTTAGATTTTCTTTGGATTTGTTCTTTTTCTACGACACCTGGGCCCTGTTGAATGAAGAAGACGAGATAATTTATAGAAGATGGAAGATTTAAAGCAACATGCTTGCAAATAATTCTTATAATGTTTAACGAAAGGCTTAATAGAATTACATAAAAAGTCTTATGGCATCCTAGATGTTATTGGAGATAGTTAAAACATCCTATAAACTTAAATAAAGCTCTTTCATCTTCACAACAATTAGAAATTGGCTTGCATTGGAAAGGAAGCTTAATTCTGTGCAAATGATGATATGCATTACAGTTTTCAAAATTTTAAAAAACGCAACAAGTATAAATCAGTCTTTTCAAAACTGTAGTTCATAGCCTGAAGATGTCGGTAATATTTCTGGACCATGATGATGATGATGTTGCTCATATGCCTCCTGTCTGTGGTGTAGTAGATGAAACATTAATTAAAACTGATGCACCAACAGAAAATGAACCTTTTCTAGATAGACATGAAATCATTTTAGTGGTTTCTTATATTTCCCGCTCTTCATCTTATTACTAGAGCTGAAAATTCTAACTAAGCCCAAAAAAATGAAAATGGGAGTCTTACAGAGCATTAGAATTTCTGAGAAAACGTCCAATAGACTTTAAATTTAGGCAGAACATAGGCTTATCCAGGCAAAATATTAGGCATTTAAAAATAAAGATTTAGCAGTCTAGAATGCACATTATGGATAACAAAATGCGCAATGTGCAATTTAAAGGAATAAGATTTATAGACAACTCTGCCAAATTAAAGTATTTACTGTAAATGATAAAGATTTCTTCTTAAGTCAAGTGTGATTAATATCCAAGAAGTCTAAAAGGCGCTTTAGTATGATATACTGGAACAAAAAATACCAACCAAAAATGAACTGGAGAAAAAAGACTAAAATAGGCTAAAATAGGCAATGTAAAATTCAAGAAAAAAACCTTTTACTCAAGTATACTACAATAAGTATTCGCTGTGATCGATGAAGATTTCTCCTTAAAATCTAAGAAATTTAAATACTAATTGGTTCAACGGTTCAAGAGTCTCCATTCTTTAGCTAAATTTGTTTCTAGCTCTTTTAATGTCTTTAGCATTTCTGTCTGATCACAGACATATATCTCCAGCACATTCTAGAGATGCATTGGTTTCTGAAAAATGTTAATACCCACCCCCTGTAAGAATGTAGATGACTGGTTTTGGGGTCAAACATTATCTTTGCATTAGTAGAAATATTTTGGTCAAAAACAATATCATCGGCACTACAGCTACGGCTGAATTGGCTTCTATAAAGTTAAATAGAATATACAAGCCTGTTTTGTTGTATATACGAACCAATTCGGACAGTTTGGCTCTCTGACCATGTATGTACTTGAATATCTAGTATGTACTTTTTGGCAATTTAAAGGAATAAGATTTATAGACAACTCTGCCAAATTAAAGTATTTACTGTAAATCATAAAGATTTCTTCTTAAGTCGAATGTGATTAATATCCAAGAAGTCTAAAAAGCGCTTTAGTATGATATACTGGAACAAAAAATACCAACCAAAAATGAACTGGAGAAAAAAGACTAAAATAGGCTAAAATAGGCTAAAATAGGCAATGTAAAATTCAAGAAATTTCACTGACGGACCCTGTATATGCTGTTCACGATCTTTTTGCGTAAGAGTTGGCCATAGAGATTTGACATTTAGGTTAGAATCATTGCCATGGCTGGTAAATAAATAAGAAAATACCTTTAAAACGCACTTGATTCGATATCACCACACTGTTTTTTATTGAATTCTTATTTCGTGGAAAAGATACGTACTTCTGACAACATCTTTTTTGCACAGAAATTTTACAGCCCACCTTAACGCAATTAAATATATTTCAGATGTGACAACTTAGCAAAATAATACCATGGCCAGCCCTTACGCAAAAAGGGCGTGAACAGCATAATTATACTCATGCTATACAATGTACCTAAATGTAATTCTCGATTTTTTCTTTGTAGATTCTGCCTGTTTTGTTTCATTTTAACTCTTTGTATAGTTTTTCCATATTAAAGAAACCGTTAAGCTCTGTGATCAAGAGCAATTTAACGTGTAGCTCTAACATAAGGTACTTATGTTTTTCTAGCAGTGTAAACATTTATTCACTTTGAGCCATTATTGACAGATTATTAAGAAATGGTTCTAAAGATCACGGATTCGATTTCAGACTCAAGCAACAGATTCTGAAAGCTGGAAAAGTACAAAATATTGCATTTTTTCGTCAATGCCTTAGAATGTCCAGCACGACTAAAAAAGTCCTGTCAAGGGACTGACCGGCTCGCCTGCTTTGATCGAATCGGTGAATCTGTTCCTACACCTCTTGGCAAACCTCTATAACCTCGAGCGCGTTCGGGATATCAACCACATTTCCACATTGTAGATCTCTAATATAACCCTTGATTGAGAAAATGGACTCTTCTACGGCGATTTCCCAAGAACCAAACAAACAAGCCACCGCCTGTGTTGACAGCATGTACGAATTTAATTTTGGAGGTATATTGACAAATAATTTTAGTACAGCGAGATTTAAAAAACAATTTATCCTGATCACCTATGAATCTATTGATGTTTGTCTGTTCCTAATAAAAATTTATTTTGGATATGTCATTAAGATTTTGATTAACAGTACACATGCGTCAATGAATACATAGGTAAGCGCAATAGACTTTTTGTTCGATCTTGCTGTATAAGGAAACAATACGTTAAAAAATTTCCTGTAAAACAAAATTTATGATTTTACTTGAGAACGCAAATTCATATCTTACATACACTAAATTAAAGCAAAATATATCGCAAGATTAAACAGTTTAAAATCGTTTCCGTCTCTCCAGCGAGGTTTTAGAGATTCCTTCAATAGACACTAATTGTAAAGCGGTCGGTCTGCCAGAATCGTGTGGGTACACTCAACATTCAACTCCTCCAAGCCTTCTCTTCAGAAAACCTAAAAAGAAATCTGACATATTTGTCTGCAGCTTCTCCTGCTCAGGCTTCTACCTTGTCCTTATATCTGGAGAACATTCTTGAGAACTCTTAAGTTTTTTAATTTCTAAACTCCGCATCTGGTGATAAATAACGCTAAACTATTTTTCTTCACTTCCATATTCCCGCCATCTGTCTCTAGCTTGCTACCTTCTTTTTATACATGTTCTCAGACTTCTTCCACTTCTTTCTGTATTAGATCATCAGATATCACTGAATACAGATTTTCGATATCACAAACCTAACCTAAGTTAGACATATTTGGGAAGATTGAATGCGTGCCTCATTCATTTCTATTTTGTTCTAACTGATAACATTAATGGTTTTGTAAGCAATTGGTTGCAATAACTGATCTGGTCTTTTTATCTTTTTATCGATTTCTGTTCAGTAATTAATGTTAAAACTAGAAATTTGACAAACCAAAAAGCAGATTAATTTTTATTCTGTTGTATTTTGATTGTCCAGATGATGAGAGACCGTGCTTTATTAAACAATAGAGTGAATATAAGACAAGGGATATCAAAAAGACCCCCCAAGAAGCAAACTCAAAACCTTCTGAATTCGAGACATCAGTATAAATAAATCTTGCAGTTTGGCATATTTATGAGCTGTGAAAAATTGAAACCAATGATGACAGTTTCACGCGACATAGAGTACTATGTCAATGTTGGTAATTGGAGCCAAGAAGGTCAAAACAGTTCGCTAGAATAAACTATAGGTGTGGTTTAAAAAGAGAACTATGTAGATAGATTCAAAGTTTTAAAGATTCAAAAATAGCTAATCTACACGATCGGCTTGACGTTTTACTATAGAGTCTATAAAAACCCTGCATATACATATCTACCGCGTTGAAAAGTGATTTATTCGTCTAAAAGAAGCCTATCTGCAAATGGAATCTAATCAAAATGAAAATAACTACAACAAACACCTTGATAGTATGAGTTCTACGTACTCTTTGTCTTTGTCTAGATTATCTTTTGAATTTCTATAGTTTTTGAGTAACCAACTTTGTTTCACTAAAAGTTGGAATATTGGAAAAATGGTTTAACCAAAATTGCAATTTATTAGTTAGTGTTTGATATTTCCAAAATTCTTAACAAACTGAAAAAGAAAACACAGCGATGATAAAACAAATAGAATAAATCTTAGCTTTAAAAAGGATATCTCAAGATCGTTAAGACATGTTGATGGATCAAAAAAGCGGATAGTCAGACCAAGACCTTCATTATTCAAAATTACCTAAATTACATTAACCAATAGTAAAAAATACTTGTGCAGTCTTTTTTATGGAATCTCAACAGAAAAGCAGATTCTTGTACAACTGCAGAGCTAATTATGATTGCAGTTAGTTACTCAATCGCTTACTTATTTTATTGCCTGACGTAAACATCGTTTCCTATTTATTGAAATATTTAAGATGACTAATTGAACGAACAATCTTAAATTCTTGTCGTATATGGTACATACTCAAGGGCATTTCAGCATATTTTATTGTTTTCGAAGAGTTTTCTTAACATGTTTGCCTATTCATGTGCATTGGCTTGTAAGCATTCATTGGAATGTTCGTTTATGCGTTTTTAGTTGATATCACTACTTTAGTTTCTAGTTGTCTCAAGGATCGTAATTCATTTAAACTAATAAAAAGTGTGCCATAGTAAAATAAAAGCAAAATAATATTTAATTTAATTAAAAAATTCTTTAAACTTTTTATGGCTCTGTTTGATTAAGACCTCTAATAAAAGTGTTTTTTCAATATAAATTAAAGAAGATGAATAGACCATACTCATCTCAATTTTATAAGATTTATTTTCCAAAAGAAGTTTTAAAATTAGGTTTCATTCGATATTGATCTATAATAACCTTCAATAATAAAGCTATTGTTATCATGTTTCAACAGATTTTTATTTGGCATTCTTTAAGGGAAAGCGTACTCAAAAACAGTTTTGAATAAATGAGTGGTGCTTAAGTTAATAACGTATCTCTGCATAAAAGCAAATTTAATTATTGGGGATTGGCCGTATTTTATTCAATAGCTTTTAGTGGGCGGCTAAGGAAACAGGTTGATGTTCAAACCATATGTGTCTACACAATTAATACAAAACCAAACAAAAATACGGCATGTTTTATTCATAAAATGAATCATTTACGACCTACGTCAAGCTGATCCTTACTCGCTCCATGAATTTGAGGTTAACAAACGCTTTGTTATTTGATGAATTGTTACTACAAGTGTTCGTCTTAACCTCGATGCATTGTGGTGATAAATTGAAGCAATATCAGGGCAATTCTAACCGTTATTATGTTACATTTATTTTATAAACGCTCTCTCAGGTTATATATTCTATCTCGATGCGAAACTATGATATGGCCTATTTTTCTATCCATTAAGTTTTTCTCTTTTTGCAAATTCGTAATCTACAGCTAAAAATATCCATCAGAGATATCTAATCCAACACGATCATAACTCATAACTAATCAGATTTGACAAAAATCTAATAAAAATCCTTAATTACAAACAACATTCTTTAGATGTTTCTTGTGCATTTGGCGAATGAAGAATTAGTACTGACGGCTAGGCCAAATATAATTTCAAAAAGTGTTTAATGTTGCTTCTGCATAAACAGGAACCGACGTATTAGGGTTCGCGTGTTAACCTAGCCTTAATATCTCTTAAATGCAAGCGTTTTATATAACCAGCTTTTAAAACGACTTTATAATAAATTATTAAAATTATTTAAATAAGTTTCTTTGAACGTTTTTATGAGCTTTATTAACTAAGCTAATAATTTACTTGGTAGGAGTTTTAATTAAAATTAATTTAAATATCACTGTATTATCCTTGATTACTAGCGACTTTCTTGTGTTATAAATTATAGGTGAGATTTCTGTTAATTTATCCATCTATTCTTTTTTACAACTTTGTAAATAACACAGAATTACTCAGAATATCTACATTTACTCTTGTTTTTCTTGCATGAGTGAGTGCAATAACATTAATTAATTCTCTCCTTTTAGCGAGTTTTATAACACTAGTAAGCAAGTACAATTAATTTTAATTAATTTAATTTTGTATATTAGATGAAGTAAAAGGAAGTAAACAAACAAAGGTTCAGATTTTGCACCTTTATCAGAAGAAGTAGGTTATGATTTAATGTTGCAATTATACCATATCAGGATATAATGAATTTCCTTCCATATTAGAAAAAGAAATGTTTATTTATGAACAGATGCAATTTAATCGGCACGTTTTTTATTTAAATAAATTGGAAGTTTTGATGAAATCTGTCATAATTATTTAGTACAACCACATTTTGCAATATGTTTAAGGGAAAACGGATAAGTATATGGAACAAACGTGATTGACATATTTGGAAAGTGAGACATCCTCTTTCTCTTTCAGTGTATGCAGTTAATTACTTGCTCTTTGGGAAAATATCTTAAAATGGTATTACAGTTTATTATAGAAAGAAATCGGTTTTTAATGGTTTTTAGATATTTTTACTTAAGTATCGAAAATTGGCCAATTTGAAGACCTTTCGACTTCTAGCAAGGGCAAATCCACTTCCAAAAACAAAATTGCGGTCCTACTTAAAGAATGCTTTTATATAAATATGGCAGAACAATCAATTAAAACCTACAAAAAAGTTCCTTAACAGTGGAAAATATCAAGAACAAATTTCTGGACAAATTGCAAAAAGTGTGAGGAACCCGACAGGTACCCCTTTTTCACGTGAGCGTTTAACATTTTTCTTATCTCGGTAATGGAAAGTGCTATCGAGATGAAGCTTTGATTGATAGATAGGATGGGAGAAATTCTTTCAAACTAGAAGATCACCTGCGATCGTCTTTTGTTTTTTCCCTAATATTTTCTGAATTCCAGGAATGGGTTATCGTCAGATATAGGACTTTTATCCTTGGTAATAGAATCTTTTGTTGATTTCTAGACATATTTTGAATTTCGGAAAAGGACGATCTTATAAGCATGGAACTGGTAGCTGGTAAACTAAAAAGTATCTAGCGATCAAAAAAATAGGGACCGCCTTTTATTTTATTATTCTTTTAGAGTGTCGTTTGTATCTTTAAATTACTACAGTGTTGGACAACAAATTAGAAAATTTTCGTTTTTTAAATTTATCAAGAAAGATTCTGAGTAAGAGTTATAACTTTTTATGCAGAATAAGCATGTAATCCCCTAGCACTTTGCATAACCCTCATTAGTTTTAAAAACTTCAGCTGTTCTCTTTGGCACCAAGCAAGCAAGTAATGAGAGCAATTCATCTCCGCTGTATCCTTTGAAGTAAATTGTTGATATTGATTTCTATTTGTTTTTGGAGTCCTTTTCTTGCGTTATCATTTTTATAATAGACCATAGACTCTTCTTTGTAAAAAGTTCTGTTTACGGCATATAATACTGTTTTAAAATAAATAAAATTATGCATCTTGGTTTGTTACCTTGCTATAAAATGCAAGAGACTCTTCTTCAGAGATGCTTATACTCGATACCGTTTGTTATGATATGCACAATACCAACCATAGTGTGATGTATTTCATTGTTTGATATCAAAATACCGTTTTCATCAACAATGATTTTTCTTTCAAACTAGAACACTTTACTACCAAAATCAGTAATAGGTTCGTCGCTGGAAATAAACTATAGTAAGAAATTTCAGAATATGATTAGTGTTCCTGTCTTTGGTAGCATGCAGTTTAGAAATAATTTCCCTAAACAAAATATATTATTACCTAAATCCCTTCTCGCTTGCTACTAATACTACTAATGTTAACTCAACGTAATTTATTTGCATAATTCGTTGCTCAGAAATTATTTTTTTGATGAGCCAAACATCTTTAATCTCATAGGCTCTAGCAACAGAAATTAATATCGGCTTAAATGCAATATCAGGATGTCCTTTGGCTATTCCAGAATGTCTTATATATCTATAGCATTTGCTTCTCTTATTCACATAATCCTGTTTGGTACATTTTGATGGTTTTGTTAAACTGAACATGGTTTTAAAGTCAATACTAATAATACTCAACAATTTTGTATTATTTGATAGCATGTAAGGCAAAAAGTTAAAAATAAGACTTTCCTTGCCGTTCTATTTTTCATTCATGGCAAGAACTGATCCTAAGAAACTACCAAACAAACTATGATGAAACTAGCTCGATAAAACCATTTTTACACTGAGAAGTCGTACAAATTTGGCACACAAACGTATTCATTTGGCAGTAATAAAAACTAATGCAAAACAATTGGTAACCAGTCAGCAAGATACACACTCGAAACATACATATTTTTATATAATTTCTCAATTTTGCAATTTTTAGCAAATTATCTCAAAAAGTAAAATTTTCTAATTCGTTTCCCAACACTGTATAAGCATCATGCGAAGCAAACCATATCGATCATCTTTTGTTTTGTATACTATAGATGGTGTCGCTTATAGTATCAACAAGATTTACTACTACCGATCGTCCTTTGTTTTTTGTGCATGTGAAACTATATTGGTGCCCTATGTGGTCTTGCGAGATCAACACTTTTTGCTTGACAATCTTTCAAAAATCAAGTGGGTTCACCCGGATTAAATAGATCTAATGTAAAATAAGATGAAAGAAGGGAATGTGATTTTACTTTAATAGACTAGACTCCGTTTATCTGGTTTTCTCCTCAATAATCAGCTCTTGTTGGAGAGCTGGAGACATATGCGATGCGTTATTACTAAAGCAACAATCAGAATACTGACTGAGTCAACGCCGAAAAACATTCATAGAGAGCATAACATTATTGAAGATTTCAGTTGGTTCACTTCCATATTGTAATTGTTCAGTTTTCTCTTGAAATAGGATTTTACATAAAAGTTTGACTATTTCAAGATTTTATTGATATTATAATTCTTTTAAATTTAATGGGTTTATCTAGTGTTATCATTACCATCAATAGACTTATCTTGAACGAGACGATCCAAATTTGTACTATAGAAACAGAAAAATAATTTATTTTAGAATTTTTTTTAACTTTATTACCTAATGGGTACCATAATCCCAAATGTACTGAGAGATTGTTCTTTAGTTATCAGTACGTTCAGAAAAGAAATTTCCAAAAATAAGTAATTTACATTGGATCAGAGTTCAATTTTCAGACGAAAAGAATAAACAATATATAAGCAGCAAAAGGTCAAATGGAGGTAGTTTTATATTTTTTATTTATATTTTATTTACTTAGTTTGTTAAATATGGCGCAAATCTGACTTTGACAGTTGCTTTATGTTACGAACACATTTGTAAGTTAATTTTTTCCGAATGTGTACAACATCTTTAGTAACCTCACCTGTCATCTTTGGTTTTTTAATACACTGATCTAATTTTCATATTGTTTTATGGGTACACAATCTGTCAATTTACATAAACATCAACAATTGTTAGTAGGATTCTTTGTATTGTCTACCTCTGTTTTCTTTACCTTCTGGTTGTTATCTAGTCAGGCATTTCTTCAACCCTGTTTGATTCCAAATTTTCCAGAGAAAAACATCTCATTTCTGCTCACCTTACTCTTTGTTTGTACTAATCTAATAGTTACAAGCAATCTACAGTTTTGGAAGCTTGTAACTTATAGATACTATTTAGGGGCCCTATCGATTACGCATTACTGTAGAATTTCTGATGGAAGTCGGATTTATAAAATATAAAATTCTTTAATGGTATACAAACCCAAAGGTTTTTCGTCAACCGTGCCAGTTTGGAATATTTGATAAATGCCCTACAGCTCTACATAATGGTAGTATTTCTGACGAAAGGAATTTGGCAAACCACGCGAAAACTTATCCTTCTGAGATTAACTTTTTCAGTTATGTATGAATAACTACCACAATGTGCAGCTTTACCATTCTGAAAACACTTAACTAAACAACACTTACAAAACTTTAAAAGATCGTAGTTTCATAATCAAATATTTTTTGGGAGATTGTTCTTCATTTGCTGCAAAAGCTATGTAAGGCTGAAAAAACCTTAATTAAGTTTTTATTTCCAGGTCTTCTCGGTTTTCAACTTAAAACTAGGATGTCCTGTTCTAGACCAAGAAATCTAAGTTAAACTCACACAAGCATTATCACATATTTAGAAATACTAAATCGTTTCTGCCAAGTACACCATGCATATTATTTGGATAAGCTTCACACTCATACACTAAGCGTATTGTCATTTTATATTTTTTTTCTGTTTTATATAATTAATTCCAATAATCAAACATACATATTTTTAGTCAGTATATATAGTATATATAGATTGTGAAATATCTCTGGGCGCTTTATTAGGATGCCGGTTTATTTAAGCGTTTTCCGATGGTCAGCTTTGTAAATTGATTCCTGTTAAAATAATCCGTTTAGTAACAGAAAATTTTCATAATGTACGCATTTTATTATATTCTAGGCTTAAATAAAATTAAATGTTCATTGATTTTAGGAATAAACAAATCTCTGCCCGCCGATACTTCTAAACAAGTGAAACGACTCCAGTTACATTACAGTATTTAGTAAGGGTTGGGTACGGTTGCGGGATGGAAGGCTTGGCGTGACGCACGCTACAGGGCATTCAAAGTATTCGGTTTTGGTAAATCAAAGCGTTCTTTTGCCGTCGTTCAATTTAGTAAACCATTGTAGGAATTTGTGGTGATCTTTGTGATTCAGATCTCTACCTTTAGATACATATGTGCTTTTAGAAAGACTTTTAACTATCTATGTCCAGAAAGTAAGTTCATTTTTACTGGTAAAATAAAACAAATGTATATTAGGAAAAATAATTTATTGCAAAAGAATCTGTAGACTTAAAACTATTAGTCAACATAGCTACCACCATTTTGTAAGCATTTATCGTAGTGTGGCACTAATTTTTATATTCCTTCGTCATAAAATGTTGACGCCTGTGACTGTAACCAAGTTGTAACATGTTCTTTAATCTCATCGTCGTCATTGAATTTCTTGCCAGCGAGGTTTGATTTTAGCCTTAAAAACAGGAAGAAGTCACTGGGAGCAAGGTCCGGACTATACGGTGGGTGGTCAAATTGTTCCCATCCAAATTGAGTCAAAAGTTGCTGTGTAAGGTTTGCAGTGTGGGGGCGAGCATTGTCATGAATCAACAAAATGCCGCTAGTGAGCTTTCGACTGCGCTTATTCTGAATTGCACGACGCAGTTTCCTTAGCGGTAATTGTTTCGCCCCGTGGTAGAAAGTCCACTAAAAGAACACCACATCTGTCCCAAAACCCTGTGCACATGATTTTCCGGGTTGTCAAATTCGGCTTGGATGTTGTCTTTGCTGGTGACGATGTGTGCCTCCATTCCATCGATTGCCGTTTTGTCTCATGTGTCTCATAGGCTACCCAAGTCTCGTCCCCAGTCACTATACTGTTAAGGAAATGGTCCCCGTCATTGTGATAACGAGTCAAAAATTCAAGAGCAGCACCTAGGCGTTTGTTCTTGTGATCCTCGGTAAGAGTTTTCGGTACCAAGCGTGCACAAAGCTTTCGATATCCCAGTTCGTCATGAACAATTTCATGAAGAAGGGATCGTGAAATTAGGGGAAATTCCATAGAAAGAAGAGAAATTGTAAACTTACGGTTTCCTCTAATTTTGTCATTCACTGCATGAACAAGTTCATCATTAACCAATGATGGACGTCCACTTCTTCCTTCATCGTGCACGTTTACACGGCCGTTGTTGAATTTTTTTACCCATCTCACAACCATAGAATAACTCATTACATTCTGTCCATACACCTCAGAGAGCTGTTGATGAATGTCCACTGGTTTCAAATTTTTCGCATTGAGAAACCGAATCACTGATCTAATCTCGCAATCGGCGGAATTTTCAATTACCTTCGTCATTATAAACAAGCACTGTGACACGATAACAGCAGATAACTAACTCAAAATGGCGTCGTTCGCTTAGTAACGATACAAGGTCATTGCCGCGCATGCGCGGAACTGCGATCGCATCGCTGCAACGGCGGGAAATAGAAAATGAACTTACTTTCTGGACATAGTTATATATACCTACTGTATCAGACGAAGTTGTATTTCTCACGAGTGGAACTTAAACCAAATTTTATTAGTTATGTTTGGATCAAAGTTGATATCTTGTTGGGACAATCAATTTTGAATATTCGACGTGCAGGACAGTATTTTTGATGTTGATCGAGTGAAATATCGAGAACGTTGTATTTTATGTTTTGTCCAAATTCCGTTTGGCCATTTATTTCAAAATTTTGACTATTTTGAGACAACTATTGTAGAATATCAAAATAACCCTGCCTGTCTACCGTTTTGAGCTGCCGCAAGCATATTTTGATTCTGAACATTCAATAGAAAATAAACTAAAGCGAGTTGGTGCATTTCAGTACAAACAATCGAATCGTTTTCTAAAATTCATAAAACTAGGCTCGGACATTTTTTTAAATCAGGGTGAAGCCTGTGACTCAACGGGCTGCATCTAGACATTATGCAGACTTTTGCTACGTGTTTGCATTTTTCCCAGGGCCCATTATTAAGGGAGATAAACGATTGTTGCAGGGCTTTTGGTTCGCACTGTATATTTGTATAAATTTCTTGCTTTTTACAAATCTCTTACCAGATGAGTAGTTATTATTTAGAAACACTGTAAAATTCGAAGTACAAGTTACAATTTAAACGAACTAACAAAGAATTGAACTAATCTTTTTAATTTACTTGCATATCATTGAATAATCTGTCAACGATTCATATTCATCCAGTTGATCTACGTGGAGAAACAAAAATGCTTGTTTGCATGTTCACGATGTAGCTGCTTCCAGGTTGCCCTTATTAGGTGGTAGTTTGTCTCGAGCATATTGTACATAAGCTATCAATGGAACATTGCGTTAAGGAAGACAGCACATATAAGTATGGACACGTATGCACGATAATCTCGACGTACCAGAAATTAATTTTTTTTTATAATGTTTCAATCTTTTTTATTTTGAAACTAGTCAAGAATATCCTCTTGCTGCAGAGACAATGTGTTTTGTAATACTTATAAATACTTTAATCAGGTTTTGATAATATTTTTAATGATCTTTTTGAACAATATTTATACAGAATTTTTAACCACAAGGTATTTTCTATTATTAATCATGACATTTTAAATTGTTTTTGTGATGTTTAAGTATATCCCAGATTACAATTTTTAACTTTGCTGTAGCCAAAGCAATTTTATGCACCAATCGATAACACCATTCGAAATAAATTTATTAATTATTTTTTAATATATTTATTAATATTAGAAATTTGATAAGTATTTGCTTGTTTCTGAGACTATTTAATTTTTTATAAATAAATATCTAATATTGCGATATTATAGTATAATGTCACAGGATTTTCATCTTTCCTTGCGCATGTTTAAAGCAATTTTATTGATGGGTGCTTATAATTCTGGCAACATGGTAAAGATAAAGCTACTAATTTATAATAAAGTGTCAATCAAAAAGTGATAAGTTGTTATAAAAACAGCATATAGTTAGCGAATTCGATTAAATCTAACTTGTTTGTAATTAAATTAGATTAGTAATTTGTCCTGCATGATTGACTTGTCCTTAGACCGGTCTGGCATTCTGTTGTAACTAACAATGTATGCCGGATTAAAACCTTAAGAACTTGATTTAGTAGTAAATTACTTGCAATTGGGATTAAACGAGAGTATAAAACTGCATGAGAACAAATAAAATGTATGTAACAAACGTATTATATGGCCGTATTTCAACACTTTTTAAAAACTGTTTTAACGGAAATAAGGTTAATTGAATGTTAACACTAGGTTATTACACGCAAATATGCAGTTTCATGGACTTATCTACCAGTAAATATTGTATATTATTGGTTTCCCATGTCAGTTTTTCTTTAAAATACAAAAACGTGATTATTATGTTTTTATTCCACATTATTTGCACGCAATAGCAAAGTCGTTATAAAAATGCGACAAGGAAATATTTTAATCCATTCCGATTTTCTTTTTAATTAGAAAGCTTAAAAGAACGCGATTAAAAATTAATTATCGTCGATCTCCCATTGTATGATAATAAATTACAGGAATTAATAATGTCATAAAACTCTTTGTTCCTTTGCTGCAAGCTGTCTTATAATAATCGGAGTCGAACATTATTACCTAATGATTACCTTAAACGTTCACTAATAACAGTATAGCCACAGCTCGATATCATTTTATTTCCTTTTAATTACAGAAGTAAACACTTTTAATAGGTCTTTTAATGGTGCCATATTTTTCAATAACAGTCATTCCTGCATAAAATTAATAATCGAATTCGTGCGTTTTTAAAATCAACCTCGCAAAAACAAAGAGGTTCTTTCAATTTGTTTTCTTCGTGTCTAGCTTGTAAGCGTCAATAAAAATAATTTAATTTAATGCCATTACAATCAAATACCTATCGTTGTGCAAGTGTCAGTAAACATTGTCTTCACTTCCTAGAGTTAATAATAACAGCCGATAATCCAGTCCGAATTGCACGATTCTTCTTATAGTGTTGCGGTTAAGTACAATAGAATTGTAGACATGATTTGTGACAGGTTTCAGAAGAAATGTGCTTGTAATGGACAGTAATCTGCACGCACGTGAAATGTGGTACAAGTGGAATTCTGTTAGTTTATCTATCTCTGTCTTAACACCTCAAATTATTATTCAAAATAAAGAAAGGATCGAAGTTACGGAATGTCCAGAGTTCACCACTACACATTAAAGCCCGATTTTACGACTCGCGGCTCGCTCGACCTTTAACCTCAACTTTGAGTTATATGTTTAATCCTTTGCTTTATTTATTATACAAGCTCTGTTTATTGTGGGTGGTTATTATTGTTTAAAAATGAGTTAAAATTTAGAAAGCTTGAAAGAAAACTTTTTATAACTTTTTTAAGGATTTCGTCACAAATTTGCCGCAACAATTAAGCCATAACCTATAGAGAGAGTAAGAGTTTTATACGTTTCGGTCGGTTATATAAAAGAATATTTTAGTTATAGATTTCAGTGGAAATTCATTTTGATTTTAATTATAACGCAAAGCAGTACAGACTTCTTCGATATCTCAAAACATTGGGTTGCTGAAAAGCATAACACTTTTTTGATATAGTAATGCAAAACGCAAAGAAATGTTTTGCTCCAAATTTCTCTTCTGGCATTACTACATTACTAGCACTACTACAGTTTCCAGTAGTCAACTATTCTCACTTTCAATTACTGTTAACGTTCCGATGATTACAATAGGTTTCTTGATCACAGATTAAGATCTAATAAATCATCTATTAGCTTTCTAGATGGAATTAAAAATAATGATGTTTACTATCTTATTGGCTACATTTAGACGCATAGTCAGCATATTTTTCTGATAATGTTGGTTCAACCATGGCACGATGAGTTCAACCACGTTAAGGTCAAATCTATATATTTCAGTTATTAATACTTTCTACATTATGCAATCCTCAACCATCGTCATTTGTATACAAAATTACACCGAATGTAATATTAGGAAATTTTATAAATTGCTATGTGTAATTATGTTTGAGCTTTGAAACTGATACCATGAAACTTACCTTAACAATAGCATTGAACCAAGACGTACCAAGATTGGAACGCAGAGTTTAATTAGAATGAACTTTGTAGTGTATCGAATTACAGCTTTGGTTCCACATGAGTATAATTAAGTGGCACCATCATAGGTAATTTTGGAGATACAAATTGCGCGCGTAGCATATCTCTGTCTCTTAGTTTAAGAAAGTATTTTCCAATCACTGACTGATGACAAATGAGACGTGAACGTTGATGATAACTTTGTTTTCTTTGAGAGTCATATTATCCTTTACAGGATACCTAGGATTCCCCTGCTATGCTCATGTTGCGGAAGTTCAGTAGCTTTAAGTATTCCATCGTTTACGGTAAATTCCAAGCTTCCAACGGTGTCTCAGATTATTTTCTGTGGTAGTAGTAGTAGTCTCTGCATTACACTAACTGTTTAAGCTCTTGATTGCAATTGATATTATCGATACTACTTCTATAGAAAAAAGACAAGTAGATGGAACAGTAATGATTTGATCAATCCTCGTTTAGAACAGAAAGATCGACCTGAGCATCAAATCAATAAACAATTGAGTTCGGGTGGTTAAAAATATCTCTGGTAAGGTGTTACTCATTGAACCAAGACAATGTTACCATTCATAATAGTACGCTGCGCCGGTCGTCATCCAAGTTTAATCACTTACTGTTCAAAGAAATTTCTGTAAATTTGTTTCTTTTCTATCTCAGAAAAATTTATGGAATAAAATGTCATGTAAAAATGAAACTCTTAAGGCACATGATAACATAAAGAGTGGGAGGTATGAACAATGCAATTCTCAAAAAAAGTCCACATAAAACTGCATATGTAATTCTAAATCAGAGTAAGATGTGCATTGCGCTATTACGACGTGGGTTTGAAGGTACGTTAAAGTTTTGATATTTCTCAAATTTTAAATTTTAGAATTTCTAATTTAAAACATAAATGTAATACGAAGCCAGAGAGAATTTTTTTTACGATTTGAGGAATTTTAGAAATATCAAGCTATTCAAAATAAAACCATCCTCAGTGGTCTGGAGAAATGAAATCTCAATATTTTTGCTAATACTGAGTAATTATTAGTTGTCACATTTATTGATTTTTTAGAGTTAGTATAAATAATTGTGCTATTTGATTAATTGACTTTTCTGATTTAAGTATTATTTAAGAACAAAAATGTTTTGAAATCGGTAGACTTTTGTACTTGTGTTTTCATTATCACTAAGAGCAACGCAAGGAACTTCCTGTTTTCTTTATTTATCAACTAAGGGAAGTTAGTACAACTTAAAATTACAATTAATTTCTACTTTCAAGGTTAGAACTAAGCAAGCTCTAGAAGTGTCTGAATCTCAGACTTAGTAGTAAAATTGGTTCCAGTCGATATAGACCAGGGGTGGCCAAACTTTTAGACGTTGGGAGTGACTTTTTTGGTGAAAGTGTATCTGAGGGTTACAAAATAAGAAATTTTACTTGACTAGGCTTTCAAATCAGCTCTGAATTGATCACTATAATTTGTCAATGTTCACGTTAGCCTCGCGGGCGATTTCTAGAAGCCTTGCAGTCGACTGGCCGACCGCGGTTTACATCTTGGCCACCCTTAATACAGACTATATAAATTATTGTAAATATTTTTTCTTTTACATGAGTCCGATTTTCGAGGCTGTTCTAATATTCATTAATAGTCCATAAATAAATTTAATCTAAAACATCTACTTCTTGGCTTACACAGTACGTATGTACATATAAAGTAGAAAAAACTGAAAGATTCTATTCGTTGAATATAGAATTCCGCAAAGCAAAATTGGCAAATTGAACAAGATTCTATTAATTGACATGGTGCATTAAGTATGTTTCTCTCAGCTTCATTAATATACATGGGTAGTGGGCTAGTGGGTGTTGTCATTGCACTCTGATGCTGCCCGAAACTCTTTTGGCACATCGTGTTTATTGATGCTGACAGAGGTATGCCATTGCCTTGTTTACGATCTAAGGAATGCGTTGCACAAAGTCTTAGGAAACTCTTGAAGCCCGAAAATTTTAAAAAAGTTACTTTGTGTTTATTTTTGAAAGATAGCAAAGTTTGAGGTTTCTCGCTCTTCACTGGGTTTTGTGCAATCTCCGTAGTAGAAAGTTGGCCACCCTGTATGTTACTGCCCCTATCAGTAGTTTAATGTTTGGCTTACTCATTCTGAATAGGTTACATGCCAATTGTTTTGAAAAATCCTCTAGGACAGGATAGCGAACCTTTTTATGCTCATGACCTAAAAAGCCTTGAAAATCTGTATAACAATGAACGGCGTGTCAACTGTTATTTATACGGGCAATGCTGTAAGGTACTGCTAACGTTTCTGTTTTTTTTATAGTTGATACCACCCTGAGAAACTGGATCAAATCTGCGCTATAACACAATTTGCTCGCACACGCCATCCCTACTCTAGGAAGAAGACTGTCTCTTCGCCGGAATCTTTTCTCAACGTTTTTAGTACCATTACCTAGGCAGTGTCAAGCCATAGGTTGGTACCTGTCTTATCAAAGTCTTTTTCTAATGTGTTGCCAAGTGTTTGGTTTACTAGTTTTCTGTTGCATATGCTCATAACATGTTAGCATCAGCGAATCCTCACTGTCATTGATCATAAAGATTCTCTTACTGTTTTACATGAGTTAGTATTTCATGTCTCAGCTTGAAATACTGCTATGTGGAGATCAACCCGTATTCCATTTCCTGTTTCCTGTAGTGGCTGAGAACCATCAGTGTAAAAGATTAATTTACTCAACTTTATAGAATTCTGTCCATGTTTTCAATCTTCTTTTTGCAAAATAAAGATGGCAAGTGTGAGGTACTTGTCTAGCTTATTGAAGCTGATAGAATGTCGTTTTTGTGTTTTCCTTTCTGCAGCGCTTATTTCGAGCCCCCAACTTAAGCACTCAGTAAAGAGGGGACTGGTTTATCAGACATCATGGCGCCTATGAGAGTTATTGGCACCCCAATATAACACTTTCTAACAGACTAGTTATTACACCCTACTTAGTTTATTTCTACAGTTCTATATCAGAGTACTAGGTAACGATCATATGAAGACTGTGTATACTGTAACGGGTGTAACCAGTCCTGCATATCCAGCAAATCATCATGGAGAAGTGGCTCCAGTCTCTACCACACCCTCAGCTACGCACCCAAAGGACTCTTGTAGTTTGTTATACTTTCAGGGTGAGATTTAAAGGTTAGTTTATTATAGAAAATTCTCTCCGTCTACACAGATTGATATACAGTTCTGTCGTTTCAAACGCTTACCTGTCTTTGGTAAATGATACATCTTGCTGGTGTCAATTACAATGGATGAAGAAAATCAATACTTAGGTTTAATCTTTTTCTGGCAGTTGAAATAGAAATAAAAATCTTAAAAGTTGTTTGTTTATAACAGTTAGATAAATGTTAATGTTGTTAATCATCATCTACAGAACAGTCAAAACTTTTTAGATACCCTGTCTCACAATTCTTAAAAAAAGGTTTTTCGATATTGAAAAATCCGTAAAAGAGTAACAACTATCACTGCAAATTTTCCCTTAAATTCAGCAAATTCTTTTAGAATTTTAAGTTGACAGCTGGCATGGACATAGAAGTAAATATTTTTGTTTTTTATTCAAATACCGTTAATACCAGTTTCGTGTTTCGGACACCCTTCTTGTAAGTCCTTGCACAATTTCTTCGAAAAGAACGTACATCTTCCGTCCCACCGACAAGATTCCAATGAATAATGAATGTATGCAAAATGTCTTCTAATGTGTGAACAGATATACACACAGTGTGCTGTTTACAATTTTTTTTCTTAATTCGCAGGTGTTTTTCTTCAGTGCAATTTGTCTTCCACCTACGAGTATAAATTCCGACGAAAATGGGCTTATTTATCATCTACCTTTCTTTATTACATAAAGATAATTTATTTTTCGGCAATTATTAATTAATTAAAAAGAGTCACAAAAGAGTGAAACGTAAAAAATAACAGATGACAGTTTTATTGGCGAACGAAAACGTATATCAACCAAATTTTGCTTTCTATTCCATAAACACAATTTCCGGTGCCCTTTTATTTAGGTGCTGCTGTGTGGTTCTCGTGCGATGACTATGATATACGATTTTCAGACCAAAATCTTGATTTATGGAGGCACCTTTAAACGAATATGTTAAAATGTCACTGGTCTATATTCGCCAACTTTAAAATAATAAGTGCAACAGGGGACACCTACATGTCATATCCAAATGATTTTAGCACACACAAAGAAGTTGTAATCATAAAATAGTGACGGTAGTTTTCAGTAGGTAATAAAATAATAATAGTAATTTTATTTAATCTTTGTAACATAAACTATGCATATGTAAACATGGACATACCACTCCTATATATTAGTTTTCTATAATCATTATTTATTGACGCTCTGTTGAATTTTTATGGTCAGATTATGCTCCTCTACTTTGTTGGAATATTAGTAAAGATTTTCTAGATAGTTTTGTAGGTGTACATGTGTTGCTGCACATAAATTATTTTTATTTAAATATCTACAAGTGTTAACTTTATAACCGAAGAATTCTTTTTTATGCACTATTTAATTTTTTATAGCTTTAGTTTATTTTAGTTAAACAATATTCAATATAATATAATATACTACGTTTTATATTCGCAGCCATAAAGATTTAAAATAGTATGGACTTCGTACAACATCGTAACGTAAATAGAATTAATATGAAATTAAATTTTTTATATTTGGTTAATTTTTTAACAGAAATAAAATGTATTGCGATAGTACCTATGAATAAACTGTACCACATTCATTATTAAAATAAAAACTTACAGTTTGGAAAAAATTAAATGATGCATGGATTTTTAGAATCTATGGTTTTGAGTAACCATTAAAAGCAATACACTAAGAAAGAAAGGAAATGATTAACAACACGAATTCTAAAATTACTTCTTTCTAAAGTATACAAAATATACCCTCTACTACTTTCATTTTGTTTATTTGTCTATTAAAGTTGCTTAATTTCTGTATTTTTAAAATGCTAAGGCGATAGGTTGTTGTAGTAAACTGACATTTGGTGGAGGCGCCGCGACCACACGTCAGTTCCTATGTCTTATTTAAGATACTTGTTCATATAGACTTATGAATTGCATTTTTGCATTTCTCTGTCCTAAATTACTATTGTCTGACAGACAAAGATGAAAGACAAATACAAAAAAACGTAGGTGGTACATTTGGCACTGACAAATTACAGAAACTCAAAAGTACAATAGTAACTAACTAAAGAAATTTCCAAATTGATTAAGTAAAGCGATGCTTCTGAGCCCAGAATTAGAATACAAAATAATAAACTAACGATTACAAGTTTCCGATGTGATGAATGTCAAGAATTTGGAGATCTTGATTTTGATCTCAGCACGTAAAAAAGATTGCTGTAGATTCTGCTCGACACTGAATATTTCCGTGTTCTGTACTTTCAATTATGATGTTCTAATATTAGTCATTATGACGAGTCAATGCGATCTTTAATATGTGGAAATGACTACCACATAGCGCTTTGATGCTTTAGTAGTTTGGCATTCAACAGTCTGGTGCTCATCAATTCAATGGTGACAGAGCGTCAGAAACGACTACATTGGTTGGTGAGGTTTGAGAAGTCTGAGCAAAACCTCTTAAAAAGAATCAAAAATTATGTCTCTGTCAAAAAAGTTAATTAGATGTTCTTAAATTTATTTTCATTACTTAATTATCCTTTTTCTTAGCAATATAATCATAATCATCTCCATAAAAGACTTTAAAACCGCTTTCTAGTTCAACTTAAGTCACAAATGAGATTTTACCAAGGTTCAAATTGTGTAATAATTCGGGCTAATCTAATGAGCGTTAGTTGCGGATGTCTCAACGATACACACATCTGTTCAATATGAAACTAAATAGTTTTGCAAATGTAGAAAAAATTATTTGCAGTCTTTAAGATTTAGTCACTGTATCCACATCATACGAACCCCTAAAGTCGCTTCAGCAACAAGATAAGATCCACACATTTCGGCATCCTTCAAGTTCATTTATCCTCACTTATTATTTTATTTTGTCCAAATCTAATAACAAAACAATTCTACTTAATTTGTGTACCAACAATAAAAAACTAATCAAAACCAACAAATAATAAATCAAAGAAGTAAACTTTGCTAAACCTTGAGAAAAAGTTAGTTTTTTCAATAAGATACTTGCAATCATCAATTTCACAGATTCGATAACAATTTCAATTGATAAACTTAGTAAATAATTTTCGCCTCAAGAACAGATTAATCCTTGAGCCTTTTTTTGAACAATTTTAAGTGACAATAAGCTTATCAAAAACAGACAAAAAACTATATTAAACGTAAAGAACGCCCAAAACGAAGAAGATTGTAAATATACAAACAGTCTCTAAGCCACTTACTGCATCATTGTGAGTCCTCAATCGTAGGAACTATCCTCTTGCTAATTATCTTTCTAGTTTACTTCAGGCTTGTAGTGTTGATAACGTTAATAAAGAAATAGGAAGTTCTTAACAGACAGAGCTGTTGTAGAACTTTGATCCGTAATGATCAGCCGAGTGAAAAAAAAACTTCAACAGGAAATCCCGCTAGACGACAAACAAGAAACTTCCTGGAACAGTGATACGTGCTACAAAATGACTAATTATATCATATACCCCAAGTAGGCTTTTATTTATTTAAAGATTAGCAAACGTAAACTACGAATAATTAATAAATTGATAAAGTAATATCTGTAATTCTTTTTTCATCAAACTAGATTATATCCAGTTTTGATATTGAAGAGAAAAGTGAGAAAACTAGCAAAGTTTAGTTTTCAGGTAAAATCAAGTTTTAAAAAGTAATGCAAAAAAGTAATCCTACTCACAAATAGGGTCGACCTCAGGAGTTAGTGAGCCCTGAGACTGTTTTAGATTTTTGAGCCACTGCTTCATCGGTTCGAATAACATATTCACCAAGCCCAACTGATTCATAAACGATAAATCAAACAGAAAAACTAAGACAATTCAGAAATCTGTTCATTTGAAGATTTGATCTTTCTATCCAAACTTAAACCCTCAGCCATACTTCGCTAGACGTGCTTTGTAGGTATGTAATATAGTCATATGACTTGTGTAAGAAGTCAGCAAATACTCACATTTTTAGTCTTAGCTAGAATTACCTAATTTAAATAAGAATAAAGATAAGTTTGCTTTAAGCACCTGTTGATATCGTCTAAGCTGAAGAGTCTTTACTGCAGTTTTATTTGAACTATCTAGAAGTAAAATAAGAATGATATGAATGGAAATGTAGAAAATGTCTTAACGATTTCCTCTTTCCACTTCTCTTCCAAAACAAAAAGCTAAATAACAAATAATGGGAAAATCATTTTTAGCAGTCAGTAGAAAATGTCCATACGTTCTTTGGCGAAAGTACCTCAACAATCACCAAGCCAGAAAGAAATAGGTTGAACAGCAATAAAAAAGATTGCATGCTTTGGTCTCATCAAAGGACACATTCAAGAGCGCTCAGCGACTGAGATTCTATCTAAGTAGATTCCTTGAATGGACAAGTACTGAAGATTCTACTCAGCGTATAGATTATAGCCTGAGTTATCAGCGCTTTCAAAGGTAACGATGTGGGTTCTTTTCTAACCTTAAATTTAGTTCACAACCTCCAATAAAAATGTGCGCGCAATGTTTAGGACAGTTGCAGTAGCATGTGCTGACAAAATTTCTGATGGATTAAGAGGCTGAGCGTTCCTGAATGCACCCCGAGTCTTAATGTAAACTCTCTACCTTTATGTGCATTTAAATACGGTCTTGGTTTGCTTGTAGTACTCAGGGTCTAGGCGATGTCCGTGTTCTGAGACTCGCAAAATATTCATCTTTTGGAAATGAAGTGAAAAAAGATTCGCAGGAAAATAAATACTAGAACTCAAGAAAATAATTATTTTGTGTTATAAAGTTTTCTTTGAGCCTGTTTTCTCTTGTGGTCGAGTCAGATGATAACGCGTGGAAGATATTGTATAGGACCATGTTGGCGACCTCTAAATTAACGTATCTACGCCCTGAGTCAATCGCCTTACTGTCTTAACGTTTAAGGTCGACCCTGCTTACAAATGGTGCATTTTCAGGTGTAACATACGTTTTCTGAAAAAGTGCGGTTGTATCTCCATTCTGCATGTATCTACGCTCATGATAATTTGTTGACAACTGAAATTCACACAATAGCAGATAACATAGAGTAGAAACCATGTAAGAAGTTTTATTCTAATACTATTCGTTGTTTCATAAATAATATCAGAAAACAAGAAATCTTACATTAAATCTTGATACTGCAGTATCTCATTTTATTCGAAAATGCTACATATTACAAAAAACACTGCAACACTTTTTGTTCCCAAATTATTTGTAAATTCTAGAAACAAGGTAATTGCTTTTTTCCTAGTGGTATAACATAATCACCCAACAAAATACTAGATAGACACCCAACAGTAGAAGTTATATTTGGAAAAACCCATTTTAATATCGCAGGTCGTTTCGGAGATATCCAGGAAACAAGGTAACATATTTCAGAAGAGATTTCGACATCCTGTATCTCGAAAACGGTGCACTTTAGGTTCATGAAAGAAATTAGCACTAATTTTAACTCAGGAATGAAAGAGAGAAAACATTAATTAACATTGTAGGAATGGAATAACTATCAACTATCCTACCTTGGCATTTATCTCACTGAAAGGGATCTTTGCTTACTTAAAGGTTTACCAAGAAATTCTTACTATTTTTAGTTGAAGTGATGCAATGGTTTCCAAAACAATTTTTTTTCAAAAAGGAAAGTTTTATTGAAGCTTTTTGCAATTTCTACATAAACTAATGTTTATAGAAACTTTAAGTGAAATGAATTTGGAGATTTTGCCGTTAGTATATTTCTATATTTTGTATATTACATTCGATGTATTTTAGAAATCATCTATAAGTAAATTGTTCAAAGCACTTCAGAATTTTTATACAGTCTTGTTGGGTAAATCAAACGACATAAAGCTCTTGAATGTGAATGTAAATTGTCTATATGTTTTCTAATAAATATTAATAATAACCAAGATTGCAAATGCATTACGACAATTATTATGGTCATCTACTGAATGTAGATGCAATAATTGCCTTTATTATTTTCGAATTATAACAGTGAACTTTCGCTGCTTGCCGTAAAGTGTAATTGAAAATTAGAGTTGGCCTATTATATTAATTTTATAAAACGTTCATAAACAGCATATTGTGCACATAAAGAAATTGCACAACACAATGATGACTTTTGCCATGCAGCGTAATAATAATAATAAGTTGTGAATAGAACAGTAAAGTGAAGTAAAGAAAAGAATCACATAATAATGGAACAAAAGACTACTTCCGTGAGTCGTGTATATCTTCAATTTAAGTGACAGAAAAATAAATCGTAATGAATGAGAGGTAGCACTTTCTATTTTGCAGATTCGGTTTCACATCTTCCGTCGAACTGGGTTACACCCACACTCTCAAGTATTCACGAATTTCATGTTGTCTTCGATTACAATACTTGAACCAACGTAATATAATGCTGTATCGACAACATAACGCATGTCTTACTCCAGATTTAACAGTGCATGATAGCATTTCTAAAGATTATGTCAAACGTCGAACTGCTTGATATACTTACAATAGATTAGCTCTCAATACTAACTAACCTCCACCTACTTCGCTCTCTCCAACTAATTATATTTATTACAAACGCCACCGACGAGAATGAAGAAACAAAATTAAGTTTGCGATTAAGAACACAAGGTCTACAAGTACCTTATTGAGAATCGGCGATTTTGGATGATGATAATAATTTTAAGCTTTAAAAGAAAAAGCATACTTCGATAATTAATGATGATTAATAGATCCATTCTGACATCAGAGCTATTAAGGTCTCCACCCTCCCACATTGTAAACTAAAAACCTTGTTCTTTTGAAACAACTATACTCCTCTGTATATTTGGTAACTTCTAAGTCATTCATCCTTTGGTACAGATTAATCAAATCGATTTCCGGCATCATTTGCTTTGAAATTTATTGAGAACATGATGAGAGTTTTATGTTTCAGAGTAAAGTGGTGTTAATAACTATTTGTTAACATGATGAATAATTATTGGAACACATTTTAAATAATAATTTACAAATTGTGTAAACAAAATAAGCAAGGAATTAATTAAATAAAAATTGTTTCTTTTCATTTTCACATTTTATGACGTATAAAACGTTCAAATCTATATTAGTGATTTGAATGCAGTATTACAATACAAACCTGTGCTTGTGAATGATTTTTTCTTCTTCAAGAATTATTATAGTATTGTTAATTTGTTAACAGTTTTCGCCATCATATTTGCTACTAATAAGACAAATTTAGAGATATCTGGTCTCTGAACTAGCGGTACTACATGCTGACAAGTCATCAACTGTTTTACTATACTTCTTATCACAGGCATGTGACCTCACGTGGCCTACTTGGAATCGTCCCTTTTTACTACTTAGACCCACAATATCTTTTTGTCGGGATGTATGTACGTCAAATAATCTAAACTTGCTGCAGCGTTCGGTGCATAGTTTGGAATTTTATTGGACATCTTATAACCTTCCTGTTTTTCAAAGATCATCAATCCAGATGAATTATTACTGAGACTATTCACTAAGTTTTGGGTAAATCTATTCCAAAACAGATGGATGCCAAATAGTATCAAAGCTTTGGGCACGCAGGTATATTCGTTGATCGACTTCCTCTTCTGTGATCCTTCTCGCTTATTTACTTTTCGTTCATTTTCCGAATGGTGCTGATTTTCTCAAAAAAGTCCGTTTATTTCCTTTTAATTAGATTGTGATAAGATCATTTTGGGAAAATCCGTTTTTCTTATCAGTATTGTGATTTTGTGATTTGAATTTATTATATCAAAAAATTCAGGTCTTCGATTTTTGGACTGTGCCGACTCCATCTTTGGTTTCTTCTAGTTTTTCCTAATTTTCACTTACTTTTAGTAAGATACTCAGTTGACAAACTCGTATTTAACTTTGTTTTCTGTAGCATAGACTGCTTTGGACTTCCACTTCCAACCCGCTTATGCTTTTGCACTTTCTTGTTTGGCTTGGCCATATCATTGCGTCCAAGCTAGAATGTTACTAGTTAACTGGTAGCTTAGATCTTTACAAAATAAAAAACTTATTTCCACTTCTAAGTGCATTTATGATATTCACGCAACTACGCAGCTCCACTCGGTAATGTTTTATAATTCATAGCCATTCAGAACCAAAGAACAGTTTGGGCACTTGCTGTTATATGTACCTGCAAAAGTGTGAAACATCTTTCGGCTGCAGGTTTCTGATTTAAGTTACATTTTAGGTGGTGCTTGAACGCCGAGAACTTATCTAACTACTTATTCCTGAAAGAGAAGTAAAGCATTAAGGTGGAAGCGCTATACGGTACTGTATGTGAATTTCCTTTAACGCGAAGCATGCAGAGTTCTGTACCATTTTACTGATATTCTACATTTAGCATGTCGTGAAGCTTGTTTGAAATGTTTAAAGATGATGAATAAGGAATAATGCGTAGACAGAAATACACTAAACAACAGCTTTTACGCTTAATATTCTTACCTACAAAAGACGTTATCATAATTCCATTTAAACCGCAGGCAGGAAGAAGCTGGACAAAATTGATATTCAGTTTAAAGTTGGTCTCTTTAAGACAAAAATTGGTTGATGCACAAATCTTCCCTTACCTTAAAATCTTAAAACCAACTATAAAGCTAAAAATTGGTAAACGCTGATTTCGAATAGCTTATGTTGTGGGTGGTGGAAATGCGTAAACGAGCAAATCACGTTGCGCCCATCGATCTTAATTGCTATATTAGAAGAATGTTGCCAGAGTACTGAAGAACTAGCCGCAGAACCTGGATGTTGTAGACGGTGGCTGGCTACAACTTGCGTCATTTTCTCAGATTTGCTATAGCTATGTTGATTATATAAAAAGAAACTATAGTGGCAATTGCATCATACTATAAGTACAGATGACATTCAAAATGTGGTGCATTTAAGAAAATCAGAAGAAAGTAAGAAACCAGTTTACACTGCTAGAAGTAGCACAATTTTCTCATAATGACACAGTCCAAATTCTTTAGAAATGTCTCTAACAAATTAAAGGAGTGTTTATTTTTTGTCAGAGAAATTTGAAGACGCCAATTTTAAAATTCAACTAAGATAGCTCCTGGTGACGCTGGTTCTCACATTGTAAGTGCTGCCTTAAAGTTGTCTGACCAAGACCAAAAAGGCATTGTAGTCGGTGAGGTTACTGATTTGTTTGTAATTGTTTGAGATATTGAGTAAAACGTATTTGACTTTCTTTACAATTGTATAGGATAGACTACTTATTTTAATCATTTACTTTCAAAGTTAGGACTTTACGCCTTGACATACAAATAGACTTCAGTGCAAAGAATCTAGTGGTATCCTAAATTCAGTATTATCTGTTTTTCGAGTTAGGGCCTTTTCTCTTGACAGCATAGTATTCATTACATTAAGTCGTAACTCCAGCTGGAGAATATTTATTGAAAACATTATAATATAATCGATAAGCAAGATGCAAATGTTATAATCGTAGCAAAACAACTGATCTTTCGGTACTTTGACCAACATCTAGAGAAGCAGCCCAACACGATTTAAAGCCGATTCATACTTTCGGTCCGGTCACGGTCCAATCACTGTCCGCTCGCAGTTAAGAAATTTGGCATATTATTCACATTATGCGATCATCCATCAGTCTAGTATCGGTCAAGTAACATTAGGTACATACAATGTTTAAGAATTTCTCAATTAAGGAATTTGGCCGTAATGACTTATATGTTGGACGAAGAAGAATAAAAAAGGAATCGCCCAGAAGAAAAAGCATAGGAACATTAGGGTACATCCAATGCTTACCAATTGCAAAACAGAAGGAGAGTTTTTCACTTCGTACAAAGACCTCGTGGATCATGAAACAAAATTTGTTCCGTACTTTCGCTTTCGGGTGTCCAAGGATAAGTTTAAATTGCGACATCAATTGCATGCAAAATATGAAAACTGCGCCTGATTTGACCGCCACCTGTTCACAATAGTGGTCTAAAGCCGAATGGTACGGTCTCAGTTTGCTCAAAATATTCCTTCGAACAAAATCCTAGGTCACTCCTAATGTGAATAGCTCAATACAAAATGGATGTTACAATATTTGACTTGACCGTGACCCTACCGTGATCAGACCGTGACCGAACCGAAAGTATGAATCGGCCTTTAGAGTGACGAAGTGTAGACTTCGCGTGAAGTCTCGCTTCCGGCTACTACTTGGAGATGGAAGAAAGAAGTGTATCATTCGTTACCAATTCCTACATTTGATCCTGAAAACCCACTAATACTTGTTTTCTGCAGCTGGAAAAAAGATTTTAATAAAATGTGCGACTTCCGCTGCGAGGAGACGGTATTGCATGCACTCCTATGTGCGGCAAATGCCTTGAGAGAAGATGATGATGAAATATTCCAGATACCTACAGCAAGATTGAGATGTATCTGAAATAAACCAGTGTAACCAACTAAATGTAGGTGGACCATCACAATCATTCGTCAATTAATGGGATGAATAATAAATTCGTGTGGTAAGTAAAATATTATTTACTTAGGAAACTGCAGTACAAACGGCTACAAAATAAATCACCTCTAAACGGAAGAAAATTGCACTAGAACTTTGATTGTATTTATTGAATATAACTGCCGTCAGCAAGCACCTTAATTTATGGAGCACAGGCTGAATTTTCCAGACTATTAAAATTGTAGATAGGAAACAACATTTTTGAATCAGTAATATCGCTCTAAATTGAAAACAGGGCTACTTGTTAAATCTACTCTACGTTATCTAATTTTTAAGACAAGTATTTTTAAAGAAGTCCCTGATAACACCCACAATTCTCATTTTGAGCCTCATTGAGAATTAGTCGACCCCCTTCACATAAATTTTCATAACTGTATATATTTGCTTAAACTAAGAGGAATCAAGCTTTATGTTTTTAATTCGTTTTTGCACTATACCATAAATTGGGAATATTTCACATTGGTTGAAATCTTCCTTTTGAAAGATTAATTAGCTAGGCCTTGGTAAAATACAAAGAATAAATAAAATAGATGATGGAGAAGTACTTACCAGGACTATTGTAACCGTTAGATGGTTAAATAAAAAGGAAAAAAAGTTCAATTAGGATTAAGCAAATCCCTGTATTGCTTTGCGTTTGAAGTTTGAAGAAGCGTCTAGATCTACAGGGTGTTAAGTAATATGTAGGCAGTACTTTAGGAACAGACTCTTTAACCATAACGTAGGTCAAAAGACATATGACCAAAATGCACCTTGTTTGAGATACAGAATGTTAAAAATGTGTTAGAAATTTCTAATACTCTCAATATTTCCGGAGAATAATATTGAAACGAAGGTTTTTGTATTGTTATTATCAAAATTCTTCTATTGATTTCAGATTATGGTCAACTGCATATCTTTATATCAAAATTAGAAGTACTTTTTACTTTTGGCATCTTTGGAATTTTGAGATAAAATTTCTCACGCGATTGTTGCTACATGGCCTCTACTAAATTATCAGATGAATAGCCCCGCCAGCACGTACGTCAGTACCAGATTCTTAAAAGCTCACCTTTTCTTCTGTTATTTTGATTTCTAACTAATTTGACAGTAAATACGAAATAAATATTATTTTTGAATTATATCATGATTTTAAAATATGATCTTGTTTGATTTAAAGATTGTTTGTATTTGAATGCAAAATCTTCCACGGTTTTAGGTTGACCACTGAAAGAGATGAATATATTTATTCCTATTATTCTTGAATTGCTGTTTGCTACCGCAGTCATATAAATTGAGTAATAATTTTATATTGTTTATTTAAGTATGGTTATAACCAAGTAGGTCTTTCACATAGTACATGCCCATAGAGCTACTTGAATGATTGATTCATTTATATAATAAAGATATTGCTATTGTCACTTTTCTTGTTGTTTTATTATTAACTCTTATGGATAGTCTTAAATTCAAATTAATATATCCGGAATACGTTATTTTCACATTAAATAAATATTCCTGTTGCATAAAAGACAAAAACCAAAATTTATTACTATTACATACAACCTCGAAAAGTACAAGACAAATTAGTAATTTTATTTTATATTTCAGGCCCCAGTCGAGAGAGGCTTTCATGTAAAACAAACTCTGCAATAATTAAAATAACAAGTTAAAAATACTCGCAAAGTTTTGCCTTTTCCATGTACTTGGCTGGCATGAAAAATTAACCAAAATGTTAACTGGCACCCTTTAAGGACAAAACGAAGTAAGCAGTAAAGCTAAAGATAATATTTTTAATAAATTATCCTGATACCAGTCATTAACCTGGTCGATTAAATAAACGAGTTGCAAATGCAGGCAGACAGGTCGCGATGTTCTGGCTCGTGATTAAGTTACGAACACATGTACTTTTACTTTAATATTACCTTCAATTTGTTTAACTGTCAATTTTTGCCCGAGATGTCATGCAGAAAATTTGTGGTAACAAAAATTTGCTTATAGTCCTATTTAAATGGGAACTTATTTTTCACGGCAACAAGCTTATTACATAACAGCATTCTTCATTCTTAAGCTTGCACTTGTGACCCAACGTCAGGATCACGAACGCCTTATCCCAGTAGGAATTAATTTATCGGACTGACACAGCATTCACCTTTTATAATTTCAGAAACTTAACTTACAGTAAAGCAAAATTATGCTCAAGTAGAAATGTACCGAAAATGCTAAATAAATAAACGTGTACACAGTGTATTTACATAACAAGATGGAAGGTATTCTTGGACGTATTAAATTTCGACATATAAAAAAATAAAGATTTTATTTTATTTCACTCGCACATCTACATTTATAAATATAAATTTCAATTTTGTAAACAGAGAAAGGAGTAGTTTTTGCACGGGAAACCACACAAAGTCCTTAAAAGACAAACAAGCAGGACAGTGAGGTTCCTCGACAATAACAAAATGTGAACCTGACAACCTGACGGAAAAGGTCTTCGGATCCGCGTTCAACCACGATTGTTTTTAAATTTTAAAGTCAGACGGGGTGTCAAAATACGACACTGCAATTATCTGCACATAAATATGTTACATTCTGACCTTTAAAATAAAAATTATTTTAAGGTCGTACTTGCATCCTACTTTGGTAAAGGTAATATTGTTTAAAAATCGAAATATATACGTTTTGTGTGATATAAATGCATGGCTATTGTATAATTCATTTAGAATCTTTTCTAGGAAGCAAACAAATGTTTCTTTTTATGGTATCAACCAATAGAATGAGTAAATGTTAAGGTCAAGTATGCGTATTCATATACATATGAATAAGCTAATTCAAAGATAACGTCTAACTAGATAATAATTAACTTTAATTTTCTATTACAATAGACACACACACACACTTTCAGTACAAAAGTGAAATTAAATAGAAAATATTTTCTTTTATACTAAATGACACCAAGGTAAAGTAAGACGTAGTTTTGAATCCGTCTTTATTATTTATTGTATTTCTTTCTAACCAAATCGGTTAAAAACAATTTCCACAATATGCTATAAGTATTCTAAGCGTTTGCGTCTTCTCTGATTGCGTAATTTTCTCAATAAAGACAACTGCCAACTACCTGCAATCACAAGATAGCTTCGTTAGAATAGAAATATGAAGAAATATTACGGATAAAAGCTGCATAAAACGATTGTCTGTACTTTCTAAAATTATTCTTACCTACACAAGGTGCCCCGTAAAACAGTGACACTTAAAGCTTAAATCTTTTTAAATGGAACGCCCTGTATATTTTGCTATCTTCTTATTGCTCGTTTAACGCTGATTATAGAAAGTACAGAGAATCGTAATGTAATTTTCCTCAAAAATATGTTTGCTGTATTTCCACAAATAACGATGGTATCCTCCAATTACAGACCGTTGGGACACCCTGTATACGTGAATACACATTTCTATTATTGTTGGCTTGCATGTTTGTTTCTCATTTTGTAGAAACGTTACACGTCTTATAAATTTTAATTAATATTTCTATTTATACCCTATTGTAATGCCTGGTGTAAACAATGTTTATCTGTCTTTTAATCGTTGTAACTGAAATTACATTTGGCATCAGAGAATTTGAAATACTGTATTGAAGAATATTTTTTACATCGAATTGCACTTATCTTAGACATTAGAGGCTAATTTACTAACACAATAATGAAAATGAAGAAAAAGTTATGTATAATGATAAAACAAGATTCGTGAGGATTGTACTGGCTCGTTACCAAGCACTGTATACAGCAATAATCTCAGTTAATTTAATTTTCTCTTATTTAATCCTTACGCTCATCTCTTCTATTCGCATTCCCATTTTTTGGGTGAAAAGAAGCTTCTGATCTTTTAACAGAATAATGAAGCACAATATTGTTAAAGAAAAAATCTTGAGGGTTGACGAAATATAACCAAAATTTAAAGTACTTTTTCTCTAAATTTTAGTTTTATTTGAGCAACTCTCAAGATTTCTTCATTAACAATACCATAAGTGGCCAAGAACTCGTATCGAATGAAACGTGATACCTTTCCTTGTTTGTTTATTGCTGCAAGAAAAACCGCGCAGAACCCAATAAGTAAGGGCAAGATGCAAAGTTTAACCTTTTAGTCGGATAATGTTTTTTGGAACGCTAGTGTTTTGCAATAGTGATCTACTTTTTAATTGCCACACTAAAATTATTATTTTAACTTGTCAGTTTGGCGGTGGAAGGTTTAAGGTTAATAGGCAAAATTATTAGCATTCTTTCTGGAAATAAAAACTAAATATTACTAGTAGACATATACTGCCCACGCAAACGGTAGTCAAAGTAATGCTGTTTAACAAGAAACTTAAATTGCGACTAATAAAATCTTAAATCTATAGAGAAAGTCATGATGATAAGAGCTTCTTTAGAGGGCATCAGTCCATTGTCCTGTATCAGTCTGTTTATGATACTGCACTTTGAAAACCGTCTACCTAGTATGATATCAACCGTTGCGTTATAGAGTTCTCTTAAGCAGATTCAGCCAGATTATTGTTAACTTCAATAATAAGTGTTTTAAGACATTTTTGCATAGCCAGCAAAAATGTGTTGGACACCTAGGGCAATCTCTTGGTATTGCAAACTACCGGATAATTGCATTTTAGGCTACTGACTTACTCGATATTATCTAATAAAACTATTTTTTAGGAATGCGTACGGAAATACTCTGCCTAGGGGGCCTTCATTTCTTAGCGTTGCTAGAATGTCTCTACTAACCGTAAGGACAGAATCTATCAGTTAAGTACTCTTCGTTTTCTAAAAAGAGTTTTGAGCCAAGTACATCTAAAAAAAAGCCAAGCATTTTTATTCAGTACATTTTGCTACTGATTTTTCGCTACATCCTACATCCTGAAAACATACAATTTCACTATCAAACAGATTTCTAACGCGCTCTACTTTTTCAGTTCTAGCTTTTTTATCTTCTTGTCTTAATTGTACTCAGACCAAATCTATTGGATTTTTCCTAGTGTTTTCATTAACATCCAAAAACTGTATTTTTAGAAAAAAATATCCGATGAATTTACCATGAACTTTCCAATTAGAAAAAATTTATTTTAGTAAACAGTTCCAATTTCATCAGGGTTCTTAATTTGTTGAAGTTTATAACTGGAAAATCTGCTAATTTTGTGATAAATCCATAATTGCAGTAAATCTGTAACAAGTCAAAAGAGTCTGACTGGCCACCCAGAGGTTTTAACAGATTCTAAGGAAACAATGGTCCTTTTGAATTTCTACAAAAACAAATTGACGGAACCATAAAGCGGAAAAATGGTTTAGGTACCGGTGATGGCGTTCGTTTTTTTCTTCTAGGTTTAAAAGCCTGGTGATCGTACAGACACGGAAATTTGGTCATTGGTCATGGAAGATTAAAGACTCTTTAATAGTGTAGGTACCAGCAATCGCAACGGATCCTGGGTCTCAAGGTCTGGTGATCAAAATATGGAAATTGATGGTGAACGATTAAGGAGGTTCGCTAGGTTCTTTGAAGAGCAGGAAATGAGACGGAGATCTCAGACGGTTTATGTTGGTGCTTGTTTCATTTGGTTCCGTCATATGGCACTTTTTGAGATGCAGTAACTACATCACGGTACTCTACCGCTACTTTTGTATATGAGTTTACAACAGTTTATCATTATTATTATTTATAAATATTTCAATTTTTAAAAAAGAAGGTTTATTTTTGCCCTACATACACAGAGAGATAAATAGGTGTATAGTTAGTAATTTTCATCGTAGCATCTATTCCGTAGCAAACCATTATGGATTAGACAACGGCTTCTGGAATAATGGCAGATGCGCTCTGATAAACTGTCTTCCTATCTCACTATTGAGTTTGCTAACATGGAAGCTTGCCCAAGAAAGATCAAGTATCGAATTTTCTTCTTCCAATAACTGTCGCTCAACGTGCTCTATTTGCGGCGATTTTGCACTCACTACGCATCCAATGAACCTGCAAATAATATGTTTTTGTTAATGTTCAATGTTTAGGCAACAGGAGGATATTTTAAATATAATAATAATAAATATGAAAATAATAATATAGAAATGATAATATAAAAATGATAATTCGAAACAGAGAAGAACCTGCAAAGCTTAAAAACTGTCTGTGGGGGTTTTTTAATTTATGTTCATGAAAAAGGAGAGTGAGGAAAAATGTTATATATGTTGGCTTCTCTGATACGTCGTTTCAGGTTTTTTGTTTAACACAACGGTTTCCACCACTGCACAACTTTAAGGAAAGTTTAGGACCTTTTTTTCTGTTTTGTTAAATATCGTTGGCAATGATCTTATAACAGCAGGGTTCGATAACGTTGGCATTTAAAAAACTGTAACGTTCCAGCCGTGGAACGAGCCCACTAATAGTGAAGACTTCGTTCCTTAAACTCTGTGAGCAAATAACACCTTGTTTTGCACGATTAACCACAAGTGTGCATAGAGCAGAAACCCTTGCTCCACTCTGTTGTAGAACATACAGACCATCCGTAGGAAACATCTCGTTTATTGCGGTCTTGTCCTTACTTCTTCCATATATCGAGAGAAAATACACATTTTTGTGTTGGTCCTTTGAAATTCTCTTTCAATACAACGTAGGATTCAGCCATATCTTTACAAAGTGAGCATCTAAGTCACAGTTTAAATCTTCTGGAACAGTATTGCTAATGATATCGGCAGTTTCTTGCAGACGAACGTTTTTTCATCCTTGTTTATTAGCAAGTAGTTGCAAAAAATGCAATTGGATCATTTAATCTGGATGTGTGAACATGTATTTCTTTAGTCCCAAGCAGCTGGCTCAGTATCTCTTTCTACATACATCAAAGTCAAGTTATACTCTCTGAAATCATATTTTAAGTCTTTGCTTTCAAGCTTCTCTTAAATGTATTCTATCACTTCCGCAAACTCCTTAGTTGGGCACAACTTCTTTTAATTGGATTCAAAACTGCACTGTCTTCCTTGTCCGTGTCAAACAGATTAGTCACTTGGTTTCCTGCGCTATTGTATTACCGCTGCTAAAAAGCAGCAAGAAGTTTAGTGTCGGAAAGCTCAGTAACACATTCTTTCACCTTTGAGTCAAGTTCTAGGATCGCGACGTTTTGTAAGAACTTTTTACACAAAAAGTACATATTCGACTAGGTATTCACTGATGTCCCACTTGCTGCAATGCTCTGGCGCTTCAAGTTTGTTGTTCTTAGCCAACCTTAACTAAGCCTCTTTGAGCTTTGTGTTGTTAAATTTGATACTACAAGTCTTATTCCATTTCGCCTAGTAACGAATAACAGCATTTTCGAAGTTACCATATAGTTATAATGAGTCAACGCAAACATTAGTTGCAAGAAGACCTAGAGGCAGATTTCTTGCTACCGGCAATAGTATTTTGCATTACGGTAAGCCTTATTTAGATTTTGTGAAGGACAACCAAGGTATTTTTGCTGATTCACTTTAGCACAGGCAACACTTTGCCAGTTTGAAGGCATATGGTTGTAACTAACTTGTAAGGCTGAAACATCTTTTTTAACCACAGTGGTACGCACCCGCACGCTTTAGAACGATTCGAAGCATTTGAAAATCTTAAGTGTAGTTTCTTGGTTGCTTTCGTTTGTTTTATGTGCAGATCGAATTTTAATAGAAACTTTCTATGTATAAGGAAAAGCGAAGTTGTGAGGGATGATCAAACTCACTTATTAAAAAGGTACTTTTACACAACCAATATTCTGCGATGAAAGATCATTTTTGTAGTATTTAATTATTCTTATATTTCTAAAACTGTTTAGAGAACATTCCGAAGGTCTTTTACTTTACATAAAATATTCAGAAATTGTTTCTTCAAAGTGACCACAAATGGAATTATATATGTACAGCGACGGCCATTTTTTGGGTCAATTTTTGAAAAGTAGGGGAAAACGGGGCTAGTTGTTACAGGGGCTAGTTGTTACAAAGTCAGTAAATTTATAGGCATGCGGTCTAGACTACCCGAAATGTATCTGTAGAAAGCCTCTATGGTGCTTTATCTACCAGCGAAATATGGAACTTCTCTTGGTATGAAGTTCCCTGTAACGGCGAAATCATTGTTTTGAGTGATAAATTTGTTCAGAGTATATTAGTGTTGTGAAAGTTGTGTGTGTTAAACGGTAAGTGGTACGCCCTAACTTTATATAACATTTTAAAGCTGGTGCAGTGCTCTATTGTTTGCATTAGTAGTTTTGTAGAAATTAAGGCAATATTTTTCAATAACAGAAACATAACCTACTTATTAGTGTGGGGGCTAGTTGTTACAGTAACTAAGGGGTATGCTGTTACTGTAACAACTGACCCCATAAGAAAACTAAGTTACATATAAATTTTGTTTTAGCTCAGATGATGTATGCAGACTTTGTGGCTTATCAAAAGTTAAAGTGATTGTTACTATGTAGGGGTGACTAATAAGGCTTCGTTATTTTTAGATTTTAACAATGGTGCGAACATACAAAAGAAAAACTACCAGGGGTAATATACGGGTTGAGGTCTTTCAGAGAGCTGCTCAGGCTGTCCGAGAAGAGAAAATTTCTATGAAGGACGCTGCTGCTCGTTATGGAATAAATTTCATGACATTGAACCGTTATACTAGGAAGAGTTCAGCTGCTGGAAATTCAAATAATGTAGTCACAGTAAGTTATACATTACATAGAAAAGTATTTACGAATGATCAAGACGAGGAACTTGCTGCCTATGTTGCACATTACAACTTCAGACCTCCGCAAGCTCGCATACGAATATGCTATTGCCAACAACATTGCCATTAGTGAGGTATGTAAATCAAGTTCAATGGCATCTGAGGATTGGTTATTTGGTTTTTTAAAACGTCATACCAATCTGTCGATAAGAAAACCAGAGGCCACCAGTCTTGCTCCGATGTTCAGTTTTTTTATTTTTTGACAATCAGTATATGATAAATATAAATTTGGGTTCAATGAAGTCTACAGCGTTGACGAGACTGAGTTAACGACTGTACAGAGACCGTCCAAAATAATTGCTACTACGGGAACAAAGCAAGTTGAAGCTGTCACTTCAGCTGAAAAAAGACAACTTATAACTCTAGCACTAACAGTTAGTGCAAGCGGTAACAGTATCCCACCCTTTCTAATTTTCTGTCGGAAGAATTTCAAAAATGTTATGTTGGCAAATACACCACCTGGCTGTGTGGGTGCTGTACATTCCTCTGGATGGATGACCAGCGAAAAGTTTTTTCTATTCATAAAACATTTTGTTCGATTTGCTCGATGTAGCCAAGAGAAACCAGTTCTATTAATATTGGATAACCACGAATCGCACTTATCCATTCCAGTTTTAAATTTCTGCAAATCCAATGGAGTTGTTCTTTTTAGTTTTCCTCCACACGCATCGCATAAGCTGCAGCCCCTCGACCGGACGGTGTTTGGTCCTTTAAAACGTTATTTTAATAGCAGCGCAGATGGATGGTTAAAATCCAACCCTGGACGAACTATAAATATTTACGACATACCGTTAATTTTGAAAGAAGCACTGTCTCTTGCTTTAACGCAGAAAAATGTGCAAAAAGGTTTTTCTGTAACAGGAATTTGGCCATGCAATCGAGAAGCGTTTGAGGATGATGAGTATTTGCCACCTGAGGTAACAAATAGGCCAATCAATGAAAGTGAACATGATTTGGCTAAACTTAATTTAGTAGAGTCCAAAAAAAATGATGAACTAACACATTTAACACCATCACTTCGACCTTCCACATCGTTCGCCTCCAGCACTCCACCATTATCTAGGGAAGTGTCTCAAGTTCATCAAACTCCTGAAGACGTGAAACCTTACCCAAAAGCGGCTGCCAGAAAGATTACGGGTGTTCGTCGATGAAAAAAACATCGGCTATTCTAACCGACACTCCCATAAAATCTGCATTAGAACAGGAAGGAAGGCTGAGAGACAGTAAGAGGAAAAAAGTTAGCAGTACGAAAAAGATTTTAGTTGCGAATTCAACAGGTAAACAAAGAAAGATTGCCATCAAGAAAATTAGAAAGTCAGAATCTGAAGAATCGGAAGATGAAGACACAAAACGAGAAAGACAGATTGGATTCAATGTACAAGCTGCAAGAAGTGGGCGCATATCTCTTGTGGTAAAGATGACGATTTCTATATATTATATAAATTATAAAGAATTCATATTTCTTTATTCATGTTAAGTTTATATTACAAAGTTATATTAATTATATTTGTAACAAACCTGATATATTAAAAATATTACCTAATTTAATTGTGTTTGTACCTATTTTAATTTATGAATAACAACTTGCCCCATCATCCCCAGCATGAGGCAAGTTGTTACAATTTGCATAAATAAAAAAAATATCAAATGCACCCATAAACACTAAATTTTCCACTAAACTAAATTCATTAGTCCATAAAGAACATACTAAACATTAACATACTGTTGCCAGGGTTTTAGTAACGATGCTGCATAAGTGTTAAAAAAATGAAACATGAAAGTTATAACAACTAGCTCTCCTCTCCCTAGCGCAGGTCATATTTTTAAATGCTAAATTTGATGCTTGATTATCAAATTTGAGCGATTTTCTACGTATGCTTTTTCCACTATTAAAAAAAACTTTTCATCTCGAAATTTTCACCATCAGTTGACTTTAGAATATACCACATGCATACTGAGTGACGCGGAAAGCAATTTCAATATGAACATTCATAGATTTTCTGTTCAAAAGCTTTAGTACTAACACATGGGCTGAAAAGTCCCAGGCCTAACAAAGAAAACACGTTTTTTTTTGTTCAAAATTAGCTTTATTCATCAACGTAATTTCCATCAAGAACAACGCAATCATTCCAGCGCCGCTCTAACATTTCAATACCACTTTTGTAGAACGATTTATCTTTTGCCTCAAAATAGGACTCAGTTTCAGCGATAACCTCTTCATTCGAGCGAAATTTCTTACCGGCAAGCATTTTTTTTAGGTCTGCGAACAGCCAGTAGTCGCTGGGAGCCAAATCTGGCGAATACGGTGGATGTGGGAGCAATTCGAAGTTCAATTCATGTAGTTTTGCCATTGTTTTGATTGACTTGTGACACGGTGCGTTGTCTTGATGAAACAAAATTTTTTTCTTCGCCATATGCGGTCGTTTCTTTGCAATTTCGGCCTTCAAACGCTCCAATAACGCTATATAACATAATATTCACTGTTGATGGTATTTCCCTTTTCAAGATAGTCGATGAATATTACACCAGGCACATCCCAAAATACCGAGGCCATAACCTTTCCAGCCGATTGTTGTGCTTTCGGTCGCTTTGGACGAGGTTCACCAGTTGCTGTCCACTCAGATGACGATCGTTTTGATTCCGGAGTAATGTGATGGATCCATGTTTCATCCATTGTCACAAATCGACGCAAAAATTGCGGTTTGTTACGTTTAAACATGGCCAAACACTGCTCAGAAACATCAACACGTTCTTGTTATTGGTGAACAGTGAGCAAACGCGGCACCCACTTTGAGCAGAGCTTTCTCATAGTCAAATGCTCATGCAATATAAAGCCAACACGTTCTTTTGATATCTTTACGATGTCAGCTAACTCACGCAACTTCACTTTTCGATCATTCAAAACGATTTTGTGGATTTTTTTGATGTTTTCTGGTGTTACCGCCTCATTTGGACGTCCACTGCGTTCTGCATCATCGGTGTCTCTACGACCACGTTTGAAGTCAGCAAACCAACGTTTTATTGTTGTTTCTGATGGAGCGGAGTCCCCATAACACTTTTCAAGCCATTGCTTCGCTTGAACGGTATTTTTTCCCATCAAGAAGCAGTGTAAAATTAAAACACGAAATTGTTTTTGATCCATTGTTTTGAAAATAACAAAAGTAGCGTCACTCTTAGCACAATAACTCACAAAATAATGAATAGAATATCATGAAATTTTAACAGCTGTCTTTTGAAGGTTAGTACTAACTGAAAAAGCGGTGAATGCAATAAAACTAGCGCCATCTATTTGTTAGGCCTGGGACTTTTCAGCCCATGTGTTAACTATACAGGTTTTTCAAAGAAGTTTAGGATATAAAAGTTTGATATAGAATTTCTTTTTTTCTTCGGTATGCAATGCAATATCAAACTAAAATTTCAAAAATACGCTGTTTCCAAAATATTTAACGTCTAAAGTAATTAGCGATTGACGTCATCCAACATGATTATTTGAATTTTAATTAAAATTTTAGAATTTTCTATAAATTAAATGGTTTTATTTACTCCCTGTAGAAAGTTTGAATGTGAACTCATAGTTGTGCAGAACAGGTTGCTTCAGGTAAGGATGTGGAAATTAGGTGTATACTGTGTCGTTACAACGATTTAGAACAAGTTATATGTATAATCAAAAACAGTTAACTGAAATATTCAAGTTTTTTTTAAGAATCATTTAAAACTTTTGTAATAAATAACAATGATTCTCACTCTCATGCACCCACTACTCATAGAAAAGCTACAATGTATTTGTTTACATATCTACCTTTCGGCGTTTACATTAATCTTAAAGAGCACATATAGGTCAACAAACAACCTTGTATTATTATTACCCACCTTATTCATTTGATTAAAGTGTGAAACTAAGCTTGAAATTTAAATGTTGTAAAAAAATCTGCACATTATCACGCAAAAGGAATTTCATCTATCACAAAAAAAATGTAATTATAACAGAATTTCTATGACTGACAGCTTGGGAAAACCTCAATCTCAAAACGATCGATTTCTATATGTGTGTGTGGTTCGTATTAAAACCGTTCTAGTTTGCATCTAAAAAGACTGATCGTACAAAGACGTGACTATCATAACCCAAAATCACCAGCAATCGAGCAAAAAAACGTGGGAACTAAAAACATCGAGAGTTAACAGTCAAGAAAACCAAACACAGACCGATCTTTTATTTCAGTAAGCATCCACATTTTATAGTTAATAGTGCCACCGGTGTTGTTATAAAAAGACTTTATAATGGAGAGGCAAAAATCATTTCAGCATGTTCACCGAGGTGACATTCGAGTCACTTCCGCCTGAATACGCCATAAAAGGATAATTCTTAAAGAAACCGGAAGTTCGTTTAGGTAATGCACATAGTTAAATGCCGTATATTTGAGTTGTAATTGAAGGTTTGTAATGATAAAAATTGTAGGGGTTAAGTTATGAATGCCGATTATAGCAATTTAATGTGATTTTCAGACGAATTTGTTAAATAAATGTTCTAAGAGAAACAAAGGGTTACTTTCTCAATCACACTCTTGTTAAGCCAAACAACTTTCCCATAACTGCCATTTTTATATCAACAGATGTTCTATTGATAGGAATAGATATTTTTGTTTCTAAAAATAAAATTGGCAGTAAAATTAACATTAATAATTGAAGCGTACCTCTTTCTAATCCCGTAAAGAAAAATATCGACTTCACTTAATTTAATAGAAATTAAAATATTCAAATGTTCACAAAATTCTAAAATTTCAAATTTATGTCCTTACATATTTACATGGTTAAAAAAATAACATGTTTTTCTCTAACGAATTATATTTCATTTATTTGCATATATTCATAAATTATTTTTTCGCCTTCATTATTGTTAATGTAAATTTAATACGTGAATTGTAAGAAACATAAGAAAATCCTGAGAACACACCATCCAAATTTGGATGATTGAAATGTTTAAATTTTGTCAACCTACACTGAAAAATATAAATTATATCTGCTTACACTTATACATTACAAAATATTTTTTTGTCTTCTTTAATATCTCCAACGAATGTTTTATTTATTTTATTGTTTAAGGATGTTGTGGTCCCTATGAAAATTTACAACGGCAATATTGTGTAATAGAATTAGCTCTTTTATTTAAAATCAAACAGTTATATGGCTATAGGTTTTTTAGAATCTTTTATTGAGTAAACTTTAAAATAAAATGTTATGTATTTTTATGGGTTTGTGGGTAGATTAGACTTAAAAGAGATTTATGAAATATAAAGATATAAGCATCTTTGTGTAATATTAAAATTATAATTTACTTCACTTGCGTACAGAGATGTCTATTTTTGGTGAGAATACTTGTTTGAATTGATTAATGTTGTTAACTTCAAGGCACTTGTGTTTTAATCTTTTAACTCTTTTTCCATTCTAACGGAACCTTTATTGTAGTATTTTTCTAGTCAAGACTCACAGTAGGTGATATACTATATACTTCCACCATATTTTCTAATTTTAATAATCATTGTGTTACATCTTTTGCCTATTGACATTTACTAGTTATTATACTGCTCCCATTAACTTTTTTTATAGATATTTTTTATTCTTGATAACTTCGGCACATTTCATTCTTCTACCAACGTTTCTTCCATATTTTTTCTTTAACATCTTTCACAAACAAGAGAGTTTTGATTCCCTTTTTATATTATACATCATCAGAATAGAACCCAATAAAAGACAGAAAAGGTACTCACCTTGATATAATCTAAAAAAACAAGAGAAACTTCCCAAAATAAACGAGAATGCAGATATTAGAAGAGTCAAGATTACTTATCAAAATTTAATAATTTGTTAATTATTCTCCCTAAGTACCTATACAGAACTTTAAAGTTTTATCGCATTTTATTAAAATTGCAATTTTATTTATAATCCTTGCCCCAGCAACCTCAAGGAGACGGTAAATTTCGACAAATACTCTTCAAAATAAGATTGACAAAGAAATACACAAAGTCATCAATATGCCCTGAAAATTTTGAAATTGAAAACGAAATTACTTTTATAAAGAAGAAATTCACGAAAGTATCTACAATATTTAGAAAACTCAAAAAATTATAGCAAATAACGATTTCTATACTGCCAATATCAAAGCCCTGCGAGCCAGGGATGTGATATCCATATTGGTTAGCTGGGTGAAGTTAAAGATGAAGTTAGGAGACTGTCATGTAGACACTGGGGCACAAGAAAGTTGCCCTCAGAGCATTTGGAGCGCTTAACGGCGGACGACTTTCTTGCTCAGGAATACGCCGATGTCAGGCTAATGTTAGTTACTGGCTGCTTTTTCAACGTCCTCTGCCACTGAATGCAAAATCATAGAAAGGTGATGTAATGAGAATGACTTCTCAATCAATCTAAGACTGAAGCAATTCTCTTCACCAAGAGAAAAAGCTGGATGGTTCAACGAAATCCATATTGTACGGTAGACGCTTACCGCTAGCGCACAAGGTCAAGTACTTAGAAATAACCTTGGAAAGGAGATTAAGTTGGAAGTCACGCGACAAGCTAAAAGCCGCACCAGGTAGTAGGTAGGGTCTTGCGGAATTAATTCTCAGATATCCTATTGAATTTATATGGCAATTTTCATACCTAGAGTACGAGGGTGGTCTGAAAAGTTTCCGACCTCAACGAGAAGATGGCAGCATTCGTAAATAAAAGCTACTGAATTTCATTGTTCATTTGTTGACAGTTGCTCACCAAAGTTTCAGCCATTTTGGATGCGCAGTTTTTATGTAACAGTCGTTTGAGTGAGTTGATGTGAGTTTTTTTGTGAAAATGGACAAAATCGAGTATCGAGCTGTCATTAAATATTTGTTTTTCAAAGGCAATACGCCTTCGCAAATAAAAGATGAGTTGGATTCTGTGTATGGGGACTCTGCACCATCATTTACCACAGTGAGATTTTGGACTGCTGAATTTAAACGTGGCCGTAAGAACGTTCGGGACGTTTAAAAACTGCAACTACCCACGAAAACATCGCCAAAGTTCACCAAATGGTGCTAGACGACCGCCGAATTAAAGTGAGAGAGATAGCAGAGGTTATGAACATGTCAAAAGAACGTGTTTGTCACATGAGAAAGCTGTCCGCGCGTTGGGTGCCGCGTTTGCTCACGTTAGACCAAAAAGTGTTCGAATGAATATTTCCAACGCTCTTTTGGCGCAGTTTAGGCGAAATAAATCCGAGTTTCGGCGCCGATTAATTACTGTAGATGAAACTTGGATACACCATTATACGCCCGAAACAAAAATACAGTCCAAACAGTGGACTGCAAAGGGGGAGCCGGCTCCAAAAAAAGCAGAAACTGTTTTTTCGGCTGAGAAAGTGATGGCGACTGTTTTTTGGGATAGTCATGGAGTTATTTTAATCGATTATCTTCAAAAAGGAAAAACCATTACAGGAGCATACTATGCATCATTACTTGACAAGCTGAAGGCAGAACTTGCGAAAAAACGGCCACATTTGCAGAAAAAGAAAATCCTGTTTCACCAAGACATCGCACCGTCTCACACCTCAGCGGTTGCCATGGCGAAAATCCACGAATTACGGTTTGAACTGCTTGACCATCGGCCTTACTCACCAGACCTAGCCCCAAGCGACTTCTTTTTGTTCCCTCATCTAAAAATTGCGCTCGGAGGACAAAGATTTTCGTCAAATGAAGAGGCAATCACCTTCGTGAACAATTATTTTGCAGAGAAAAATGCCGAGTACTATTTGGACGGGTTACGGTGATGGGAGCATCGCTGGGAGAAGTGTGTAGAGTTACAAGGAGACTATGTTAAAAAATAAAAAAAAATTTTTAGAAAAAATGTCTTGTATCTTTGTTAGGTCGGAAACTTTTCAGACCACCCTCGTACTATATAATTCAGTTGTCTAGTGTAAAGCGCATCAGCATCGTCCAAGGGCTGGCCAAACTAAAATAAATGGCCTGTCTGTGTATAGCCGGTACAGTGAGGACATCTTGAGGTTCTATTGGGGCTATCAAACCTCTAAACTTGGATAAGAAAAGAAGCAATAGCGGCCCATCTCAGAATGCGGGATACAATGTTATGACTTAAAAATGGATTTAACACCGATCACGTTAGCATAGCCTAGGTAGTGGAAAAAGAATTGACTTTGTCCACTTACAGGGTAACACAAGCGAACGATTGGTTGAAGATGCATAGAGAGTATTCCCTCACAATCCCAACTAAGGAATAATGGGAAAGCAGTAAGGTGAATTTTCAGCAGGGCTTGCTGGTTTTCTATACGGATGGATCATGCATGGATGAAAGGAAATCTTCGGAAGCGGGTATTTACCTAGAAAACCCACACGTGCAGGACTGCTCTGAGAAAGCACACCATGATTTTCCTGGCTGAAGTTTATGCCATTCAGTTGGTGATTCCGCGGGTTTCCTGGCAACGAGAAGGCTGATGAACCCGCCAGACTCGAAGCCGAGGATACCTACTAAGGATCAAAACCTTTTCTAGGAATATCAAGACAACAGCTGACTAAGAAGCAGTGACTATTGCCAGGCAAAAAATCATATAACCGGTTTTAACTCGTCAAAGTTAATCTGGCTAATAGGCAAGAGCCAAGGAATTCTATAGGGTGGTTGTACAATATCAGTTTAAATCTAAACCAAAGCTTAAACCCATAACAACAGTTGCTGAAACAATCGTTGTCAATCAATTAAACTTAAGTGTAAAGAGAACTTAAGTTTAAAATGTAATTTTACTACTGGCCCTTAGTTATTAAAGTGGGATCCTCACAAGCCACTGCACCCTAAGAAGCCACCTGTATCTTATAGGTATAGAGGAATAAAGACTTGAACACGACTTGTCTGATTTGCAAAATGAACCTACGAGTTCAAACTAAATAAATACACTGCCCATATAATACTAATAATAATAATTTAATAATAATAATTACTAGAGAGACTACAGATCCACTACGTCACTTCTGCACCGTTCTTGAACCCTGTTGCAGGAAGTATTGGCGTGGCATATCATCAATCCGGCTTCGCATTGCTTGGAAAATAGTCGAACTGCGCCATCCAATTAACCTTTCTAAAAGAGCTAAATACGAACACGGATTAGGTAATATTTGGTATTGTGATGGTTGAGAGCTCTAAAAAAGCTTTGATTTAGACATTGCCTCTCAAAGATACCAAAGCTTTAGTTTAGGCACTTGTCATTTCTAAAGCATTTGATAACTTAACATACACTTGCTATTCTTCCAAATGCAGAAGTTTTATTTATAGCAAGAAGGATTTTAACTCGTATATTTATTTGTGAGCATGGCCTACTGCATCAGCGTTCTCCGACGCTTGGTACGGCCGGCTGGCTTATTCGGCCATTTTTCGATTTACCGGAAACGGCCTTCTTTGTAATGCCATTCACTAGTAATTATATTGAACCGAAAATTTTATAATTTGGGTTTTCCAAGAGCAGTAATCACGGTGACGCAATTCTAATAAAAAGAGACGTTTATCAGATTATGAACTTACAATTATGGAAGAGAAAATCAGTTTGTCAAAAAATACATTACAATTTGATTAAATCTAGATGGGCATAGAAGCCCTCATTAAACACTCGTAAGTGTAAATAATAATTAGAACAAATATTGGTGCAGTTCGTAAAGGATTTACTGTCCTCATGTTTGTTTTCTTCTGTAAAATTCTTCTTGCCTTGATTTGTTTGATTATTATTATTATGTTTTGCAAAGAATAAAGTAACTTTTGGATGATACTATACTGCAAAACGATCTCTATTACAAAATTATCATACAAATAAATTCTAAAGCTATCCACTCCAATGCAAGCTATCTCTGTGCCATCGCTGTCGGTAGAGCCGGTCCGTCTCCGCTGGGTAGCTCCGTGTCCGTCCACCCTTACTGCCCCATATCCCCATATCCCCATATCCATATCGACCAAACCTGAGTTACAACCCTAGCATCCCGACCTGCTTGGATTGCACTTCTTCTCTGCTTGCTGCACCGCTTGGGTAGAGTGGGTTTAATGTATCGTAAACCAGAGGTGTCGCTCGTTACCTGCTTGTATTGTAACCGCCGGCTTATAATAACCTGTTTTACTTTAATAGATAGTGTTTGGGTTTAATACAGCTCTATTATTCCAGCCAGTCTGGTTTTCAGGATCTCCACGGTAGCTATTTGTGAACCCTCGTCTGACCGCTCCAAGGACGAGGCGCGAGAGTAAACCCCCCTCGTCAAATCTGGCGCCCAAGCTCGCCGTCCACAACCACCCCAATTCAGCGCGTCACAAACTTAGAGGAATGTGAGCGACTTTTAGATTGTATATTCTGGTTTGTTCTATTGTCTTCTGTACAGGAATTCAAGCCAAGACGATTCCATGATTGTAGAACGTCAATAACCAAATTGCAGCCAGTGCAGTATTGAGAAGTTAAAATGTAAAATAATTCTTATAGATCATTTACCTCCAGCTCCATCAATCTTTGATGTAAGTAAACAGTACCGTGCATAACAGAAACAAACATTTTCAGAAAAAATTACCTAAATAAATTAAATAAATTGGGTTTATTACCACGTAGTATACAAATGATTCATCTTTAAATTGTTTTATGATCAAATAAGCTCCATACACGTATAGGTCGTCAATGATTTTATAGATTTTTTTTTAAAAAATGTAATTCTGCACGATTACAACATCACATTAACACGAAAACCTACATCCTATATATAGAAAAAAATAATTTAAGAAATATCGTCTCTAAAATGTGTTTGATTTATTTTATTATTTTTTATTGTTAGGTTAGGTTTATAAATCTGTAACCTGATATTGCATCCGGGTATATCCCTGCTATGTCATTATGTTTTTAATATTTAAACTTAACCTGTTTAGTAATATTCATAAATCTATGAAGGTTTATCTTAAATATTTTACTGTTCCAATGTTTCAAAACATGGGAACAAGTGACAAAAACTCCTACAGCCGTTTCCGTTGTCATTATTAGCTAAAGAGGGATGTTATATGGTTTATATTAAACTAAACAGGTTTAAATACCTTTTTATTTCTAACAAACATAAAATTCTCGTTTTTAGATTACTAAACGCTTTATTTTCTAAATTTAATAGCCTTGAATTGAAAACTATAACTCATACATAATGCAAAATCGTTCAAAAACATAGCATCTGCCGTCATAAAAAAAGAATGCAAATTTTATTTTTATCCGACCTTCCTTGTTATAATATACCAGCATAACCTTGTAGAAAATAATAGCAAAAAAAATACACCTATATAAATCGCGATTATTTTTATTTTTTTAAAAAGCAGCAAGTGACCAGTAAGTCGGTTATTTCCGTTTCCCGTGTGATCAGAATGAGGGACCGCGGATGTTCCCAGGATCCGGTCACGCCCTACCTCCTGACCCAACATCCCTATAAAGTCTGTATCCATATAAACTTACAGAAAATACCTGCTCTCAGTCCCGATCGTAATACCTCAACCTGATTCTAAAAAGCACTTCAACCCGACCTGTAAACTGCTGCTGCTCCACCTGTTTTTCTTCATGTCCTAGAAAGGAGAATTTCAGTTGGAATTTGTCGGACCAGTTTTATGTGTTATTATTATTATGCGTTTATAAAAGGCTTGATGGGAATAATAATGAAAACAAATAAAATGAAGTTTAAAATTTTATGCATTTGCAAATTTGGCAGTTTACGATCTTCGTAAAATGTGAAGTTTGAGAATGCTGCACATAAAACAGAAATATAGAAATTACCGAGAAATATGAGGATATTACACATGGACTTGAAACCGATTATCCCAGCCATTATTCTTCCAAAGGTACCTTTGTGCTCTTCGATACGACATTTAGAACCATAAAATTCAGAGTTGCATTGTGAAAGTTTTATATTCTCATGGTATCGAATGTTGCTTTATATGTTATTTCATTTTTGTCTATAAACAAAATAATTTTTATGGAAAAAATGATACTGAAAATAAAAAAGTTGCTCTTTCTTTGTTAACTTAATTTCATTAACCTGTAGTTTGCACTTAAAATCTAGAAGTTTTATGAACTGAAGTATAACATGTAACCTAGAAGAACCTTCATTCTAAACTATGTGCGAAAACAAAAGATTAGTGTAATTGTTATGCTATCATATTCGTGAAATTTCTTAATTATTTTATTATTGAATGAAGAATTAAACTGACAATAGTTGTAATACTATTTGTATATGCTGCTACTGCACAAATAGAATTTTGGATTACTAATCAAACTTAAATTTGAAAACCTTTATCCAATCATGAAGTTTGGCCTGCTTACTGTCTTGACCTGATAAATTCAGTATTCTACAGTCTAGTAGTTCACATCTTGGTAGCACACTCTCCTTTACCATGCTTGATTTCTTGTTTCTTGCATTTTTCTCTGCAAAATAATTGTTCACGAAGGTGATTGCCTCTTCATTTGACGAAAATCTTTGTCCTCCGAGCGCAATTTTTAGATGAGGGAACAAAAAGAAGTCGCTTGGGGCTAGATCTGGTGAGTAAGGCGGATGGTCAAGCAGTTCAAACCGTAATTCGTGGATTTTTGCCATGGCAACCGCTGAGGTGTGAGACGTTGTCTTGGTGAAACAGGATTTTCTTTTTCTGCAAACGTAGCCGTTTTTTCGCAAGTTCTGCCTTCAGCTTGTCAAGTAATCATGCATAGTATGCTCCTGTAATGGTTTTTCCTTTTTGAAAATAATCGATTAAAATAACTCCATGACTATCCCAAAAAACAGTCGCCATCACTTTCCCAGCCGAAAAAACAGTTTCTGATTTTTTTGGAGCCGGCTCCCCCTTTGCAGTCCACTGTTTGGACTGTATTTTTGTTTCAAGCGTATAATGGTGTATCCAAGTTTTATCTACAGTAATTAATCGGCGCCAAAACTCGGATTTATTTTGCCTAAACTGCGCCAAAAGAGCGTTGGAAATATTCATTCGAACACGTTTTTGGTCTAACGTGAAAAACGCGGCACCCAACGCGCGGACAGCTTTCTCATGCTTAGATGTTGATTTAATATGTGACAAACACGTTCTTTTGACATGTTCATAACCTCTGCTATCTCTCTCACTTTAATTCGGCGGTCGTCTAGCACCATTTGGTGAACTTTGGCGATGTTTTCGTCGGTAGTTGCAGTTTTTGGACGTCCCGAACGTTCATCGTCTCCCAAGCTCTTACGGCCACGTTTAAATTCAGCAGCCCAAAATTTCACTGTGGTAAATGATGGTGGAGAGTCCCCATACACAGAATCCAACTCATCTTTTATTTGCGAAGGCGTATTGCCTTTCAAAAACAAATATTTAATGACAGCTCGATACTCGATTTTGTCCATTTTTACAAAAAAACTCACATCAACTCACTCAAACGACTGTTACATAAAAACTGCGCGTCCAAAATGGCTGAAACTTTGGTGAGTAACTGTCAACAGATGAACAACGAAATTCAGTAGCTTTTATTTACGAGTGCTGCCATCTTCACGTTGAGGTCGGAAACTTTTCAGACCACCCTCGTACAGCATCTCAAACTCAAGAGGTCAATAAACATCGCTCATATTTGATGTTATAGTAGCGCATTTCTCCAAAGAATATTTAACCTGGGCTGTCCCCAAGGATTGTTGAGCTCTTAAAATAATTCAGTGTAAACCCTTGCAATCTTCACCTCTGAACTAACTTGTTTTATTCAATAAGAAATTAAATTTAGGGAATCAATAAATAAATGTTACAAACCTTCAAAGGTCTGGAACATGTAAAAAGCAACCCTTGACCCCAAATGCTTCTTCTCGTAAAATTATCATATACACCAGGTAGTTTATTCGTCCTTGTTCGTAGTACTATTTGCTCTTGTCTTGCAAATACTTTCTAGACAGCTTTGATTTTTAGTTTGGTTGGTCTTTTGGTTTTGAGTTGAACAGTGGAAAAATACCAACAATATCCATAATTCAGAAGAGATTTAACACGGATGTAGAACGGCAAGAATAGAGTTTCTAGCCAAAAAGCCTTTTTTCTCGAATTTGTTGTTTCCTTTCAAAATATGTTGTGGTATAACATTTATATCTTGCTCTCTAGGGATCGGATCGGCGCCATATTCTTGTTTCTTGTCGGAAAAATTAGTAAAAAGATACTAAACACTATGAGGACAGTTCTTTGGGGGAGGGAGTTAAAATGCAGTAGACAAATTTTAAATAGTAAAGGTATGGAGAGGGCTGCTACTACTACTACTAATATTTATTCCGAGATCTAACAATAATTGGAAACAACAAATATTACACACCAAGTGACAAGGCATGATTTAACTTGCCCGCGGCAAACATGAGCAGCTACTCTGGTTTGTACGTTCTCTCGTATTAAATTGCTATTGGCCTTTGTATCTTTAATCTTTTTAAGATTTTGCTATGGAAATTTATATTGAAGGTGGGTACTATATATTTTTTTCTCACCTCGATACGCAACAAGTTCCATCATATTCACATACACAAACGTTTTGTTTTTGTAAAGGAAAGAAAGCCCAAAACTTGATATCTCTAAAATTCAATGGCCGGATTCTGAGTACATAGTTGATTTCCCATACGATTTTTGGTTGTTTAATTAATAATTACGTCATAAAATGCAGGGTATAGTAGATGCTAGCTATAGTTCAACAGTTTTTTTCATTTTTGTACTAGACTAAATTATGAATTTCGCCGTTTTTGCGAGTGAAAAAAAATTTTGAATTTCAATATTTTTCTTGGTAGAATCATAATCAAAATTACATTTTAATGGTTTTATAAAACTTATTTATTTGAATCTTTTTCTACAACTATTGAGGAATCAAATTTACATTTTTTCCTTATTACAGTCTATCAACAACTTCTGAGAGGACAAACTATGGGATACCAAGATCCTTTACCATGAGATACTCAAAAAAGCTTTCTTCAGAAAAGTTTGGATTTTCCCACTTCAACCAACCAAAAAATATTCTGCATGCATTATTGCTAAGTTACCTACGATATCCAAATATAATTAGAATATAAGAATTATTAAAACAGAAAGGGCATTATTACAAAAATTGTCTATATATAACTTATGGTGTATCCAGGTGAGCAAATAATGTATAGTACCTTCAATATTAATTGCCACAGCGATTACTTTGAAAAGATTAAACACGCAAATTAAACAACATGAGAACAAATGTCACTTTAATTTAATGTCACCCTGTATCTTCCAAACAAATCGACCGAACTTAAAAATTCAAACAAATCAATATAGAGAATTGGCCTTTCTAATGGTTAGCCACTTAAACCCTCTTCCCATTAGAAATTTCTGAGGGGTTGACGCCCCCCTCCCCTTTATGAGGGTTGAAATTTCGTGTTCGAATTATACGTCAAAAGATGTTTTCTTCCCAATACAAATCGACGTTATTTTTGTGGGAGTTATTCAGTCTGTTTCGTTTTCGTTGGGCCACCCTGTATATTCACAGGTTTGTTATAAACGTATTTTCAAAACCACAGCATTTTTAAACAAATGCACTTTGCCCTTCCCTCAAAGAACTACCCATATAGATTGGTTTTTTACTATTTTTTCCGTTTTCTAAAGGGTACTTGGAGCTAGTTTTGAGATTCACAGATTTTTGTCTTTCTGAAACTTGAAAACGGCCTAGTATGCGCCTTACTCGCCGTGTTCTAGAATGGACGAGCATCAGTAGGGATATGTAGTAAGAGGTAATTAAATTTTAAAAGTTACTGTTTCACCTACTCGACTGATTAAGGGAAACCACAGAAAACCTTAAATGAAAACGATTCATTTAGGGATTCAGAGTAGATCCCTTAGAATGATCTTTGATGTTCCTTGATTAGTTAGTTTTAATGAAATTAATAAAAAATAAATTATTATAGAAAACAGCAAACAAGAAGAAATTGGGCAAATGAAAAAAAAAGTCAACAAGGCTCAAGACAGGGCAAAACCGAAAATAATTCGATAAATAGTTTTTATGCATGGTTTTGTCAATATGGCAGCATGATGAGTTTTATGGAGAGAATTTAAAATGAGAAAATAAAAACCTTCTACAGTAGGTGCTTATACTTATGTACATGTAATATATCGTAAGCGTAAAAATTCTTTAATTTCTAATTTATAAATTAATTTAAGTACAAGGTCCTTATCATTAATGTTTTACTCAAATATTATATTAATATAAGTTCTACACTGTAGTAGCGACCAGTTATTTTAAAGTTGGATAGTTCACGTTCTTTGAAAAGTTTTGGATTAGAAAGAAAATCAAAACAGTTTGGGTGAAACTCTAGTCATTATATTTATTTACTAGATGGTTTGTTTGCTTGCGGCGCGGCGCCGGTGTAGTTTCAAAACGCACAGAAGGCATTTCTCTAAAACTCTTTTTATTAACAATTCTTGATATTTTGACCAATAACGAATCGATCATACATCCATTTAAAAAAATACTTTCTAATCACCAGGAATTTTTCTCCTATATATTATCACTGTAGTTGTATTAGTAATTACCAAGTCTACGGTTAGGTGGCGTCGCTGATACAATTTGCTATTAGGTATTATTACACTATGATATAAAAACAAACTTCAAGTTGAAAGTCGTTATTTTACAAATATCAAAGAATATAAATAGTATGATTACCTATTCCTGTAGAAGGCTCCAAGTTTAATTATGACATCGGTTTTTGGTTGGTTACGAATACGTATGTCTTAAGATAAGACATGCGGTTGACCCTCGGTAGAGAGGGTCAACCTTTAGTTAAAACAAAAACGTAAAATCGTCACGTTTTGAATAAAACAAATTGTACAATAGATCAAATTGGGTCAAATTTTGAAATGACGTTTTTAGCATTAAATTTAGAAATAAATCCTTGGAAATCCAATGTAGACGTGTTTCCACAGAGGACATTCCATCTAAATATTAAACCACAGATATTTTATTATCACGTGCATTACGTTTACTATTTAATTTGTTGTAATCAATGAGTTTATAAAACTTGCACTATGCAGTATCTGAATTATTTTCTGTGTGACAAATAATAAGATTAAGAGACAATTCCGAGCACTCTAGGCAAATGCGTATAAGTAAACTCAAAATTCCCAATATTAGACGACACATTTTATATATTTCATACTTTACCGCGTCATCTACGTATATGTCATTCGCTATTGACATTACCGTCGGTGGCGCTAGTGGTTAACAGCAGTGGCGGTGTTTAGACACTGCTAATTTATAAACGTATACACTTAGACATAAATAGATATTATTTGGTCAATAAAACACTGTTGCAAAAGTAAGTAAATACACTGCGTTTTCCAAGATTATATACATCTCATTGTAATTTAAAATTCTCCGCGAAAATTAATTCTTTTAGTAAACAATTGCCAAGTCTGCCGTCAGATGGCACCGCCGCTACAGTTTGCTATAAATTATTACTATAGTACTCTATAAAAGCAAACCCAAGTTACAAGTCGTTACTTTGCAAATATCAAGGAAGGATGAATTTACATAAACAGTATGATTACAAATTATTATTGAAAGAAACTTAAACCATGAGTCAAGACATCGGAATTTGGTCGGCAACGAATATGGATGTTTTGAATATTTAAAAATTTATCGACCCTCGATCTCAATCTCGAGGGTTGACCTTCAGTTATTAAAAAAAAACCTAAAATCGCCCTTTTCTAAAAAATTTTCTCAGATATTAATCGTCATTAAGAGTGTCGTTCAACAATATGTTAATTACAATATTTTACTATTTTGAGCAAGTATAGCAAATTTCACGAAGCAATTCTTTGCCATAACAAAATTATTTTTATTTTCCATTAAATTCCACTAAATAAATAACTGAGAACACATTTTGAATAAAACGAATTGTATATGTAATATCATTACAAGTAAAGTTAAGTAAAATTTAAATTTTATATGTTATCTTTACGTAAAAGAAATATTAAAATGACCATTTGGAAATAAACCCCTGAAGACTATCTAATGTAGATGTTTCCAGAGAGAAGAAGAAAAAGAAGAAATCGTCGCATATTCGTGCCTAAGCACTGGCTTTAGAGGCCATCAGGCCTCTCTCCAGCCCGCGGAATAATGAAGGTTGTTGGTTGTAGACTGAACGCAGTATTCGTCGCATTGGTCTTGATGGTAGTTGGATTATGGAATCTTCGTCGTTGGAAGCAAGATAGTGAAGTCGGCTTGAGACGTTTGGATTTCGGAATATGTCCTTGGCGTCGCGGCGGTTCTTGAATTATTGGAGTTAAAGTTGAACTGGTGGGATTTCTTGATTTTATCGGATTTCTAGTGTTTTATGAATTTTTATCTTGATGTAGTTGGCGGCGGGGGATGATGTAGTAATCGTAGATGGTGGAACAGTGAGGCGGGGTTGGAAGTTGGTGTTAATTGTGGTTGATGGAACGTTGGTGGATAAATAAATTGATTGATTGATTGTAGGTATGATTAATGATTAATGGTTATTGGATTTAATTGGTTTAGTGTGATAGTTGGAATGAGGGTAGGTGTGGTAAACGGTTCTTTTCAGAATCTCAACCCTCAGCAGTTTGCGCTGCGAGATGATTTGGCGCAAAACAAGATGGGAGGGGGGAGGGAGTTATCCATGGGTGACGGACAGAAGTAGAATTTCAGCAGCTGTGGAGTGGTTGCATTCGAGGAGCCTCAAGCTCGAATGACAACAATGGCGTGTGGAATTATCGGGGACCTGCCCTCACCAGAGCAGGCCTTGCGGACTAAGCTGAGGAACTGGAACACTACCGGCCCTACGCCCTAAGCGCAGGGTACCGGCAGGCGGAGTGGTGGCAACTTCAGTGCATCACCGCATAGACGGATCGACTACCTCGCTCTGCACTCGAAGCCGAGCTGCTCAGAAAAAAGATCACATGTGGATAATAATTACCAAACCATGGTACCAGGTCTTTTATTATCACGTAATAATAAAACAGTGTAAACATCGATCAGCTAAAAGTGGCATCAATAGAGTAGATTTAATGTAATCTTACTACAGCTGAAACCAACAAAAACAAACTAATGCTATCAACATCCGGCTAAAATCTTAATGACATCCATATGACGAAATGAGGAAGGTAAGTAAGTGCTATCCCCCCTTATTTTTATAAGTCGTGTATTTGAAATGGTTGAAATACACCACCATCGCCACCAGACCAGCATCACCGTGGACGGCGGGCGTGCGGACTGCTTGGTACCCGACATAGCGTGCACGACCGGAGTTATACATTTTTTCAATTCACCAGCCATAGAGAAATTAAGTTTTCTAAATGGCAGCCACCTACGGTGGCATTTTATTCATTGATACTGCTGGTTGAAATTAAACTTACATAATATCTTTTAGCATTAGAAAATTTAAAAAATTGTAGTAGTTCTATTAGTAATTACATAAACCACCGTCAGGTGGCACCACCAATACCATTCATTAATGAATATTATTACAGCAGGTTATAAAAACAAGAGCTAAATATAAAGATAAAGACATGAACAATATGATGACGATACTGTTACCGTTACAAGTAAAAATCTGAAATTCACATTGGTCTTTGGTTGGTTTTGATCGGGGGGCGTCTATAAAACAGAATTCACTGACCTTGGAAAAAGTTGATTTACAGTAAAGCAACGTCATTTGTAATTACTTTTAATATATCTAGGGTGTTGAAATAATATCTGCTTTTTATACTTACATATTGATTGCGATTACTGTTCTATAGTTATTTTTTATTCTGTTAGCCATGTACTGATGTGCCAAAACTACATAAATGGTTTTAGATTTTGTAGCTTAGATTGCAGCACATTTGAAATTAATTATAATAGCTTTGGTACATATTTTAAAATATGTACTGTTAACAAATTTGATAGAAATTAATGATTGTGCTTGCAAAATATGGACAAAGTATAAATGTCTTGACTTAAACCATACGATTATGTAGTAAAATTAAACAGATCCACCAGCGGGACCGGACTCGAAAGCTTGGGCTGACAAATAGTTATTATAACAGTATGCCGTAGAACGCTTGCTGTGACATCGATATGGAGTGCGGTGAGCAGCATTATAATAAGATAAATAAAAGAACTCTTTCATCGACCGTTAAAACAACCAAAATCATGAATCATTATCCACTTTCAAATGCAGAACATGAGGGACTTCTCTTAATGGAAGGACGTAACTTCCGAATGGTTTGTAATGAGTCATGTGGCACTGATGTAGATATTCTCTATGCAAGCTTGCACGAGAATACGGAATGTTCCGACTACTTACAAATTTTTTCCATTGGCTTCCAGAGTGTTTGCGTTTGCTACCTCCTGTAGGAATCGCGACTGGAGGTATTAGCACACTCAAATTCTCAAGTGAATCTTGCCGAGAACTTAGCTACCAGTTCTCTAAGGCGTAGCAAAAGTGAAAACGATCTAATTCTCAGTACACATAGGCTTGTCAAATAGTAGCTTTAACATCTAGCACTTCGGTGCTACTGAACACATGATTGTTTCAAATCTCTTTAGCAACTGCTCTTTTTTCTTCTCATCACCGGAAGACAGCAATGGGCTCGTAGAGACCTGTAATTTCTTGGTAATTTTTCCGTGAACTTACCTCTGTTAACTTGAAAGCGCCCCCGATTTAGCTGAGGCAATAGCCTGGGTAGTCCTCCGGTACTGTGTAGTCTAGCGATGACGTTAGTGAAGATGTTTGACCCCGGTCAATTCTCTAGTCGACGCTTCCCAGTGGCCAACGGCTAAGTCGGCAGTCGACTTGTTGCGTGCTTTTGGCATCATCATTGACCTCCATGGGGAGGTTTTGACCCACAGAGTTGTCTTTGTATGGGATACACAAGCTAGAGAATTTTAAACCCGGCTTTTACCATTTTAAAGACGCAATTGTTTATCACCGGGTAACCCCTAGCTTCTTTTAATTTCTGTTTAATTCGTCACCAAGATGGTTTTCATTGGACCCGATTGCAGGAAGTAATCTGGAAAAAAGACCTACCCCAAACAGCATAAAACAGACTGACTCCCTGTCAGACGGTGGCACTCTTTGTCACATATTCCGGAATGCGACAGCACTTTAGACGTGTCCACCCGGTCGATTACAATGCAGACCTAGGAACTTCTTTCCCTAAATTACATGGTATAGTCCGGAAAAAAATTAATAACGTTTCGTAACAAAAATTTTTCTGGTTTGGTTTGTCAAATTGTTAATGGCCAAATCAAGTATGACGTTAGATTACCTACAACATTTTCTTTAGTAACTTTAACCTACAATGTTTGAGCAAATTGTTTTTGATTTTGAATATATTAAGGACTAGCTAAAAACCGTCAGTGATGCTGACTTCTCAGAAAGTGGTCACATGTAGAGTATACTGCAGATCCTACTTATGCAGTCTTCCACACTGTTACTAGTTTACGAAACAATACCAGAAGTTAGCGTCTTGAGCACATCTTGCACTTACAAGAAGATGATGCAGACATCCAAAACACCAAAAACTTTTTCCCAATACCTCAAGTACACCTCAAAAGTCTTATCAAGTCTTAGCTTTTGTTTACGCAATACCCTACAACTTGACATCAACTGAATTGAAATCAGTCACGTAGCTTTGAATTTATACCTGAATTACCGAGAATAACGTTTTCAACACTTTGTGCAAGGAAAAGATGATGAAGGCACCGAAAATACCAGAACTTTTAGTATGCTATTTGGCATACCGAATTTCTAGTAAAAAATGCCTGTAAGGTTTTTGTACAGCTTTTCAAATAAGCCAGGTACAAGTAAAAGTTGTTTTCAGGAAAAAATCATTTTAATCATATTTTAAAAACAGACCATGGTACGAGGGTGGTCCTTGTAACTCTACACACTTCTCCCAGCGATGCTCCCATCTCCGTAACCCGTCCAAATAGTACTCGGCATTTTTCTCTGCAAGATAATTGTTCACGAAGGTGATTGCCTCTTCATTTGACGAAAATCTTTGTCCTCCGAGCGCAATTTTTAGATGAGGGAACAAAAAGAAGCCGCTTGGGGCTAGATCTGGTAAGTAAGGCGGATGGTCAAGCAGTTCAAACCGTAATTCGTGGATTTTCGCCATGGCAACCGCTGAGGTGTGAGACGGTGCGTTGTCTTGGTGAAACAGGATTCTTCTGCAAATGTGGCGGTTTTTTCAGCTTGTCAAGTAATGATGCATAGTATGCTCCTGTAATGGTTTTTCCTTTTTGAAGATAATCGATTAAAATAACTCCATGACTATCTCAAAAAAGAGTCGCCATCACTTTCCCAGCCGAAAAAACAGTTTTTGCTTTTTTGGGAGCTGGTTCCCCCTTTGCAGTCCACTGTTTGGACTGTATTTTTGTTTCGGGCGTATAATGGTGTATCTAAGTTTCATCTACAGTAATTAATCGGCGGCAAAACTCGGATTTATTTCGCCTAAACTGCGCCCAAAGAGCGTTGGAAATATTCATTCGAACACGTTTTTGGTCTAACGTGAACAAACGCGGCACCCAACGCGCGGACAGCTTTCTCATGCCTAAATGTTGATTTAATATGTGACAAACACGTTCTTTTGACATGTTCATAACCTCTGCTATCTCTCTCACTTTAATTCGGCGGTCGTCTAGCACCATTTGGTGAACTTTGGCGATGTTTTCGTCGGTAGTTGCAGTTTTTGGACGTCCCGAACGTTCATCGTCTCCCAAGCTCTTACGGCCACGTTTAAATTCAGCAGCCCAAATTCTCACTTTGGTAAATGATGGTGCAGAGTCCCCATACACAGAATCCAACTCATCTTTTATTTGCGAAAGCGTATTGCCTTTCAAAAACAAATATTTAATGACTGCTCGATACTCGATTTTGTCCATTTTCACAAAAAAACTCACATCAACTCACTCAAATGACTGTTACATAAAAACTGCGCGTCCAAAATGGCTGAAACTTTGGTGAGTAACTGTCAACAGATGAACAACGAAATTCAGTAGCTTTTATTTACGAGTGCTGCCATCTTCACGTTGAGGTCGGAAACTTTTCAGACCACCCTCGTATTTGAATTTAGGATAAGAAAGTAGCCAATAGTTACGAAAGCTATTTTTTACTATCATCAATACGAAGTCAGATATCGCATAGTGAAAATCAGTTTGATCCACCCTGCAGAATATGGCGAAATGCCTGCAGTGGCAATGGAGTAAGGTACTTTTTATAAACAAAATATCAGTAGACTACAGCTTAAATCTAGATTTATATTCTCAGTACTATCCCCAACAACTGATGAACATCCAAGCAGTTTCGGGTGTAGTTTAAACTCAAATCGTGGCTTTGGAAATAGTCTAGCACTCACAGAATGGAGATGGTATCTACGTCGAGAAGTTTTAATATCGTACCAATCCAAACGCAATTACCTCCAGCAGCTGAAAAATTATAAAAGCTTGGTAACTTGTAACTGTGAATCCAAGCGTAATATTTGTTGTGAATGTAAGAAATCTGATGTGTTGTCACTGCTAACGTCTGTCTGTTCTGTAGTAATGCACTAGATATTAAGACAATATTAACATAATTTAGCACTGAAAGTCTTTTTTTACTTGTAACAGGAATTATAAGGACTTAAAATAATTTTACAACTTTAACCCGCCTGGCTCCCTAAAAGTTTTTGGTCGGAGACTTTTAGGTAGTATGATAGTACTAGTCCCATATACTATTCATACCCAAAGTTCCCAGCCTGTTCAAATTTTTTTCCAAAAAAAACCTAAACTTGAGTTAAAAGACAATTAACAATTCGTGAGGTGTTACATAAATAGTAGGTATATCGAAGCATTTCCAGAATACTTTTATTTATTTTCTCTTTTAATTGATGATCAATTTTGCATAAATAAATAAAAAATAATACACTGGAATACGTAAGTATGTAGGATAACTTGGTAGCTCAGTTTAATGTTACACAAAATTGATTCAAATTGCAGGAAGTTGCCAATAATTTCCTGTGATCCGATTTTCTGCAACAAATTTAAATCAGTGCTAGTCGTTAATTTGAAACTTTATAGCCCAATTACAGCTTAAATTCGCAAATAAAATGTGTAGACAAGCAACATTTATGCCTTAAACTCTATCTAATCACCTGCAAATGTACCACATGTTAATAAGGTTTCTTCATCGTAAGAGATATCGTATCATTACATATCTTAATGAATATACTATAAACAACTTTTTGTAAAATAATCCAATCAGAAAATTACTTCTGAACAGTTCTTTAAATTAGTTTACCCTCGGGTAAACGAATACATTTAAAACATAAATATTTCTGCCATTTGGTATAAGCTATTCGCAATGTATTTAAATGAGCACATCTCCATCTGATTATAAGAAAAATTGGAATTTATATGGACTTCACACATATGTATGTACTTATGCGCACATATTTTATTCTCTAGCGTGCCAGATATCTTGCCTAAAATCGCAATACTATTCCGCGTAACATAGCGTTAGGTTATACACCCGCTACTCAGCTATAAACGTTTTCAGCAGATGCAATCGGTAGCAGCTAATAAAATATTTCTAGTGAGGTGTAATTATTACATTTCTTGCGTTAGTAAAGATAATTATAGTGGAATAAATGGTATGTGTTAACTGTTTTAATGTTTACGTTCCTTATAAACTTATTTTTAAAGTGTTGGATTTTTTTGGAAGAAATACTATTTATAAGCATTTTAGTGCCTAATAAAAATGTAAAAAATTTATTTTTGGACGAAAAAGAAATAAAATTTAAAATTACTTTATGGTTTTTGCAATAAAAAGAAACATTAGTTTACACTTATTTAAATAATATATTCATGTTGATGTATTGTATGTCTGTCTAGACAGCAAATGGCAGTATGTTCTTGTTGATTTCTATTGCCTATATATAAAATATGTCTAGAGTTTTAAATAAAGTTTCTGAAAACAAGTTGAAAAATGTTTTTGATGCTGTAAAGATAAACGGATAAATGTTATTATGTGGAAAAAGATTAATTCTTGATAGATTCTGAAATCTGAATCACGAGCTACATACATCAAACTTGACATGTGATACAAGCTAGGATAAGTAGCTGTACAGAACCTAGCCAGATTCTTTTATTCTCTAAGTATCAGGAAAATGAAACAATTTGTTCTAAGGCAAAGCTTTTGCATTTCTTGTTATTGATCTCCATCTAAACAATTCAACTCATTCATAAAACAGGATCTGCTTTCGAAAATTTTTTTTGCATTTGCTGCCTCCTTTTGGTTTAATTTTGCATACTTGGCCAGAGTATGTCATGTCGAATTCAACTTTCGTCAGGACCGTAACTAGAATTGAATGGGATCCTCTTTGTCCCAAATTTATAAAACAAGTAATTAGAATTTCCGGGGAGGTTTGAACCCCGACAGCTCCCCTTTCTAATACAGCCTTGACCGGAACTTAATTATCTTCCTGACCGTCTTCATCCTTATGGTGTATGGTGTATGATATGTACATTTTTTTACTAATATTCATCTTGTAGATCTGAAGCTATAGTGCGACGTTGGAGCAGGAAGATTGCGATTAATAATTCCAAGTACCATTTGCAAGGCTTGAAGATAAAGCCGTTAACGGATAAAGAGGAAGATTCAAAAATCCAAGGTCTTTGTAACAGAAATTCTACAGGATAATCATGATATGTTCAAGTCTGACTTAAACCAAACTTTCCAGTTGTCTGTAAATTTTTACTGGCAGCTCTTTACAAAATTGTTACTTTCTAGGTTTCAGAGAAGCCAGTAACTTGCTATGAGTTCAAGAAACTTACATATTGTTGTAAAAGAAATATTTCAACCACTTCGTTCTCGACATACAATGGAAACGGTGGTGATCTTGTTATAACTAAAAAAGTCTAATATATTGTCATTATAGATTTTTATAAGCTAGCACTTTGTAATTTGAAACGATGAGGTTAGGTTTGGCACATCTATTGCTTATAGTGTAAACTTTTCCATGCATGCGAAGACATAACATACAAATTAGATATACTGTTAGAGCAATATAAAGTATTGAGGCTAGCACCTCACTATTCAGATTTTAATCCGATAGATAAGGTCTGGAGAATAGTGAAAGTAAATGTTGCCAAAAATAATGCAACTTTTAAAATTAGACGAGGCAAAGATTTCTGAAGAAAGAGAATTTTCAAACGTTAAGTTTAAGTCCAGCTAAATCAAGTTAGGCAGCTTGTTCATGAACTCTTCTTGGTCATTCAAGCACCAACTTTAGACAAGTCTTACAGAAACTTATAGAAGATGGAACACTGTCGACTATGTCAAAAAATACTTTATGGAAATTGTTGAAACAATTCGAGTTTAAATGGCAGACGAGAGCTAGGAACGTTTTATTATTAAAAGGTAAGTAAGCGACCATTTTAAGTAAATCGCAACCGACTTGACCTACGAGGTGTGTGAGAAAAGTAATGAGACTGGCAACACTGCGGGAGATCTGGCAACGTTGTGTCTACCGGCCTGTGCTAAACCGGTTTGTTTATCGCTTTCACTTCCTCAGTCCGAGTTACAACTCCGTACAGCTAACACATTATTTTTGACAGCGCCATCAGTGAAGTTGTGTTTTTGTTGTGTGTTACAGAAATGGAGCTTCGGAATTTAGAGCAACGTTGTGCAACAAAGTTTTGTGTTAAACTTGGTGAATCCGCGAGTGTGACTTTTGAAAAGTTGAAACAGGTCTATGGGGAACAGTGCTTATCAAGAGCACAAGTTTTCCGCTGGCACAAATTATTTTTGGACGGCCGAGAACACGTTGAAGATGAACCTCGCTCAGGGAGACCTTCAACTTCAAAAACTGACGAAAACGTTGAACGTGTGAGGGCTCTTGTGAGATCAGACCGTCGTTTAACAATAAGGATGATGAGTGAACAGTTAAATTTAAACACTTTCACCGTGCATCAAATTTTGATAGACATCATGACAATGCTCCGTGTCACACAGCAATTTCCATCAGTGAATTTTTGACCTCAAAACGCATTACTTTTGTTCCTCATCCCCCTTATTCACCTGATTTGAGTCCTTGTGACTTTTTCCTTTTCCCGAAATTGAAACATGCTGCTACCAAGAGTGGGAACAACGACTCCGCCGGTGTATAACTGCTCAAGGGAACTACTTTGAAGGGGTAACATTGTTGTTTGAAAAAAATAAAAACTTTGGTTAGTATGAAATCAGTCTCATTACTTTTCTCACATACCTCGTATTTATAACTAAAAATTTAAAATAAATCTTAAACAAAACAGTGAAAACAGAAAACCAAACCAAACAAGCTAGCGACGATTATGAGTTGCACAATTAACTGTTAAACTGACATTTGTAATTCCATGTCAGGCATACTTAGGCACGAGAGCCACCTAGAAGTTGAATTGATTCTATAAAGGCAAAATTTATCAGCAGAAAATAACTTCAAGGCAGATATCTGATCAAACGAACGTATTTTGTTGTATATACGAGCCAATTCGGCCAATTTTCGACAAAACTAAAAGTAGTATATTTAGGAACTCTAGTAAAAGTTAGTCTGATCAAATGTTCAACAGTCAGTTCAGTAAAAAACAAAAAAGAAAAATAGAAATTAAATTGTACAATTTAGTAAGCCTTGGCGGTACTGCACTACTGGTAATCGAAAAACCACTATTAATTCACAAACATCCTCATGTTTTCTGTGATTTGTGCTAAATGCTTATGAGTTTTGCTAATAATGGCGGAAGACAGTATTAATTCTTTCAGCATTCAGTTTGGAATGGGTTATCAACTGCTGATATGATGTTTCCATGGCAAGTTACAATTTTAATAGTTAGTGTACTTGATTACACGTACTACCACCAATGGAAATTTATAGGTTTTTATGGATTATGGGATTTTCGTTTGTAATTTCATTAAATAACAGATCACATAAAGGTGTACCTCGCAAGCAGCTTTTTATGCAAATATTTCACCGTTCTGTGATGCTCATGTTGTTGGATATTATAGTGAAATCGCATCGATCTGGGCACCTAAGATTTGCTGGCAACTTGCAATGTATTAATGTGACTTGCTTGATAGTGGATTGATCGAAGCCACATTTGAAAAACCAATTGCTTTCTGGCTTAAACATTGTTGCAGCATGGTCGCTACGGTTTTAGCAACCTCTCAATAGATAATTATGTTCGTAATGATATTTGTGCATACTGCGACAACATTTTTATTGAAAGTTCCTGGACGTGCTAGAGAATATTTGGGACCTGGTGGACTTCATAAATTAGGTCATTATGGCAATTGTACGGGTAGTGCTACAAAAGTGCATTAATAGGTTAGCTTTTGGCGATCACATATGTAGGAAACCGCCGGCTGAAGTAATTTATAAGAATGTTGCTAGCTGTAAATTCTAATAATTTATTGCAAAAGTGAAAACCTTACTTTATCCTAAAATTTTTAATAGAGTACTTTAATGATTCAGTCAAGATTCGTAGAACAGATAGCTCAGGTCTGGACAGTATGGTGGAAGTGGTTGCGTCTCTTAAGAAAGCTTCTATAAGCGAATCTTCCCTGTCCCCATAGTCTTTAAGCTAGCTCTAGATCTGTGTATACAGTACCGTGCAGATGACGCACGCATTCACAAAATTAATACTGTTCTATACAGTTTTGATTTGGAAGAGATTAACGGAATACCATACCTCTCTCTTTTTCTATTTTACTTTTGGTTTCTTCTTCTTGTCTTGACTGTACCCTTAACATTTCTCCGTCAAATTTGTATCATTGAGACATTCTGATTTTTGAAGAAAATTGATTACCTTAAGTGTATTTTGTAGATACGAATTCAATTTTATTTATTAAGCAAAAATGGTTTGGTGGGTCACCTGGGGTATCATAAAGGTGGGTTCAATCTGAATATATTTTGTCTATACAATTATTTCAACTATAAACCTTGATTGGAGGAATTGTTTGTGGTTTCACGAAGAACCAGGGTTTTATTCTAGTTAATAGGCATTTAGGGTCATATCATTTGCTCTAACCACAGATGGAATAGAATTTGCAATCTAGGCTTTTTTATCTGTAATGGTTGATATTTTACATTATTGGGAAGGTAAACCACTGTTTAATCCGGGTATGAATGCGATCTTTTTGTACGTCGGATACGAATTGTTAAAACATAAGTTTCCATTTGCGTGAACTCCAATAATGAAACTCACGTCGCTGCTTACCTGTATTTGCACTTACGGTTTGTGAGTTTGTGGTTTCTTATTTTTATTATTTTGTATAAACAATTTATTTAAATTTTATTTGGGAATTTTGTAAGTGCTTTTATGATAAAAAATTTTGTGATAGAATTCCTATGCAGAAGGTTTTATTATACCAAACGAAAAAAATGTAAAATCATACCAGCATATTAAATACTTTTTCATTTTAATTGCAATTTAATTAGTTATTATTAAAAAGATCGGAATAGGCCCATTATTCTATTGTTTTTTATAAAACTTGATTATTGAATATCCATATTATTGAATATGGACGCTATCAATTACTGTTATGATAGGCATTCGCGTACACTTCGCGGCCAGGAGCCTGTAGGCCAGTCAAATCGAAAGAATGCAGACTATACACTATACAGGTTGGTCCAAGATTCGGCTCTAGTAAGATAATAGCTTTATGTTAGGAAGTAGAAACAAATTGAGAACAGAAAGCAACATAGTGCCTTTGGAAGCATAAGCTAAAAATATTTACAATTATACAGGGTGTTCGACTTGTTTGTAGTAGCATCTTCCTTTATTTCTTCAAATGGAATACCCTGTATATTACTTCATTTTTGGATTTCCTATTACATTTAGATTCATTTTTATTAACCACATTTTTGGTCTAAATTGCGCCGTTTTCGAGATATTTAATATTTTTTGAAAAAATTTAGTTTTACATTGTTTTAGAAATTTTGAAATATCTCTGGAACTAAACAGGATACGAAGATACGGTTTGATCATCGTGTCAAATACGGGTTGCTACATCAATTGTGTTACAAATGACTTTGTTAAAGATTACTATGGTCCCATTATGGATCATTGAAAATGAAGATCTTCAATCATGGATAACTTGGTATTTTTAAATAGAACGATATGACAATTTTTGTATAATGAGACTTAAAATTTAATTTTCTTTCATTTTTATTTAATGGTCTTTGGGTCTATCTGCGGTGGTTTAAGCGTTATTTTATAAAAACGCTAATTTTGTTAATTTAACTAACCACATTTAGTAAAGAGGGCTGTGCTTAGAAACAGTAGTTGCAACTAACATTTAAATTATGTATAGGTACATGTACATTTATATTGTTTTTGTGTTTTGAACAAAACAAAAGAAAGGAACTCTAGCAATTTTTAATAGAACAGTACCTACTACTACAATACATCTTGCAGGGCATCTTATAGGGCCATGACAACCAATTCATCGTCAATACGTATTATTAAGATGGTTTTGTAACGTGACGAATGCACTGGTGCGCCATCGCGTTGAAAAATTGTATTTTGTAAGCAAAGAGGGCTGTGCTTAAAAAATACACTAATTTTTCAACAAATATTAAATATCTCGAAAACGGCGCAATTTAGACCAAATATATGGTTAATAAAAATAAATCTAAATGTAATAGGGAATCCAAAAATAAAGTAGTATACAGGGTGTTCCATTAAAAAAAAATAAAATAAGATGCTACTACAAACAAGTCGAACACCCTGTATAATTCAAAATATTTTTAGGTTATGCTTCCAGAGGCACTATGTTGCTTTCTACTGTCAATATATTTCTATTTTTTAACATAAAGCTATTATCTTACTAGAGCGGAATCTTGGACCACCCTGTATAGTATTATGTGCTATACTGCCCTGCAGTCATTTTTTCTCCAGACGTCGTTTCAGCCTTTAATTGGTAATACTGATAATTCAGATTTGGAACTATCATTGTTGAATACACCAAGTACCTCAAAGGTTCCTTAGCGCACCGTACCTTAAGGACTATAATACGAAAAGTATATCTTAATATTAGAATAGACAGTGTTGTAATGTATCTAGATACTTTTGATGTATCTGAGAGAGCAATTAGTTACTTTTCCCAGTTTAGTGTCTGTATCTGTAACTAGTTACATTTTTTGTGTATCTGGTAGAAGTATCTAGATACACATCAATTACAATTTTATTTTGTGATTTCGTAGAATAGAAATCTAAAATGAACAGCATTCTCTCAAATTTAGGCAGCAGAGAGCATAACTATGAATATGATGTCATTAAGCATAGAATCAAATAAAATCAAATAAACCTTACGTTTGAATTTGTAAATAGGTTTTTTCCCTTATAGATGTAATATTAATAGTAACAATAATGTATCTTGGTGAGTATCTATATCTAGTTACTCAACAAAGAAAGTATCTGTATCTGCACTTAGATACAAATTTCACTCAGTATCTGTATCTGTAGCTAGATATTTAAAAAAATGTATCTGTTACAACACTGAGAATAGATTACTGTGAATAAGCATTTTAAGTCATTTGCAAAAAGGCATTTGGTACTCCTGTTGTCTAAGACACTATTAATAGCTTTAACGGCCTATTTAAAGAAAACTAAGTTTGATGAAAATTTTGATCATTATTTTTGACTTTAGAAACGATAGTGAATTCATGTTATATAGCGCTTTACCTTTCGAGTCGTTACACCACATGCAAGGCTTGCTTTTCGTACGTTGAGAACGATGAGGTTGGGTTTGGCACATCTATAGCGTATAGAGTAAACTTTTCTTTGTATTTCACTGACATAAGCGAAGTGGCTTAATGGTTATTGGGTTACATCTGCATTCGGAAGACCTTAGTCAAAATCCCAGCACTGTCTATCTTGCTGAGGTCTTTTGTGGTTTCTTTTAGTAGCGCAGGTAAACACAACTCAGTACTTTCTACAAATTGTATTGCATCGTATCCCATCCTTACCTTTGATTTCCTTAAATCGTTGTGCTTCTCTACCGATCTACTTCCAAACAAGGGAATAAAACAAGACAATTTCCTTTGTTTCTTTTTATTTATCTTGAGAAGATAATAATTAAAAAACAAGAACAGACTAGCAAACAATGTCTCCAAATTAGCTCTATCTTTTCACGGCGAGTACACCATAGTGAATCAAAGTATAGTGTCTAGGCTGTTAGTTGATGAATTTTTGAAAAGATCTCTATGGTTCTAGTAGACTAATTTGCATTGTTGTAGGCCGAAATAGCTGTTCGGGATCTTAGTGTCAACATCTTTCAGTCATTTCAATTCGTCGCTGTTTGCCCAAATGCATTCCTTGAGCTAATTTGGAGTTTCCTTACAGTAAATTAAAATGTTGAAAAATGCAGTCTTTCAATACCTAAACAGTCTTGAATCAATGTTAGACAAGTAAAGAAAGATACTCTCTGTTTCAACCAAGATGGTATTCCCCAGTTGGACTGAGAAGTAAAATATTAATATGCGCTTTCCTTTTCTAAGAGCTAAAGCATTGTTTACACCATAATTGACAACGTTATAGTTTGTAGACATCAAATACCAAATTGGCTGGCGAGGAGAGTATACAGAATTGTTTTATTTCTAAAGCATCTTTGTATAGTTTCAATCTTAAATGTGTTTAATGGTTGATTTTTATTGAAATCTTCCCACTGCTCAAATGGTTTGTAATATCAATCTTTTATTATTAAATAAAAACTTCAAATAAATATAACAATCTTACAGATAAAAAATCCAAAATCAACAATAAATCTTCTATTATTTATTACACATTAGATCTTGTACCCAAGCATGGACATAAGTTCACAATCCCACTAATACAAAATTAAAATTTAGGACTATAAAATATAGAAGTTCTAAAGTGAAATGTTAGAATCATTTTTTATGTTGGTTATTGTTTCTTTCTCTGACATTCAAATATTTTATTACTTAATAAAAAGGTGACAATTTTGACCCCACTTTCATGAATTATAAGGACAGATTTATTTTTTATGACAGTTATAAAATAATATTTAGAAGACCACCACGGCGAATAAATCGTTATATTAATAGAATTTAATAATAATAATAACGTCTAGCAAGTTTCCAAATATGTAGTAGAATGCAAAAAATTTCTACCTCTACAGTTTCTCGATAAACACACAGCACCTTGCGGTTTTTGTGGTTAAACTGAACGATCGTATTCTTTTATAACCATTACTTCTTTTCTTGGAATTTTAGAATACTACGTAAAAAGAATTCCCCTAGACAAGTGTAACCATAGAATCTTAAAAAAACAGGAAGACGTAATTCGTTCCTTTTTCCAAATCTTTAACTCGCAGCCAGATGAATAATCCTCGTGGAAACACCGGAAGCTGCTGAGACCAATTGGTATTCGCAAACTTGAGCCGGTGCGGTGGTTCGACCTGTTACTCGCATTTTAAATCTCATTTGAGATTTCCGCTCTTATGGATTACAAAAACATGTGTGTAGAAATAGGAAAAGGTTTGTTAGGCAAACAGAAATAATATAACAGGTACATTTTGGAGAGTTTTTTTTGTCATTTTGTGTATAGGAACTGGTATTTTTAATTTTTTATTGAATAACTCTATTATAAGACAGCAGCTTGTTAAACAAACAGTTATGACAAGAACTTACCTTGTCTATAAAAATCCAATTTTATAAAATTTTCTACCTATGAGCGAGATCTTGAATTGTAAAAAGTGTAGCTGTTGTTAATTTTAGTTAAACTAATATATATGTACTTGAAATACATCTTCTTGATAGTTTCAATGCAGATTGTATCCAAAACTTTATAGACTCATTAAATAATAGTCTGTCTGCTTTGTTGCAAATGTTGTTGAGCAGCATAATTAATTCAAGTTCTTCAATTGCGATTTTTAAATGTAAATGGCAGAAAATAACTTAAAGCAATGGATCGCGTAACATAATTCTGCTTGAGATGTAACAGGAAGAAAGCCCACCTAGAATATTACGTATATAAATTTTCTACTTTCTGTGGAAGCCCATCATTGCGGTACGAATACCAACAATTTGTTTGGAATGTACGCATGATAAGCAAGTATTGAAATCAACATGTATTTAATACCGTTAATGGCTGATGATGGAATCAAGTTGCGACAGTTTCGGGTCAATTTTTCTATTTTGAGAACGTGCACGAAGCTATGAACTTGATACAGTTTGAGATACATCTCATGAATATGATTCCAGTTGAGCAACGATACCCGCTATCACAAACAAAGAACTTGACTTAACACTGACCCAGGTTTTACCAAAGTTGCATACTTTCACTTCTTATTAGTGAAGTTCTGAGAAAAGTCTTTTCAACATCTTAACAATTCCTTTAGTGAATAATAGGCATAAACATAAAACCAGTTGCACTTGATTGTTCTAACGATACTATCGTACGAGAGGAAATATTGACCAAACGTTTAAAAATTCTACACAAAGTCAACTGACAGACACTAGTTTCTGGTTCACTCCTGATATATTCAATTCATAAAATTTTGCATAGGATTCTTTACGCAGGGACAGTGACATTGCCTATTCTGTTAGACCGTTTCAGGAAAAAAATTATTTGAAGCAAGGATTGCTTTTCAGTGATCTTCTTTAGTTTTTGAATCTTCTAGCATTTATTTGCTATTCACTATTCACTGTGTTGATTCTATTTGCCAACCATTAAGTTCATGAACTTTCTTATTTTTAGCCGACGTGTTCAACGTTTTACGACGAGTTTTATATTACCACCGCCGCAATTGGCATACCAACCGAGCAATCATATCAGTTGACAAATGGTTGTCAGCCGTCTACTTCTTCTGTCCCCGTTTGTTCATCCATTACCATTCCACGGGCTGGAAAGGAGATTAATGCCTTCAACATCTCAGGTACGTTTGGTGACTTTGACTGATGCACTTTCAGTTGAGGTACTTTTTTCTTTATTTTTCTTTCGTGAAAACATTGTTTTACCAGACTAAAACTAGATTAATACTGTCAAGTTTCCTGCTTTTAGAAAGCTGGGGATACTCTTTAGAATCCAATCTGTCCTAGAAGGGTTCCTGTCAAGCCTGAAACTTGAAGTGTCTCTACTGTTTTAACGTAGATTTCTCACTTTTGTATTGACAGAAATGGAGGCTAAATTAGTTCAAATATTAAGAATTGAAACATAAACGAGAAAACTGTGACTCTGCTTTGATGTCAACTATGATCATCGTTGGCCTATTTTTAATTAATTGTCTATTTGCGCTTTTCTTGCGGCTCCCAAGCGTAAACTATTGTAGCTATTCCGAAACCAAAACCCGTACGTACATGTATTAAGAATGTTTTCTGCAATCACTTTCTAGAATTGCCTTCTTACGTTTATATGAAACTGAAGCGTGGAACTGGAACAAAAAACACACAGCTTAATAGAATGCCCTATTCCGATTTTGACGAACTATTTATTTTGATTGTAAATTAATCAGCACTTTGAAACCACAATAGGCAATAGAAGAGCAAATACTGAGTTTAGAACTAAACTTAGAAAATCAATCGATTGCCTAAGAGATTGTCGTTTGGGGCATTCGTTATGATTTTACCCCAAAGAATATTATGTGTTTCACTGTTATTTATTTCCGACCGCCAGTATTTTGGTTCCGTTCTTATTGTTCCCAAAACGTATCGTAAGATTAAGTGCAATACAACAACTTGACTTTGAATTCTGAATTCTGAATCACATTGTCATAATTTTGCCAAACAATGTTTTATCTTTCTGTTGTAAATTAGCCTAGTAAAACTTAAAAAATTAAAGAAATTAGAATCGCCTGAATGTTTCTAATGATTCGAGCAAGTGTAAGATTACTTCAAATGTTTTTGGACTGCCACGTCCGAAACGGAGGTTTGTGTATGCCTATATACTTTCCGTATAAGATTAGATTGAATACAATACAAACAAAGAAAAGCAGACTTACAAAATAGGTCACCGCTTAAAGGCCAAAACACAAGTCAAACGTCGGTTACGAAAGGTACCAAAACAATACCAAAAACTGGTAGTTATTGGTGCTTATGAAACAATTTGTCTCTGAAGACCTACACTGCAACAAGAAGTGTTGCTAGATAACAAGAATAGCGCTGGGTGGGAAGAAAATAGATGTGTAGGAATAGGAACAACCGCAAGAAAGATAGCATTAAGGTGAAATGTCATATGCTAAGAGATAGAGATAGACAGCAGTTGAGAGTTTTCATGATGTTACCAAGTCTGAGAGTGTACCAGGAAGTACTTTCAAAGAACCAGATATATCTGCTAAAATGCAGTAGATTTGAAGCAATTGAGGTGATAAATTTACCAGAGACAAAATGAATGTTCTTTGTTGTACGTCACAACAAAGATATCAAGCATGTGATTTTTCGGGTAATTTATAGCAAGCCAGAGTCAGGAACTGCTATTATTTGTAACGGGAAAATGCCCAAAAGTAAGCACAAGTCCCGTATAAGCCAGATATCGGTAGATGTTCAAGCCCATAGCTCATGTCGAAGACGGGAGTAGGTTCCAAAATAGCAAATAATCCAGGCTTTGATAATCTTACCTGAATCTAAAACTTAGCTCTTGGCTAGAATGCCTAGAAGGGATATCAAAAGGGCGCCAGGAAACAGTTATGCTAAAAAGAAATAATCCGCCGACCTGTCCCCACATCGGCGAAAGCCCTGTATATGGGTGGCCATAGGAAGTATCACCCTGTATACAAAAACTTAAAATTGTATTTGGATAATAAAATGCACCCTCCACTCACCTGAAGAAACTTACATTAGCTCCATAAATGATACAAAACATAAGATAGTCATGATATAATAATATGCAATAAGTTCTAGCATCTCTCTCTCATAACTTTAATAAACATTATAAAAGGTTGACTTTATAAAACTTTGAAATTACTAAAAGCAAAATTTAGATTCTTTGTTACTAGAAACCTGTCACACTCACAACCTGAGGGGTTCGTTATTAAACTTGAAGAAAACTATTAAGCAAAACAAAATAACCATTAAATGATAAACGCTAAAGTGTAATCTGCAAATAAATTTGCAATACTTAAACAAAAAGAAATCCTCAAAATGTATATTAACCAAAAACAATAGATTAGTGAGAATAAATCTCCAACCATAATAATGATAAAATCTAAGCCCTTTTTCCGGAAAACATTTATAATGCTATCCTGACTTAAATAAATATCAAATCTAGTCGCTGTGCCGCAAAGTTTACAAAAGAACAATACAAAAAACATATTAAAACATACTTTTTACTCATAAACAATTTGCAGTTCGTCCTAAGATTCCAGTATTCCAATTATAGTCAAACAGTAAACGTTATTAAGAGATCGTTGCATGTTATTAATGAACTAAATTCACAAGAATTTTAAAATCACTATATTGACCATTTGCACAAAGCACTGACTTTAAATTTTAACAACACTAAGAGAGTGTACTTTACACATTCCAAAAAAATAACAGGAACCAAGGCAGTTCCACTGGAATTGGAAATGGGAAACGGAGTTCCTTTTCTCGATGAAAAGTTTCCCACAAGATGATATGATGGTAAATTTTATTCCAAAAGATAGAACAATAATAATTTCCCAAACAGCAATAATTTCTAATAGCTCGTCGCAACTGATTATTCCCACAAGGTGGTTTGTTTTAACGCCGATGCGGCCAACACTGTGTCCATTGACACTTATTTGAGGTACATTTCCACACAAATATTCAGAGTAAACTCTCGTCGTCCGTGAATCCTAAGGCCAGATCCGACAAAATTGTCGCTGCCATAATTGTACCTCCTGCTAGAAAATATCTAGCAACTACACCAAAAACTAAATAAGGCGAATTCACTGCAGACAAATTGTTGTTAGCGACCGAACTAGCGGCAAACGCACCGCGCTCAAGGGACGAGCGTCCCGCTCAAAACCAAAAATGGAACTCATTCGTCTTCACTCCAAACTGTCTTGATCAACCCAACAGTTGCAACCAAAAATCAAAGCCAAATCAAACACAAATAGCCCATAAAAAACAAAAATTCTCCACACCTAATTTCTCTCATTTAAATCGGCCTTTTGTTCGGCCGTGGATTGCTGACGATGGATCATTAAAACCCTAAAACATAAATAAAGATTTCTAAGAAGAAAAAAACCATACGAAGTGTTTAGTCTGCTTAAATTTACTAAAAATCACGTATTGTGATAATTTGGACAAGGGAACTATAATATCGAATTTATAAATGAAAGCCAAATATAAAATATTCTTGTAATGAAAAAAAACATAAAACAGATTGTTAAATGCATTTTACTTTTAACAAAAAACTTCAAAGAAACCTTAAACAAAATGTTTGATAACCATAAAAATATGACTGAATAAATTTTATAAACCAAACGGAATAATAAATTCCTGTTAAATGAATACATTAAAGATGAAATTTACGGTAGAACCCGGATGACATTACATATTGTCTATTCTTCAGGGACACTCTGTATAATTTACGATAGGCTCATTTTATTCACTCCTGCTATCAATTTCCAGAGTGGTGGTACGAGGATTGGACCTGCATCAGGTCACATCGGGAGTTTTCTTTGTACATTTCCACCAGAGTCTTTACTTGCAAAATACGGAAAGTGTAAGTACAAAATACTTGATTATGTCCCAGAAAACGCAAATCACCCAGCCTCCTGTTTTTGCCTTATTTTCGCTGTACCGTACAGTTATTATCTTTGTACATTAGCTAGCTGTCAGATACCCATAGCCAGTGTCCAAAATTGATAGCCGAGCAAGAAGAGGAATCATGGGCGTTTTGCGTTGCTGGGACATCCACATGAATACCCCAACAAAATTATGAAAACGGAAAATAAACTGGCATGTGTCTGCAATATCAGATTACCAAGTGGATTATCAGAAAATACTGAAATGGAAAGGATTTTCACTTTTTGGAAAATGACATGTATGCTTATTGTACAGCCTACGCGCAAATATCAATGCGTTTATTTAAAAAGGCATCGGACAAGTTGTTAAATTTCAAGAGGTAAACACGTATAGGTGTGTTAATTGTTCCCATACTATTAGGAAAATGTTTCTATTTATTCCTAACCTCACACTAGTTAAACCAGTTAATTAGATTTTTCTTAGCATTAATGGCAAACTTAAAACCCCCGCAAACAATACAAGTTTTATTCTTAATTTATTTGTTTCTTGCTGCGATAGAAGATAATGTTTAATACTAAAATTACCAATTAAATCTTAAGTGTTCCTTCAGTCTGACTGCATAACTATGTTCTTAGCATGTTTACTATTTTGTAGATACACGAGAACATCAACACGAACAACACTACGTAAATATTATCGTAAGGCTCGCAAAGAGCTCGTAAAATAAAATTCATTACAGGAATACGTCTGTAAAAATAAAAGGCCGACATACAGGGAGGTAAATGAAAAAGAAAAATGTCCGCGAGCTATAGCTAATCTGTAAAATCGTATAAGTATACGAAACGGTCAAGTTGAAAATTGCGAGCATAAAATGCGCGCAAGCAGCATCTGCAAGTAAAACGTTACGTGTTAATTAATCGAATCTTAACAAGGCTTTCAAAATAAAGCACGCAAACCACAAGTAACTCCTCCAATAAAGGAAACGTGATGAAATCGTAAATGGTTCGCATTTGAAAGTGTAAAAAGCGGGCACCTGCAGGGCTGCCACATTATTAACCACATACACCTGTCCCAAGGTCAACCGTCCAATCGGAATTTCTAGCAGGTGAATTCTTTATAATTTATTCTTAATGCCAAAACAAAGCGTATCCTTACCTTTTTAATATTCTGGCGCTTTGTGGAACGTAAATTTTTTGTTTTCTATACTTAAAGTATGTTCCGACGTAACAGGAATACCTAATAACGTTAATGATGAATTTACAATTTTATACGTGGTTTAAAATATTTAGTACGTGAAAAGAATAAAATTAAGATGAAAAAGTAATTACAATGGCAATTTTCAATTTGACGGTAATAAATTCTTACCAAGCTACCGTCTATATCACAAGCCCTTCGTTTCGAACTGATAAAATATAAAAACAATAAAACCTTCAACAGGTGTATTGTAAAGCAGATTGTTAAATTAGATTAATTGTAAATATGCATCCGTTGGGCAACAACGTCAAAATGTATGTCAGGTGTTACAAAGAAAAATTGTAGAGTTCAGAAGGCATGACATTTAATTTTTCAAAATACAGCTACCTACTTCTTATCGTTCTATTTTGCAACACTAATATTTTTGCATGTGGCTGACCTTAAAACAATGCAGCTGAACCCACGAATTATTGATGGTTGTGTTATTGTCCTGCTACCGATTAACGGGTGTAAATTAGGAGGCGTGTTTTTGTGGGACAAGTTCTCGGTAAATTTTTTTAAGCTCTGATATCCGATTGCAAGATATATCGGTTGTTTTTTAAGAACGCTAATGAGCTTTAATCGATAATAACCGCTCAATAATAACTAGTCGTCACAGGTTGAGAACTAGGTTAATTAATTATTAAGCATTATCATAATTACAAGTTTATAACGCTTTTATAATTGTAAAAGATTTAAAAAACTCCACTTCTGTTTATTTTGTAAATTGATTTTTATGATTGCCATAAAAGATTTCAATTCGTCGGAAATCAACATTAATACCGGTAATTAAGAGCCTGGCATCACGTAGTTTTAAAATTTATTGGTCTGTTTTTATATCACTTTTTCAACGTGTATAGAATGTAGAATCAGATTTTTATAAATTTTTACAACTACGGAAATTCAAAAAGGTAGAACTAGCTTACAAATAATCTTGAGTTTTTACATATTTATTGACTCCGTTTTGTACATGTCAAATTTGATTAAAATTTCTATTCTACTTTAATTTATAAGATTACTTTATGGTTGCCGTTAAGATAATCCTAACTTTTTTTTATTTATTCAAATAGGAATATCCTAAAAGGTTGAGGTTGTGGGTTTTTGCTCTATTCTTGCATAATTTAGTAACGTTTTAGATGTTACAAGCAGTTCTCTTGGAAAAGGTTATCAAATTTTATCTCTTCTTGTAGCTGAAAAGTAGCAACATAAAGAAAATTCCTCGAATCGATAACGACATTTTAATAAGAAAAGATTAAGACAAAAACTGAAAAACAAGACATTCTTGATAGTACCACCACTTGTTTAAAATCTAGACAGGAAATGACGTAAATATAGTGAAAATCATAATGAGTAGTGAGTAATGACAATTCCTAGGAGGTAATGAAAAGACTCCAAAGAATAATTGCTTATTTCTACTAACAAATTGTACAACTCGTCACTTGTTAAATATTAATAGCAGAGTTCTACAAGGACGGGCGGAATTAATCGTTTACTTAAGTGTCTGATAACATCTTTCTCCTGATTCCACTAAATGCCAATGAAGAACTTAAAGCTGCTTTTTATGCATTTAGAAAACTGAATTTCTTGATTGGGCAATCCCAAAAGCCTTATTTGCAGTTACCAATAAGTTAGTTAGTTATCTCGTTTGCTTATTTGGAGTGAATAAAATATTTATATCAAATACAAAACACAACATGAACTTCTGGTTTACAAATAAAAGAAACTCAAATTTTGTAATATACGCAGAATGTATTAACCCATGTCATTTGTGAAACCTAGGATTGCAGTCTTTAACGCATTATTATTATTGAACAGATATTCTACAGCCAAAAAGGCTTACTGTACTTCCCCAGTTAGTTCAAGCTCAACTCAACCAAGTCCGTGCCTTCAAGCAGACGATGCAAGTTTTTAGGCGAATTCAGGCTAAAGGTCTTTCGGTTGCATCGCTGGCATAAGAATGTTCCACTGGGTTAATGTCTTCCTCATATAATCTGCAGTCCAGATCCCTGTTCAACAGTTTCGTATCATGACTGTTAGCCGAGCTCTGTTCATTACATACAGATCTTCGACTCTCTTTGTCGACGGTCCATCTATGAACTCAACTGTTCTTTGATTCATGTATGTAAACTTTCTTTTGCAAGACACTTGGGTATTCATATATCGAGCCGGCTCTGGCCCAAAGAATTCGTTTTCCAATCCCATTTTGGCTCGACGATCGGTTTCTTTATTGCCTTCACGTGCACTATATCTTGCTACTCAAATCAATTTATTTTAGGTATACAGTGCGCCAAGACGTTTGATTACAAATTTTGGCGTGCCATTATTTATATATATGTACATCCGTTTGTTTAGATAGTTTCTTTCCAGGTTTTCATTACGCCCCAAACCTCAGCTTCAGTTTAATACTATAAAATTCTGTTCCCGTGCTGTCAAAAGTTTTCTCCTCTTGTATTACAAGGACCGGGGGAGAAAGATTCAGCAAGATCTTCACTGTAACTGTAGGAATGGTCTTCATGGCTCCTGGTATTTTCAAACAAGCCAATCTTTGAATCGTGAATAGTTTGACTTTGGTGTTTGTTTGCAACCCAAGACTGGGTATGTCATCGCTGGTCTAATCACGGTAGTATATGTTATAGACAATGTAGGCTTTTCCATGCTTCCGTCTTACTACCACCATGGTTGTTAGCGCTTTTTTCCTTAGTCTGGAGATGTTTTCGTTCCAGATAAGTTTGGAGTCTACAATCATTCCAAAATGTTTACCTTTTTCCAACATTATCAGTAAAGTTAGAGAACTTAATCCCTCTAATACCTTCTATTGAAAGTCATTATTGTTTTCTGGAAATTAATAGAGTGTCGCTTGTCGTCCAATCTGATCTAATGTTCAGGTTTCTTTGCATCCTTTCTTTAATTGTAGCTGTGAATTTGCCTTATGCTGTGATGGTTATGTCACCAGCATAGCCTATGGCGCAGAATCCTTCTCTGTTAAGATTCCATAAAATTTTATCAACAATCAGATTTCGGAGTAGGGGAGATAATATTCTCTTTCGTGAGCATCCATCCATATTAGTTTTTCATTAAAGTCAAGAGTATTATTCTACCTTTTGAGGATGGACTGAATCCATCTGAAACAGGTTTTCTCGAGTTTACGGTATCCAAGGACTGCTTGTATATTTTTTAATTACCTTTCCCACTCTACCAATTACTTGGTGCAAGGTTGTTTCTGCTGAGACATCTACCTTGCATATGCATATGAACCATTTGTAATGGTTTCTCAACCAACACAGTTTTCCCAGAGTTTTAATCATAAAAGTTAGGAGATTTATCGGGCTTAGGTCTTATCTCTCTGTCTTGACCATTTTGTTATTTCAGAATTCTTGGACAAATCCTTCTACGACCGCTTTGCTGCATATTTTGCAGAGCATCAATAGTTTTGTTGCCCCTCTTATTCATTTTTGATGCTAGATCAGTTTTGTCCTTGGTAGCAGTTTTTAGGCTACCGCTAACAATGCAATGCCTCTATAGTTGTCACAAGCCAATTTGTTTTCTTTTTTCTGTTTAGGGCACAGCACAGCCATGTTGAGCTTTTCCTCTTTCTTCCAAATTTGTATAATTTTCTGTTCTGAATCACCGATCCGGCTTCTTTCACTTATTTTTTAACGTCATTATTATTTCCACTATTTTGTTTTTGATTAAAAGGTTCACTTTGACTTGTACATTATTTGCCGGTTGTCTGATTCTTCCATTTCTACTTTCGGTTCATTCTTATTACTTCTTTTTAGCAACTCTTCAAAATAATGAGCCTGTTAAACCTTCCTTCTTTATTGCTATACAATATGTCTCTTGATGTAATATCTTAACATATGTTTTCCTCTCTGTTTTCGGCCTACTTGTTTTGCTCTTCTTCTCATGCTAGCGTACCTATTTTTGCTTTCTGGTAAACTTATCTTAATTACTTCCATTTTTGCTTCATTTCCTTTTCTTAATACACATCTTTTCCTTCTTTATCGAAATAATCTGTTCTCTTTAACAACTGCACCACCCTCTCAAATTTTCTCTCTATATCTTGTAACTTTTAACATTATACTTATTTTTTTGGTTGTTTTTTTACTTCTTCTTTGTGACATTAGTTGCCGCATTTTATCTAGAACTAACACTAGACGGTCAGAATTTGTTTTATGCCTTCTTATTACTCCGAATTTGAAATGCTTGACCTCTACCCGAATTTATGTTGTTTTATGGATACTGTTGTGGTCTGAGTTATTTTCCACGGCAAAGTCAATTAATTTCTTTTCCATTTCATTATTTTTCGGTAATCTTATATATTTCAACTCGTCCTATCTCTGTACATCTTGATCCAATGTTTCTTTTTCATAACGTTTTCTACCTCTTCATAACATTATCTCTAATTTCAGGCTCTTTCTCTTCCGTTGGAGATACTTAGCTTTCTATTCTAAATATTTTAGTGATAGTCTAAGTTGAGACTGAATGAAAATGGGAATCTTCTCACTTTGTCAAAACAGTAAATAAAATCTAAAGTCAGCCATTTTTTTGTGGACTAGAACAGATCGGAAAGGAATGATTAAAGAAGAATCAAGGAGATGATGTCGGGGAGTTGCAGTCTCCTTAATTCACATCATACTAGCATGGTATTGAATTTTCCACATATTGTTGTTTTGCATAGAAATTTTAAATCAAGAAGTTAGAGTTTGGACGATTTTTGCTGAATTTGAAGATTGGTGCGGCGGTAAGTTGTATGAGTGCTCAGAGAAATGAGAAAATTATCTTTCTTTCATAGTGTTATTTCCGAAAGACAACACCTCAAACACAAGAAGTCAATGATCGTCGACCATATTTCTTTTGAAAGAACTCTGATTCCTTGGTGACCCAGTTCATTCCAGATTTTCAAATCTTTCCTTCTGAACTAACTTGTCTTATCCAAAAACAGATTAAATTCAGAGTATTACCGAATAAATGTTGAAAGCTCCCATAAGTTAAAGAAGATGTAAAAAAAACAATCTGAATTAAATAATTCCTGAGCGAAAATACTTTTTCCCGAGGAAATTATCATATCCACCAGGCAATTCTTCCGTCTTTGTACATAGATGCTTCTTGTTGCTAAAAACTAACACAATTTTGTGTGTTTTTATCTTGCAAATACTTTCCTGAAAGCTTTGAGTTTTAGTTTGATCAGCTTTGGGTTTTGAATTTAATTGTAGAGAAATACCAACAAGGTGTAGAACATTCTAGTATGAGTTTTCTTGCCCTTCTCATCAGTCGATTCTTATGTTTTTAATTCTTTATTAACAAAATTTTTTATTTTAGTTTATCAAATGTGATATTTCCTTGTTAGGAAAACACCTTTAAGAATATTTTGAGAAAATCGTCTTATTCTTACATTTGCAGATAAGATGTCTGCGACACTATAAATTCACCTTCTACTTCAAATTCGTGTTTCTGTTCGCAATGGAGATCACAGAATAGATAGATTGGATGTACTATAAAAACGAATACAACTACGGTAAGCTGAATATAATGCAATGCATAAGGACTGAAATCGGTAGCAACGGCGTGTTATAATAAAGTACTTAAGATACAACATCACGTGCTAAAGCAGCAGTAGCAAGCCGTAACCCATTCTATCTTTTTTAGTATAAAACTTAGCGCCTAGATTAGACTTAATTACGCGTGTATAAAACGCACTTATTAGAATTTATAATAGACACGGATAAGAGATGTTGAAATAATTATGTTTAGTATTAATCAAGACGGTATAGCACGACAACATGCAGAAGGATGTGGAAGTTTTCACCTTTCTAAATTTACTTTTACTTTAATTATTGCTTAAGAATGTTGGCGCCTTATTAATGGTGTTCTCACCAAAACCAAACATGGGTGATTTCGTGTGATACATATTATAACCAGGTTGGCTGTGGAATTTATTATATTGTAACCTGTTGCACCAGCGTATTATTACTTATTCATGACATAAAATTTATGCTCGGCATGATACGTAAACCATTCGAAGCATTACTATCTACTCGATATTCTACACCATATTCAATTATTCTCTGAGGCGTATGGTTTGCTGAGTAATATCTTCCACTTTATAACCGATCCGGTCGGCCTGGATTAGCAAAACGCCTATCTCTTTTATTAATACCGCATACAATTTCAAACACTACCAAAGGCATCATTGTATGTTTGTCACGTCAACTTGTCAATGTTATAAAACGATTAAACGAAATATATAATGCAAAATGTTTTGTCCGATTCTGATCTTAGAATTGCTTACATTATGTAGATCATAACAATTCTATTGAATTTAATCAAAAATTAACGGATCTCAACTCCTACTCCGTCAATTGCACTTCCAAGATAGCATCTGAAAGAAATCGTTAATTCTAAGTTTGTTGTTAAGACTTCCTAGCTTTATGAAATGATACCTCATTATATATAATTTCTTTGTAAGGCCCCAATAACGTTTTTGCAACAGATTTTCGTTTTCCTTTAATTTAAAAAAGAATGAAGCATGATTAAGATCAATCTTTCATTGATGAAATCATTAATAATGCATTTATTTATATTTATTAATTGTTCTCAAATGTTTACAGCAACGTTTTAATTATTTTTCTTGTTAAATTGGATATGGAACAGTTCAGTACTGACACTGAATAAACGTCAAATTCTTTTATCTTGATTTTACTTTGTATTGTAAGACATTAAGTCACAGAAAGTAAGCAGCAAGTTAGCATTCAGTTTTAAGTGCACCAGCTTAAACCCAGTTGATGGCCTTGAGCATGGCTAATAAATATTGATGCCTCTGTTTAGATTATCTATAGAGAATTTTCGTATACTGTGATACAAATTTCCTGGCTTGAATCACTTTAAATGGAAAATTTTCCTCATGTAAGTTTGTTAAAGCGTACAGCAATACATCAGCTGCCAGATTTGCTTAATTTTAAAAACCTCGTTGCAGATGTGAGATATTATCCACAAGCAAGACATTTTTGAAATCAGACAAGTAAATTTGAATGAAAAGAATGGAAGAAAGCTGGATGATACATAAAGCACCTCGAATACATATCATTTCTTTTACCATTATCAAATTCCGGCAAGAGCCATCTAAACATGAATCACAATCTTAGAAAAATCTTTTTTGTCAATGTACAGTTAAAGATTTTAATAAGGTCAACTGGGTCAAAACTTCATATTTTTGGTCTGAACATTTTTCTAAACACTCCTTTGAGCTGCATGTTTTAAGCATAGCTTCAAGAAATAAGTCCTCTTATTCTAGGGAGATCACAGTAGAAGATATTGCAGCGATAGGAAACTGCTCGCTTTAGACAAAAATTGACGTTTTGAGTAACAATTCAGTAAATGACCTTTTCCTGCTAAATCAACCATGCAAAACTCGAAAGTCACTGAAGTTACCATACACCCAGAAATTTCTTTTACTTTTTCTTTTACCTTTCTCTTTTGTTCGTTGGAAAACTTCGTAAGTTTGCAGAATGAAGCGTTGCTAGGTACATGCAAGAACTTGAGTGAAATTGTGGTCATCACGCAAAACATAAGAACATTACAGCGTTAGTCACTTTCTTTGCATTAGCGCAATGAGATAGCAAACAAACGTTTCTCACTTACAACATTAACGCATCCTGCTGAAAAGAGAAAACAATTTTTCAATTGTTTGTCGACTTAGGGATCTTGCATATGGAGAGATAATCTTTCAAGTCATAGAAAGCTTTGAGCATCTTTCACAGTAAATTTCATCGTTAGTTCTCAATAATACTACCACCAAAGGCAGAGTCTCTAAGAGAATATCACTGGTACTATTAAAAACAGTTTCGCATAATTTTTGATCAATATCAGCATCTCTAAAACAGAGACCCTGGAAAATAGAGCAAATGGATTCGCGCCAATTCCAGTATGCCATTAACCAAAGGTTGGAATAACTGTGTGTTTATATCAGAGAACTAAATGTCGCAAGATTCTTATCAGATTTTAGCATCAATACTTTACGCACACTGAGATGGTGGTATCAGGTGGTTTTCAGAATTAGCGTTATGTCCGTTCCACTAATCAAACATTTCTGCTCTTACCTAAGTTACCTGTTCCAATGACTGGGTGATAAATGGTACAGTAAGGACTACAGTTCACTAAGTTTGCTTGGAATTATTACTTAAGTAACTCATGATGTCCTTATGTAATCGCAAAATACCAAAACGAAGCTTCTTTGGGGACGCTCTAGATCAGAACTCAGAGACCCTACAATGTTCATTGTTCAACTGTCTGTCAACCTGTCTCAAAAATTGCGTGTTGGTAATTTTAAAACTTACAAGAGCTATTAGTCTTACTGTTATTACTAATGACGTGGTGCGCTATGAGCCTGGATTTTTGCCTTATACGACAGACGCTCTACGTTTCCCCATTAAAAGATGTAATGAGCATTATTTTTGAATAAAAGATTTTTGTGTTTTTTAGATGGGTTTGGACGTGAGAAAAAGCGCACGTCTCTTAGTTTTGCCTTTCAGGTCCAGAAAACGACAGATGAGAAATTGAAGAGAAACGATTGGTTCCAGTCTTGATGACGTTAGAAACCGTTTTCAGAATGCGATGATTGTAAAAGACACTATAACATCAAAATGTGCCGATTAATAAGACCAGTGTCTCTTATATGAAATCGTGGTCTTAAAAATCTGGAATTTTACGAATTTTCTATATGAATGCCTTTTTCACTGCACTAGACTAATGGTAGTATCAGTTAGACAGACTAAGGTAACCAGCGAATTGATTTTAGCTAGGCTAAATATTGCCAGAAGATTTGGGACGTATGTCTACAAAACGTTAATTTGAAGAAATGTGCTGCTGTATTTCCAACTTGGGTTTTCTTTGAAAAGGGCTAGAGCTGCAGCAACGATTGTATGGTACGCAAAAGGTTTATGCCATCATCTTTATGTTCACATAATTTAATTAAAATAATACTTTGCTTTTTTGATACCCTTGACACGCCATCTATTATTATTATTTTTTAGAATCTTTGGTCCGTAAGTATAATAAAATTTGCTATCTTTGATCTAGCCCAATATAACCCAGATGTAGAGCTGAAACCAAAGTAAAATACTGTTGGGTAACATTTGAGACACTGTACGTTGGTCCAAATTGAATCTTGATTGGTGATTAGTTCTTTCAACTAGACTGCATCACCAAAATTTAATTTGGATAGTATACAAGGGCGTTGCATAGGTGCTCTTAGTGTTTATAGAATATATTTACCGATGAGAAAACAGAGTTTTTGGCGTGCTATGAGATAATCTAAGAAGACTTACTGTATGTTGCCTAAATCATGTCTGTTTTATTTACGTTTAAACCAAAACAGTGCTGTTGAAAATTTAGCTATACTGCAAAGATTTCATTTAATCTTTCATTAGCACTTAAGGCATAAGGCATCATCTGCGGTAAACGAAATATATAACTTAGTATTGTCAGCATATGAAATGGAATTTACAGAATTCTAAAGATGAAGAAAAGTTCATTGTGAAGATTGTGTAACATAGTGAACCTAAGACGAAACCCTGTAGCACCCCTCTTCTCAACATCGATATGTGAAAATCTTACAATTTTAACAGAGATAAGATAACACCTTGATTTAATGTATCAAAGGCTTTTACTATAACCTAATAATACAAGATCGGTTAGTTTTTTATCATCTACAGCCCTAAAGATATCAGTTATATTGAGCAGAGCGGTGCCACAGCTATCCTTTTCTGAATCTAGACTAAGTTTTGGGCATCATATTATACATTTCCAAAAAAACCTCTAATCTGAAATTCCATCACCAGCTACATTATTTTCGATGATTGGTCTTAAATCTTTCAATTATTTAGGACGGTTAAAGTCGTATCACCATAGCATTTTTCCAGATATCAGGAAAATATTATTATTAAAACAGTAGTTTATTACATGTTCAAGAAAAGTCAAGATAAGAGAACAGCAAAGCTTTATCATATCTATACTAACACTACCATGCTCACCAACTTTGGATTTTATTGAATTTATTACTTTGACAATAATTTGCTCGGTAGTTTCGTGGAAATTAAACAACGGAGTATCAGGTTTTATCTTACAGCTATTATAAAATACTTAAATTGACATTTGTTCTAACTAAAAATAGATTGTATAAAATAATCATTAATTTTATTGGGATTTCCCAGATGTTCGGGAATCGGCGGAGTGGCTTTTTTGTGCACGTTGGTCTTTTTCAATTCATTCCACAAAGTTTGTTGACCAGAGTTACGTAATTTGTGTTCAGAATATGCTCTCTTTTTATTTTTGACAGCTTGATCTGCGCAATTACGTATTTGTTTATAATAAATAGTTCTAATGAGCAGGGTTATGACTTAATTTGAACAATTTTGATACTGACATCATTAATTTGATATTGCCTGTTATCCAGGAGTATAAGGTTTAATAAATTTAGCGTTCAAAACTGGAGCATGTATGTCAAAAAATAAAATGATTTGTTTTGTTGAGTAATCAACCATGTCATTTATGTTATTCATATCAAAGATTAAGTGCAAAAGGATCTGTTGAAGATTAAAATATTTATATGAGCGTTATGTATGCCAGGTTTGTAAATGAGGAATTTCAAGATTTGTTTTACAAGAGAGAAGTTAACAGGAGTTCTACTATAATTAGATGAATAAGTTTAGCGCTAGTCCTTCCAAACCTTGTAGGTGAATTTATTATTTGTTTTAGATTTAGACTTAAGCATTTCAAATTTTATAACCAAAGAATCATTTGAATTTAATAAATTTACATTATAATCATCCATGCAGAATATTTTGTCACACTCTACAGCAATGTTGATTGCAGTGATTTCAAATTCATTCCAAAATGTTTCCTTGTCAAAACCAGATGGCCTGTATATAGATCCCAAAATATAAACCTTTCATAAACTTTTTTTTTAAACCTTAACTGTTCAATGACACTAGAAGTCGGAAGAACAGTAGGATTTAAATTTGAAGAGATATAAAAAACTGTTCGCTCTTCTCTACCAGTTTTATGATCTTTACGTATCAGATAATAATCAAATATCTTAACGTCATCATCAGGAATTACAGTCGTAAGCCAGCTTTCCAATATAGCTACTATAGAAAATCTTTTAGAATTACGAGATTTCTCAAATCCTCAATTTATTAAAGAACAAGCATTAATGTGTGCAAGTGTAAATGAATTCATGAAGCTGTAACTCATAGTTACTTGCAAAGAAGAATAGAATAATAATAAATCTTAATAGAGTTGGAAATTTTGCAACATTCGTATTCTAAGTGACTCGAATCATCAAATTTAGTAAACGACCTTGATGCAGAATAAAAATTAAAGTGTGAAAGCTTGAAACATCCAAAATGGAACAACAATATCTTAATACTACCAAATTTTCATTTCCCACTTGATAATGCAATATCTACAGAAATATTATTATGGTAGATAGGCAAACAACCTTAAACACTGTAGGTTATTTCGGTGGCAGTATCCCACAAAGATTACAATCTTTTAAGTCTTTTAAGGAGCAATATATTTACAAATCGATCTCTACAATTTTTTATATTTACATGACGTAACTGTGACGTTATTGACATTTTCACTTTATATAATAAACTAGTAGAAGTAATTCTTTCTTTTGTTTGTTGGTTTTAATTTCATTGGATATAAGATATACTTATGCTGCAATAAACCTTTTTTTATTTGTTAGACATTTTTTTATATTTGATATTTTATGGAACACTAAATTCTTCTATGTGATATATAAAAGTGTTAATTAAATATACTAAGTCCTGATATTTCTATTTTAAGATAATTCTCTATAATAAATCAAATATACATAAACCAATTAAAATAATAGAATAAGACCATAGCTATTTTATTGTCGAAATGCTAGTTTTTGTTTTAATTGCTATATGTAAATCAGCACTCGTGCTAAAATTTCTTTTTTAAATGTTAATGACTAATTTGTTAATTCTAATTTTTTATATTTCTTACATAATGAAAACACGAAAGCTTACTAATATTAAAACGAAAAAGTAACTCTTCATTTGAAACATAAACAAAGTATCTGTTATGTAACTTAAAAAATTAGCTGTTTATCTTGTGATTGTCGTTCCTCCACTCTGTTCTCTGCACAAATACAGTCTATTTGGTTATTTTTCTAATATTTCTGTATTCCACGGTAGCCTTTTTGTTGCATTCATAAAATATGAATGTTTCATTTAAGTCTATTCATAAAAACTGTTATAAACACGTTTTAAAAACTAGAAAAATCTGTCATCTCAAGATCTGAAACCGAGGTAAAAATCTAAACACTAAAGGGTGTGTAACCCAGTATTTTCGAAGATTCCCATGTACACGCATATACACACATATCTAGTTAGAGCCGGTGGCCACCGGCCTTTTGTCAAACAGGTAGAGATCGCATTCAGAAATAAATATATTGTAACATGAGTCTATTTAAACTTATTAAAGGTGCGTGTTCTATATTCTGATGCTATAAGGATAATTTTCGAAACTATTCTCCAACATCATGGGAAGGAAATGCACAGGTTCTTCGCAGGAAGTATTTTAAATGCTCTACCGTTTATTTTCGCCTTTTACACTTGAGGGTCGGTAATGTAATATTTTGGGTTACCTGCGGTCTTTTTTTACACCTGGTGCATCGATTTAGATTAATATGAGTTAAAGAAACAATTTCATTTTTGGGACGCTCTAGAATTGGTTCTATGAACTTTTATCGTTATCATCTAATTTGCATGTAATTATGAAAAATGAAGCAGCATGAATATTAATCACGAAATACAAATTTGTATAAAAAAATATAAATTAAACTCATTATGTGCTTTTCTTAATTATATTTGCACTTCAAACTTCATTTGCTATAAATCGTGAAATATCAGGTTTTAATCAAAACATTACTGCGCCTTCTGTTGTTAATTTATTTGTTTACCTTACTGCCACTGCAGTAGTGCGAACTGGTCTATTTCTTTCATTTTGTCTAATCATCCTGATGCTGACCTTTCTTGTATTTTCTTGCTTTTGTACGTTCTGTCACTAAGGATCAAAATGTAAACAAACAAATTGTAGTTACTTAAAGATAGATCAATAAATTAATACGTTATCTAACACTAATGCTGTTTTTAATTAAATTTTCTTATTTCCAATAATAAACGTTGAGAACAGAAATTTTGAATTTTTTAACACAATCTTTGTAGCCACCCGTATCAAGCTTCAGATTTTTATTCTACTGGAGAAGAATTGCCTTTGTCTCTTTGCTGCCATTTATTTTAAGAAAATATAGTTAAAATATTAATTTTTACAGTTTATATTGTTTATTCTTGAAAAGCCGTTACAATGGAAGAATTTACATAAAATGTACAACTACGAAAGAGAAGTCCACCCGTCTATATTATGGAGAAGAAGTATCAAGCAGGTTTGTATTGTAACGTTTTAATAAAACGTTTATTTGTTTTTAATATTTATTTAAACTAAGTTTATTACAATTAAATTTACTAATTTATCTCCATATGTACAGAATAATTTATTTATATCGCTAACTACACATTTATTTATTCCCGAGTACAACTTATTGCGTAACTAACTAACTCCATTCCCGCTTGCCTTTATATATCGTTTCCTTGTTTTTCTCGATGACCCTAGAAGGTTTTCGTCTTTTCTCGCACATTCGACGATCGCATTGCCTAGACCATTTGTGACTTCTCTGGTATATTCGATTGGTGGCGTGTCACAGTATTTATGCCCGCGAAAAAGATTTTATTATGTAGTTAATTTCTTTAATTAAAAAACTCATAATCTCTCCATTGTATACAGCCTTCTTAATGCGATATATTCAAAATATAATAATAATATAATATAAAACCTTAGTAGGTTTGTTCTAATCTTTTAGGTTTAGTTATTTCTAATTTAGAATATTCCTTTATTTTCCAATATCATCTTTTGTGACACCTAGTATACCCAAAGTTGCAAAATGTTCAATTTATTGTATTTTTGAATAAATGATTCAAATTCTATTATGTGTAAATCACGTTACCTCTTGAAAACTACGTATCCTTCTACACTTATTAAATGAAATGATTTACAGGACTTATAAATACAGTAAAAAGCATCAATATACAAATAGGTATACGAGGTGTGTGAGAAAAGTAATGAGACTGGCAACACTGCGGGAGATCTGGCAATGTTGTGTCTACCGGCCTGTGCTAAACCGGTTTGTTTATCGCTTCCACTTCCTCAGTCCGAGTTACAACTCCGTACAGCTAACACATTATTTTTGACAGCGCCATCAGTGAAGTTCTGTTTTTGTTATGTGTTACAGAAATGGAGCATCGGAATTTAGAGTAACGTTGTGCAATAAAGTTTTGTGTTAAACTTGGTGAATCCGCGAGTGTGCCCTTTGAAAAGTTGAAACAGGTCTATGGGGAACAGTGCTTATCAAGAGCAGAAGTTTTCCGCTGGCACAAATCATTTTTGAACGGCCGAGAACACGTTGAAGATGAACCTCGCTCAGGGAGACCTTCAACTTCAAAAACTGACGAGAACGTTGAACGTGTGAGGGCTCTTGTGAGATCAGACCGTCGTTTAACAATAAGGATGATGAGTGAACAGTTAAATTTAAACACTTTCACCGTGCATCAAACTTTAACAGACATCATGACAATGCTTCGTGTCACACAGCAATTTCCATCAGTGAATTTTTAACCTCAAAATGCATTACTGTTGTTCCTCATCCCCCCTATTCACCTGATTTGAGTCCTTGTGACTTTTTCCTTTTCCCAAATTGAAACATGTCCTAAAAGGACGTCATTTTGGAACTCTGGAGAACATTCAAAAGACTGTGACCGACCAGTTAAAAGTCATACCAGTTGAAAACTTCCAGCGCTGCTACCAAGAGTGGGAACAACGACTCCGCCGGTGTATAGCTGCCCAAGGGAACTACTTTGAAGGTGATAACATTGTTGTTTGGAAAAAATAAAAACTTTGGTTAGTATGAAATCAGTCTCATTACTTTTCTCACATACCTCGTATAATTTGAAACATGAAACCAACGTCACTTATACAACTTGTATACTACTACTGCTGCCATTTAGGCGTATAGAATATTGTAAATTGTGCAGCTGGTAAAAATCCTAAGACTTGTTAAATTTCTATGATTAGATATACAAGAAGCAACCTAAAAAAAAACACTAAATATCCCTCAAAAAACTTGCAGTTGTGATGCTCATAAATTATTCAAATTGTAGAGTATACAAAGTTGAACGTGAGTTTTAGCTAACAAAGAATTGGGTTATTATAAAAATTGTAGACAGTCGTACAAGATGAAACGCCTTGTATAAATGCTTTTGTTATTTGTTTTATTTTTGTTTGCTTGTTACCATATTTTCATGATTCCGAAATTAAAAACTGCTCCTTTATAAGAAAAGGGGTGAAAAGTGGAAACATGTCGAATTATTCATAGTTAACGCTATAGATATTACAATAATGAATAATTGCAAAAATAAATAAACTTAGAACTGACCAGTTGACAAATTAGACAGTTCTTTCTGCTATGACAAACTTTTATTTTGTTATCTTTGGTAATACGTATCAACTTATCTATGAAAATTTTGATATTTTCCACTGATTTTTTAATATTTGGTGACTGGGTCACAAATTCCGGAATGCTCTGTATAAGATACTCTTTTGGTTTCAGAGAGCGGATGGCTGAGTGGCAATGGCATTCGTTTGAAGCTGCGGTCTTATAGTATTCCAAAAGATATAGTGCGTTTATGACTTAATTGCTACTTAACTTACAGTAAATTTTACAAGTTTGTCACAGCAGGGTGTCATAAATCCGATTACCTGCGAAGAACTTTTCTAACATTGACACAAGGTCGTATTGAGATAAGTTTTACTTTCGTAAATACTTTTAAACTAAAATGCTAGAAATATAAATGATTTCGATACAGTCCTTGGTTTACCCAATCGTCTGCAACACGTGCCAATACTTGTATTTGTTGATTTTTATGAGAGACCCGCTGTGAAATGCTTACGAAGTCAGAGTCATAAACGCACTATATCTTTTGGAATACTATACTGCAAACGCTACCAGTAATAGCCATTAACTAGTATTAATTAGATCTATTAAAATATTTCTAGTTTTATTGGATACAGCAGTATGAATCAAGATTTCTAATTTGCCACCTACTTTAGCATTTATAATTCGACATTTTGATTGACCTGCGCGCTTTTTTTGTTTTGCGTTGTTTATAGTAACCTAACCTCGCTTTTCTGTGACTATACTTGTAAACATCACTAATAAAAATTTTAAAATGTTGAAGAGTAACACAGATTCAGAGAATGCTCTTGCGCTTACGAAAATTGACATTACCTGCTATTGCTGCCAATCGAATCTTTCACATTTCACTGACAGTACTGCTAATCGCTGCTTGTTCTTTGACACATCCATTGATGATACTGTAACAATGTATTGCATGTAGAGAACAAATTACAAAAACAACAAAAAAGACTACGTAAGCACAGAAGTATAACCTAAAAAATTTAACTGCCAATAAATCACGCCCTGCAAGAATTACAAACAAAGTAAATTAATACCAAAAACTAGGATGTACTATGGCAATTTGCGCGTGCGCTAAGTTGGTTGTAGCCATCGAGCAACACTCCAGCAGGTTGAGAATTCTGAACTGATGCACTCTTGTTGGTGACTAGCTTGTATTAAATCGCTAATGGGTTAATTTTGGTCAATGCATGTCCCTAGCTGGCATTTATTCGGTAGAACTGCGGTTCTATCTTGATCCGCAGCAGAATAGAGTGGCAATTTTTAGAAATAGCTTACGCTGTCAAGCTACTACACCAACATCTGTGTAGTCGTTAACTTTACAGAAACAATGATCCGAAATCTATCCAAGCGATTCCAAGTGATTAACTTTCAAAATGAGACGAGGTAGTCGTTATTCCTTCAACAACGACCTAAGATCTACTTAGACCGTTCTAAGTGGCTAATTACCAGGTTGGGATGAAGTAATCGTTACGTAGAACAAAGTAGTTGTACAGGAGATTTACTGGTCGCAAAAAGTCTTCCCGTATTACTACTGCTATGGTACTACTACGAGGGTGGTCTGAAAAGTTTCCGACCTCAACGTGAAGATGGCAGCACTCGTAAATAAAAGCTACTGAATTTCGTTGTTCATCTGTTGACAGTTACTCACCAAAGTCTCAGCCATTTTGGACGTGCAGTTGTTATGTAACAGTCGTTTGAGTGAGTTGATGTGAGTTTGCTCACGTTAGACCAAAAACGTGTTCGAATGAATATTTCCAACGCTCTTTTGGCGCAGTTTAGGCGAAATAAATCCGAGTTTTGGCGCCGATTAATTACTGTAGATGAAACTTGGATACACCATTATACGTCCGAAACAAAAATACAGTCAAAACAGTGGACTGCAAAGGGAGAACCAGCTCCAGAAAAAGCAAAAACCGTTTTTTTCGGCTGGGAAAGTGATGGCGACTGTTTTTCGGGATAGTCATGGAGTTATTTTAATCGATTATCTTCAAAAAGGAAAAACCATTACAGGAGCATACTATGCATCATTACTTGACAAGCTGAAGGCAAAACTTGCGAAAAAACGGCCACATTTGCAGAAAAAGAAAATCCTGTTTCACCAAGACAACGCACCGTCTCACACCTCAGCGGTTGCCATGGCGAAAATCCACGAATTACGGTTTGAACTGCTTGACCATCCGCCTTACTCACCAGATCTAGCCCCAAGCGACTTCTTTTTGTTCCCTCATCTAAAAATTGCTCTCTGAGGACAAAAATTTTCATCAAATGAAGAGGCAATCACCTTCGTGAACAATTATTTTGTAGAGAAAAATGCCGAGTACTATTTGGACGGGTTACAGAGATGGGAGCATCGCTGGGAGAAGTGTGTAGAGTTACAAGGAGACTATGTTGAAAAAAAAAAAATTTTTCAGAAAAAATGTCTTGTATCTTTGTTAGGTCGGAAACTTTTCGTACCAACCTCGTATCAGCTTTAGCTTAGTATTACCGAGTTACCTTCTTATGCTTCCAGAGCAAGTAACAATTTTGTCCGTTTCACTACGTTTTAGTTATTCTTTTTTGTAAATAATCCTTTCGAAGTAAAACACAGATACCGTTGATGTGATCTGAATTATACTTTATTTATTTAAATACGAAACATTGCTTATTATTGGATTTCTAAAACCGAGGCAGTTTAACATTCCTAACCAGTTCCAATTAGAAAGTTAGGCCTACCTTGCTTTCGAGTGTTATTAATAAAGACGTTTCTTTAAAACTTAAGATGTGACTTGCCAGATTCTGTTGCAGTGTTCTGATTTTTTATTCATATACTTACGATTTCCAATAATCAAAGAATCTGTGACAGATCAAGTAAGCAAGTAACTAACGTTAAAAACAGGCTGTTTATGAATAATCTATTATTTAGTTATCAAATAGTAAAATCTTGAAGGTCGAATGGCTGATGATAATGATGATGGCGCAGGAAAGCGCAGCAGCTAGACCCAGTGGCTGTAAATGACACTTTTCTCTACGACGCTGTCATTCATTCAAGTTGTTGCGGTGAATTTTTGGACGTTTCTGGCCGCACATCCAGGTGGCGACTAAAGTACATAGGTGCTGAGGCAGCTCGTAGACTAGAGACCCGCATCTCACCTGCTGGGGTGATGGTATAATTGCTGAATGGATAGATGGTGAAAATGGAGTATCAGCCAAGGTTCTCATCCGTCTGCACAATGCAGGACACCAATCAGCATCGGTATTAATATGGAGATGGATTACGCACGACGCGGTGCGCTTTCTTTGGGAAATATAGCGATGGTAGACTAGAACTATTGAAGGCTAAGACAATAGTGCTAAATAAAACGACGAGTTCTATAGAATTCCGGTGGCTTGCATCATGATGATGCAGAACTAATCTGGAGATCGCGGACATGTAAATGGCTTCTCCCCTCAACGGCGTCGTTCGGCGAAGATACCCCTACTGCCTGAGCTACTATTACCTCTGGGATGTCTAAAGTATGGTGGAGAGAGCTTGCAGCGACTGGAGTGACCAGTTCTAATCGGAGTAGCGGAACGTTTCAATGGCAGGTATGGGAATGATGGAGGCACCTTACCAGAACATCTTCATTGTTTCACACAACGCCAAGCTCTGAAATAGATCAGCAACAAGGCTTTTTGGACGATTTTTTTGAGTTGAAGCTATTAGATCTGATTAAATCTGTTACGATTGCTTTATCAATGCAACTTGCAACAAATGTTATAACTTGCTACAATGCCTCCAAATTTTATTTTTTCCATACGCAAGATTTCGTAACCATATCAGCAACGACAATTGTTTAGGTTTATTAACAATGAAAGTCCTTTGCATCTTATACATATTTCTGTGAGAGCACATTTTCTTGTTATTAGAAAAGAAAATATTCGTTTTTATTTTAACACTTCGACTAATTTAATTTATTATGTTATATTATAATTATATTAATATTTATAATTATAAATAATTAATATTATTATTATTATTATATTAATTTATAATTATAATAATTATTATCATTATAATATTTAATATATTATTTATTGCGGTTGCGCCTACTGGAGAGAACATCTTTATGTGCACAACTAGAGATCTTTGCCACTTACCATCCGAAGACTATCTTCCAATAGCCTTTTACCTGATATAGAACATATTAAATTTACACTGAGTATAATTTTGTTAATTAACTAATTTATTCTGTAATAGAGGAAGTAGTAGCATGAAAAATACTGCGGAAGCTTGAAGCATATTAGTAATGTTTCATACTTTTATCGTCTGAATCTTGCAAAGCATTCTCTGTACATTGACATTTGGTGTATCTGGATTTTTATTTTTTCTTTGAAAAATGAATTTGTTTTTTTAAATTTTTTATAGTATGTTTATTCTTAGGTTTTGTGCACGTGTTTTTGCGTATTTTAAATAAACATAAATCTTGTTATTCGATTAGCCATATTCCAAAAATGGATTAATTGGCTTGAGCATAAAAAAATCTATTCATACACTGTATTTACATAAATACAGTTGATCTGAATTAAACGAAGGGCGGTGTACCATATTAACTCTCATTTCCGTTAGTATATTGCTATTCAGAATTATTGATTTATTCATAGATTTTTAGTAAACAGACAGTAGCTGATTTTAATGACAATAACAATTCAATTTATTTAAAGCTGATTGATTTTCAAGGCTTTTTCAGAAAATTATTTCTATACATGCAGGTGTTTTTCTAATTCACGTTTCTTTTGTTGTCGCCTGCATAAAAAAATAAACGAAATAAATTTAATAATGTCAAAACATTTCAGTATAATTCTAACTGTGACTAATTAATTGCCTTGTCTGTTTTTTGTAGAATTCCTAATTAATACTAATTGGTAATGGTGATATTAATAAGGTACTTGATTTATTATTATAAATTAGTTTTTAAAATTAACATTGACGTTTTGACTCTTACTCTAAAAAGGTTAATAAATGGCTCAAAAAATATTAGCACAAGAAGGTTAACAGATTGTTATCTATACATATTACGAGTAGGTATACAATTCTTAAACGCCAAGTAACCCAATAATTCAGTTTTCTGTATTAGTATTTGCATAAAAAATGGTATTGTTGTCGAACGTTTACAAAGAAACCCACACGCGCCTTGTTAAAATTTCGAATAATATAGTGCTAACTATTGAGTTACAATTCCGTGTAAAATACATTACGTAATTTCCTACATCTAGGTAGAAAGTGTATGTTAGGTTCATTTTGCCGCTTTAAACATTTTGACAGGTACAAAATCAGCTAAATGATAAATTGAATAGAGCTGTCACTATATCAAACGAACTAATAAACGACAGTAATTAACCTTTAAATGTTACAAAAATATTCGATGACAGAAGATGCACAGAGAAAGTGAGGTTACGCCTTTTTTAGTTGATCTGGAAAGCAAATCATAACATAAATTAGAATTTGTGATGTCCCACGCACGAGTTCGAAGATATTTGCATAGCCCGCTCCGATAGGAGTTCGATCAAATGATTTTTTATCGATTAAGATCTAGTAGGCGCCACTTGTCTCTGAACTCACTTCAAGGTGGATTTATTTATGCAAAATACACGCCTTGAACCGTATTGTTAACAATAATTGCTCGAATTTTAATTGGATATCGGTTCAATGCATAGTATTATTATTTACGGTATAGGTTAGTGTCGAAACATATTTATGATTTTGTTTACTGTTATTATACCGGATTGGTGCGTATACCATGTTGAAGGATTTAAAAATCCAATTCAAGTAAACATTTCCCGGTAGGGTAATATTTGCTCAAGTATGCGGAATCTATTGAATTAATATTTTCGTGGGTGTAGATAAGTTTATTGTAATTTATCTCAATTTGACATGGCTACTAAAACTTTCTTTTACAAGTGAAATAACATTCTAATATTTATTAGTAAGGTTATGGCAGCTATTAGTTATAGTATAAATATCCTGAGAAGGCTTTGTTAGATTTTTTTCTTAAGAAACAAAATAAAGAGTAGCTTAAATTAAAAAAATATATCAATTGATAGCAGCACAGCGGTTTTCAAAGTTTTTTCGTATACGCCCCCTTTTTTGACCTAGACAATTCCCGTTAATTAATTATCAGTTGGACGGTGCTATAAGTAATACCAGTTTAATGTTAATCTTTACATACTTATTTGAGCGAGAGCTCAGTAAATCAGTAAACTTTTAGAAAAGTTGCACATTTTGACAACGCCGCAACACTACTTACTCATTCCATTAATTTTAATGGGATATGTCATCACATAAATCAACAGATGGCTTTAAATTCTGCAAATTTAGGGAAAAAGAAGTGAACGATAAGCCTTGCTACTTCTTAAAAACTACACAGAACATACAAACTAAAGAAGAAGTATATTATTTGCAAATTGGGATGAATAGAAGTGCAATTACGAAACATCGCGACTAGAAATTGAAATGCCGACCATTATACATCTCTACAGGTCTACTTTTCTTTCATCTGAGAAACATGAAACACTACCTTAGTTTGTATTTTGAAATAATTTTTAAGAATTTTACTAGGTTCTCATCACTGGTGAGTCGCGTTATATTGTAGGCAAAAATTAATTAACATTTTAAACACCCCATATTCCTTTTTTTAAAATTTGGGTACCGACTACTGGGTAACATGATTCAGTGAATTTGATCCTAGACCCAATAAACGGATTTTTATCATATTTGGGTGATAATCAAAAACTCTCGTTAACCACCACGTACTACGGAGGTATCCCCTGCCGTCGTAAACCATAAACATTTTCTATTCCCATGAGTACTGCATCGGGGGACTGGAAATAAGAACGCTATCTTTAGCTACCACCTAGCTATCTACGTCTGTCACTAAGTGTCGCGATTAGATTTTTGAAAGATATCGAAATGGCCTGATGATTTTGGTATGTCTTGGGTACTGGAGAAAACCATCAACTAACAGATGGTGCTAAAGAGAGTGAACAATAGCTAAAACCAACACTGTCAGAGCTGGTAATTTAATGATTCATCGTTGCCGACTCATCCTATACCGTCAGAGCTGACTATAAGTTTTCAAATCTGAAGATTGATTACTGTTTCTGACGATGCACTTCACTATGTGTCCCAACAATCGTACTTTCCTCCAATGTGTCTACAGTCCCAATTGAATCAGTCTTTTATCTTCCAAGTTTACTCCACTAGAGGCCTTGGCAGAATGGTCAAAATCCAGCTTTAAATATTGTTTCCTCGATAATGAATAGAAATGGGAGTCGCCTTTGCGTATTTGTAAATAGAAGACTCTTCCACAATTAACCAATACAAAACGAAAAATAATCGTTACTTCTGGCAAATTTCAAAGAATTGTCCCAATTTCAAATATATTCCGGTATGTGTCAGGAAGTTGAGCAAGATTGGTAGTCTTATGTTCTTTCACCCCATTACTTCCTGTTATATTTCCCAAATAAAACCTCGCATTGATGCTCTTTTTGTCGTGAATGTTAATCAATGGCTCAACATAACAGCGGAGTGCAGACAATCTACGTTTGTCTTTTTGCCAAGGTATTTTGGAAAATTGGATTTCGAGCACCTTTTAGCCAATTACAGTCTCTTACAAAATTATTTCTTTGAATACCTTGGACTGTTGACTACCAAGATGTTTTCATAGTTGTATTCCAACTCGATTGTCAAATCTTTAAAAAACCGAATAGTCGTATGTTTTTAAACAACTGAAAGTAGCATGCTGAAGTAGGCGTCTACAGATGTCTTTTGACGTCTTGAAAACAAATTCAAAGAAAATTTTAAAATCGATCGGCAAGTGTCTCGTAACAAATTCTGAGATTTTGAATTTTTTGACAAAAGGAAGATGCAACCCACCTGTACCTTATCGACTATAAATTATACACAGACTCGCATTAACTTTTCCTGACTTACTTTATTATGTTTATTTCTACATCCTCTGCATGACGTACCCTAAGCAAGCGTGAGCTAAATTGTGACGAACTTCTTTCCAATAGAATATCATTAAGTAAAAGCGAATCTCATGACTTACAAGACTTAATAGAATAAAATAGTTAGAGATCAATAATCAATCTTACTTTACAAGTATTATAAGGGAATAAGCAGTGACATCAATCTACAAATTTTAAACACAAAATTATAGAAGAATAGGTTTGAATCCGTAGCATTGAGAAAATGACTAGAGGATTCTATAACTAGCAAATCTATTTTGGCCATGATTCTTCCCTACGAGAGAAACCTTCTTGGACATTTTACTGACAATATCTTCATCTAAGTAACTAAAACTTCAAGCAAAAACAGAAAAATCAAATAAAAACATTTAAATTTGTTACCATAAAACGGTCGTTTATGAGAAAATTTGTCATTTTCACAATGGTTTTTTTAAAGTGTAACCTAATTTTTTACATAAGAACACCAACAGTACTCTTGCTGCAATATAAAATATTAAATAAAGCAAAATCTGCGGATAAAATCCATTCAAACACATAAAAGCAATAGACACCATACAGTCAGTATGTGAAATTGGGTTAATAGGATCAAATATTTAATTTTTATTGTTTACAGTCAATCATTGCAAAGATATCAAAATTTTTCAGAATATTTTACGAGCAAGTTAGTGAAATTGGCAAGTAACGATAAATCTAAATAAAAATGTTCAAAAATAAGTTTAGCTTTCAATTTGTTTTCTAGCGGTATCTGAAAATGTTTCTCTCAATGTGCTGTGTACGTATTAACAACATTGCTTCTAAAATATGGCGCCCAACATGGGATCACGTGCATAAATAGTATACGAAAATATTTTTATTGCTTTAAAAATGCTTGATAAGCTGTTCTTCCTTCAATATGATACCAAATACAAGTAAAGAAGCCAAAGCCAAAGAAGTATAGTAAGTACTTAATCTTCATTTGTAGGAATTTCCCGGAAAGGTCTTTTTATAGTATTCCAAAAGATATAGTGCGTTTATGACTTTGACTACTTAAATATTTCACAGCGGGTCCCTCATAAAAATCAACAAATACAAGCAGTGGCACGTGTGAGAGACGATTAGGTAAACCAAAGAGCGTATTGAAATAATTTATTGTTCTAACATTTTAGTTTAAAAGTGTTTACGAAAGTAAAACTTATCTCAATACGACCCTACGTCAATGTTAGAAAGTCTCAACAGGTAAGGAGATTTATGACACCCTGCCGTGACGAACATGTAAAATTTACTGTAAGCTAAGTATGTAGCAATTAAGTCATAAACGCACTATATCTTTTAGAATACTATAATGTTATATCTACTTTTGTATGAAGGTACTCGTATATACGGTATACATAGCCTAGATAAATGTTTTTCATATTTTAGCAAAATGGAGCGCAACTATTGAGTCATTATTTTACCTAATTTTGTTTTCATATTTTGCAAGATGTGGATAGTGCTCATCGATTTTAGAATAAAAGGTGGGCTGCATAAAAAAATGTAAAAAGGACGTTTGCTATAAGGTCATTTTCCTGTTGTTTACCGATACAAAACGATCAACCTTCGTTAAACCACAAATCAGTAATAACAACTGAAGCTACCCGTAAAAGCACGTTGTAAATCTCAATATTCTGTTATTTCGTTTTTTTAAATGTCGATTACTACAAAGACGTAAAATTTGTTATATTCGACCCACAGATGTTTTGGGGGCATTCTATAATGAATTACGAAAACAAAAACGGAAAAAGGTTATACTCGTATTGCAGAATTCCTTCTTATAGTGAAACTAAGCTACCAAAATAACACTTTTATATTGATTTATTTTTCTAGGCGTTAACATCTTTATTAAAGTGAATCATGCATGTTTTAAAATGTAAAAGATTAAGGTTTTTACCAGTAGAGATTTCAATGCTAGATCAGTCTACGAAACTTGCAAACTTCATTAATGTGCGACGTGCTATAAAATGTTAATAGTCCTTGGAATTTTTTGCGCTTCTAGTATACTCATTTAAATTCAGTTGCATTTTTAGTATAAAATTTATTATTTAATTAATTGTTATTTTATTAATTATAAGTATTAGGAATTTTTTTTAGAAAGTTGTGTAACTAAATGTATTTTAACATGCTAATTAATAGTACTTATTGTTAGGGATGGAAACAAAATAACAATAACTTTACGTGATGTTCGAGATAGTCAACCATAAGTTATCTACAGCTGTTTCATAAATTTTTGTGTATTGCATATATGGGAAATATGTAATTTCAGGAAGAATGTCCAAGCAGACACAAAAGATCTGTGCGTATATAAATATCTTTTATGTCGTATTTGCAGGTACAGCTCGATAAAATATAAATACCAATATAAAATTTACGATCGAGCATATAAAATATCGTCATACGGAAAATCGTCGGCGTTAGATTAATATAATATTCATCCACATACATTATATTCCTGTCTAATTGCATACAATAAGTGACTCACCTTTTCTAATTAAATAATTCATGGTAATGTAGGCAATTTGATAATTATTCACTTGTCACTGTCAAAATATATTACCAAATAATTATTTACAAGGCGCCTTTGATTCATTACGTGTATACTAGACAACTGCGTCATAAATTTCTAGCTATACAACTACCGATTTTATACGATTTCATAAACAATCAAACGGTATTCTTTTTTCCTTATAAAAAATAATTATCATCCACATCACACATTATGCCATCATAAATCTTTGACCTTTCGACCCCCAACGGCGTACACGCCACTGGAATTTTAAATTCGGAATTCCTAAATATGTTTTCACTTTATATAAACTTATTTAAGCAAAACGAGTATCAAGGTAAATCGAAATAAAAATGTAATGTTGGATTTCTCTTATAGAAAACATAATGTATGTGCAAACAAGATGTTGGAGAAAAAACATCTATAGTACGTATGCTCAAACCCAGGTAGAATTGGTTCACAAAATAATACGGGCAAACCTACGCTTTAAAATATAATTTATATACATATATAGAGTGAATTTAAAAAACTATTTTCTAAGTCTTATAATAATTATTATCTTGAAGACGTTGATAAATAAATGTGTTTTATAATTTTAGAAACAATAATTAAATTTATAAAAAATAATTCATTAATTAATTTTTGCAATAGTACTCAAAATAATTACAATCAGATAAATAAATTTTATTTTATTTTAAGATGACGAAATAAAATAAAAATTTAATTATTTTAAAAGCTCACTCTGTGTATATCGATATCGTAAAGTGAACCCTGTATAATGAGACCATTACGAGCTTTCAACACCATTGTGAATATCAAGTACCTTGTAATGATATATTAAAATATTTTTTCGATCAACTTCGAAATTAACATATGTAAAACATGGGATTCAAGAGGGGTATTTTTGTAAGTCATTCTTTTAGCAAACTCTTTGAATAGGGTTATCGAAATATCAAATAATATGTCGACACTGATGGCTGTGTTAAATAAATGAGTTGCATTTTTTTTCTTTACTAATTTGGTATTCATAATTTTACCGAACAGATTTTAAAATAAACAATGTCTATTTTGTAGAAAGCTAAAAAGAATATTGAATTTTAAAAATTATATAACAACGAAATAATAAAAGTTTTATTTTTATCTCACCTTCTACGTCAAATAAAAGACAAAAATAACAAGTACATCTCTTTAGTGTTAAAAGTACTATAAGCACAGCGGGATGTCACCAAATGTTAGGACATGAATAGGGTTCAGCAAATTAAAAATTGCAAATGACTTTTCGACGGTACTTCAAACATAACTATTACGTCTCCTTTTTAGTCTTTTATGTTTGTTCGTTTAGCATAACAATTATTTCCTTTGTATATGGCTACTTTGTTGAGTTTTTTCAATCCCTGAATGAGAAATCGTTTTAAAAATGAATTTGCGCAGCAACATAGTAAGTGCGCACTAAATACTTTAAAGCAAGAATACAAAGTATCAATATGCAAAGTAATTGCATCCGCAAGTGCCGATGAAAAGTGTGATAAAAATGTGCTGTGCAGCATCCGATGTCACTAAAAGAACAGATGACCCTCCCGAGATTGAACCCGAGCACTGCTCTGCGGGTGCTGTACCGTTAAGCTTGTGTTATGTGACAGCAACATTGAGTTCAAGTAAGCGTCCGCGTATTTTAGAAAGAAATATTTCGGTATTACCAATTGTTAACATGTAAACACTCTTTTCACGCAAGTTATTGAGGCCATTTGTTTAAAACCGGTGCAAAAACTGCCTACTTCAGGAATTAGGGACGTAAATTTATTCAGAAGCTGAGCACAACCAGAAATGTTTTTTAATACAAATCCTACAGAAGAATTACTTTGCTTCTTTTCGTAGTTTCAATACATTGTCGAATAACACGTTAGAATAACTAGTCTAGTTTCTGGTACGCTAGCATATGACAAACAACGTAGATTTGAAAAAGGAGAAAAAAGACGAATATATGTAGATTGAAATAAAAGTTTCTTCTTCATAGCAACAAAAATTGCTTCGATATTAAGTTTATGAAAATTCTAACAGAAAAAAGTTATACTCGACTAACTTAGATAGGCACCATAGAATGCTGAAACAAAATTAATTTGAACTCAACTACTTTGATTTAAGTTTAACCTCAAAAGTTGCCTACTTTTAGAAATTCCTATTTAGAATTCATGACAAAAACATCTGGGAATGCAAAGCATAACCACAACGAACTCCGTTTTGTTCCTCCGGCGGCCATTTTGCCCGTTTCCGAAGCGATATCAAAAAACTAAAAAATACGTAAAAGTATACTTATCTCTTACTTTTTGATGTGCAATACGACTCTAAAGTAACAAACAAAATTTTTGAAAATTTTTGAAATTTCGGCGGCCATTTTGACCATGTTCCCGAAGAGACATCGAAAAACGAAGACCAAGTGTTCTTTACTTCTTCTCCTTTCGGAGTTCGTTGATAATTAATTTCTTGGTCAAACAATGGCGGATCTAGAAAACATGCAAAACGTGTCCTACACATCGCACTTAGTTACAGTTTTCAGAAAAGAAAGAAAACACAAAGAAGTTTTGATTTCACGTCGAAACCATGCGCTGGTTTACGCATTTGAGTTTTCTGAAAGTGAAATATCAGATGGCCCTATCAGCAATGTAATTTTATATGCCAGGAAAATTTTCTAAAGAGCCTATAATTATGATCTGGCTCTGGATGCAAACGTAGGTACTTTTTATTGAAGCTATTGACCTAATCCAACTAAGACATTTCCTAAAGTCCAGAGAGGTCGGAACAATACACATTTTTCGTTGTGTTTTGAGAATGCAAACTTCTTTGAAATGCAAACAAATCTAAATAGTTATGTTAAGGAAAAGGAACTTCTCCTAAGACTAAAAGAGATTGAAATACTACACAGAGCTAGTTATGTTATGGAGAGGAAACATCTTTAGAAATTCAAAAATATCGGAAGAGTACTCATTCTTTCTTCTGTTAAACGAATGGAACATTTCTTGAAATCCAAAGAGATAAGAATAACATACAGTCTTTGTTATGTTAGAAGAAGGAAGATTATCTTCCGATTCAATGCTACTGAAAGACTACTAATTCTTTGTTGTGATAGGGGCAGGGAACTTTTTTTGAAAGTCAAAAAGATTGCAAAAGGACACATGTTCTGTTGTTATTGGAAACAAACGTCTTTTAAAATACGAAAAGATTTATACAGTTTTTGCTGTGTTAAGGGAAGAAAACATCCCTTGAAATTTAAAGAAATTGTAAGAACACTTGTTTTTTGTTGAGCTACTAAAAGGGAATTAAGATTCAAAGAGATTGAAAGAGATTGAAAGAATACGCATTCTTTATTGTGTTAGGGGAAGTTTTTTAGTTTCTTTTTGTAATATAGACAGACATGTTAATCTTACTACGACAGTAAATAAATCAATACGGAACACAATGATTACAAAGTAAGTAAGATCTTACAGAGTACAAGTATGACTCCTTTCAAGTTATAATCGCATAAAACGGGTATGCTTGAAAGGCGAAAAAAACAAATTGAATGTTGAACATCTAAAGTATACCCGAAAAGGACCACAAAGAGATTTCTGAGATTGCGTACGTTGTGTTGTCATTATACCTTCTCTGGGCCGAATACAGCTCTTTGAGCCCACTAACCGAAGATTTCACAAATACAAAATTCCAATCGGGTCCGCACTTACAATTAGCAGAATCGACCCCAGGCCTTCTTACCATAACGGACCTAAGGAATCATATAACAGTTCGATCATTTTAAGTCAGCTAAACCTAAGTAAGTAGACTACCTAAGAAACAGTTTGGTGGTACACTCTGAAAGTCTCCGAATTAACGATAGTATACTCGTACATACAGCAAATTCCTGTGTGTTAAGATTAAACAATTTGGAATTTGGAAGTATGAAGAATTATGGTAGTTGTGCTCCACCTTATTTAGTACTCCAATCTCATTTGGAAAGTTAGTGAGGGGCCTTCTGTTCAACAAACACTTCGACGGAAAATTCCTCGGCTGGTCGATACTGCATTCACACCCCGTAGTGCTAAATACGAAGCATAATTTTTTTGGCCACCAACGGTCTTTCTTGAAAACGATTTAAGGCGAGATTATTTAAGCAATTTTCAACCTTTTGTACTTTAAAAGGATTTGAGATTTAAAATGTCGTAAACATGTCAATAGATAAAAGCTTTGACAAAGGGTTATTCCTTTACAAAAGTAACCATTAATGAAGATTTACAATAATCTTAGAATCCTTTACTAACTGCAAATCTATTTGAAGTACCGAAATCACTTAGATGGTTTTGCCTAAAAACGTTTTCAATGTAACGGATTCAGTTCGAGAGACTTCACATACCGTTTGCCATTGCTCTTTTCGGCAAGGTATGTCCTTCCGTCACTTCATCTCTATCGTTAGCGAGACCATCCACCACCAACACTCATCGTCTACGAGAACCAGCACTACCCAGAGACTCCCCAACGACTGTCCTTCCATGTCTTCTATTGGTGTTCACGTAAGATATCTTATCAAAAAGTCAGTTAACGTTAGAATGTATCAAGTCCTAATTCAAGGACTTGATTTTTCGTAGTTAACATAGAGATAATTAAGGTGTCGTTTTGGCACAAATAATTAATTAAATTTAAAGTAAATAATTAGAACATACTCTCCATACAAAACATAACTAATTTCAGTAGTTAGAAAAACTTGAAAACATCCTTTATTAATCAAATTGCACAATCGTCCGTTTTATAAAACTGTAATTCCCTGGCAGTTTCTTTATAAACGTCCATTTAAATTGCAATAATCATTACATTAAAATCGAATCGTGGTGGTGTCGGCATGAAAGCGCCTTGTCCCAGTAATAGCTTCATCTATCACAGGTTAACATGGGCATACAGAGTACAGAAGCCGAAGGAATATAATGCACCATATACCTGATTAATAGCGGAGATGCCCTAAATATACCTTCCTGCGCTAAGAACTAAGCGGCTCTTTATTCTCATTCGTTCTACTACCGATTATCTTTATTACACGAAGCAACGTGCTTTTATTTTAGTCATTTAACTCTCCTGATACAGCTTCTTATGTAATAATAGCGGTGTTCTAATTTTTATTGTGCAATCATACTTTTAAATTATAATATCGATTCACTTATTTAACCTATTCATGTATGTAATCTTTAAGATTTCATAGTCGCTTTAGCGGTTTCTGTTTAATGATTACTGATTAGAAATAAAAACCTTTTTTGCACTAATGCTGCGGGCATGTTAATATCACGGTCATACGACGCCATTTTAAGAGGAAGCAATTTGCAATAACAATACCCTTAGCTATTTTAGTCTAAAACTGTAATTATTAAATAATCAATATCCTTCAATGTTTTATTAAAATTACATTTTAATATTTACTGCTGTAGGGGCCGTCGGTTAAATTTTAAAATCTTTATTTTACAGAAAAAAATGACAAGAATATTAGCGCATAGAAGAAATCTTACTGTATGCAGTCTATTGAATTATTATACATTTTTTATGGACTATTAATATTTGACAAGGACTCAATTGCATTTAACTTGTATCTATGTAGATATTTTTTTGCAAACAAAAAAAACAAAATTGATCTCAAACCGAGAAGTTACTACATTTCATTTTTAAAGACAGACAAGCGAATTAGGAGTTAATTTGACAAACTTGTTTTTATTCACAATTTACATATGATAGTCTCAAATTATTTTCATTTTAAGTTGAAATTTAATGGTTAATACGTAAAGTTTTCCGAAAAATACTTATTTTGCTGAAAGAAGACATTTTGAACGAATGCAGCAGTACAGCTATTTTTTCCCAATACAAGTAACTAATGTGATGTTAATTCACTATCTCATTAATATACTTTAACATTTGAGCACATTTCTCAATTATCTAGTAATCTGGTCAGTGTTGATTAGAAGTTTGACGAGATCTGTGAGGTTGGTTAGTACCTCTAACATATACAATTGTCCAAGAGACTCTTTATAAATAGCTTATCTTGTCTGACTTTACATAGTTGCTTCATTCTCTACCTTGTAAATCTCTTTTATTGATTTGTAACTTAACGGTTTATCTAATACCTAGTAATCTAAAGTATGTCCATTATCGGTTTGGATTAAAGAATAAAATTCCAAAGATCATCAGATTCTCAAAGATGGAAAGTTCAATTTTCTTTGCTGATAGAACCCCCATTATTTATTCTACAAAAAAGACTTTTCTTAAACTTTGATTTATTTATACAATCCCCATGTAGCATCTATTGTGGTGTTCAAGTTAGACGTAAGAGACTTTTTAAAATTTGTTGTGCTATTGGGCATGATGTTGGCAAATACGGTACTCAATGCAAAAATGTGCCCCCCAAAAAAATAAAATAAACTCAATGTATTTCATCTGTGTACGTAGTGGGGACTGCTTTAAGATCTTGGAAATTTCTCTTTAAGTCAAGAACAAATATTTTTAAAAAGGATGAAGATCGATGTTACTCTGAACGCTTTTACTAACAATAACTCAGCAAAAAAAGATAAGAAATTTTGCTTTAGCGTCTTGGTATTTCCTTTCTTTCTTGATGATTTGATATCTGAGTAACCATTTGTTATAGTCTCTGTATGCACTCGGTCTTTATAGGCCAGTACCATTATTTCAGAATCTGAACAAGATGCTACCAGGAATATAAAACACTAGCTGAAAGACTTAAATAGATAATTCGTATCACGGTTGATTATACTGTGACAGCGTCTTTGAAATTTTCTGTTTAGTTCCATTTGTGTATAGTTCTTTATGTCGTTCTTTCACTTAAAAGCCTGCACCCATTGATGATTATTTTAAGGTTTCCAATTTATTTTCTCTATCACTCTAAGTATTGTATTCTTTTGACATGAGCCCACCATTATAACTTCAAAGCTCTGACATATTTTATATCTTTGCTTTTCATTAATTTAATAAGTCCACAGTTTATCTTTTGCCTCAAACAACTATTTCACTCCACACGTCTCTTCTAGCAGTGAAAAACTGCTGGAAAATGGAACTTTGCTGTGGACATCTTTTTTCTATAGCATCAGGACCGGATGTTCATGAGAAGATTTTACTTAACTTCAAGTAACTTAATCTGTATTTCAACATCCAACAATATTACAGTGCTCGAGTCTTGCACATACGACTCATACACGCTTAAAAGGGTATTTTAGCTTAAATTTCTCCACGTGCCTCTAGCTCGTTATGCTCTTCCTACTACATCTCCAGATTTCTTTAAAACGGTCCCCTATGGAATTGATGCTAACGCAATTCTCTAGATTACTTTCAATTTTGTAACTAAACAACACATTTGAAACAATTTAGTACCGAGATATTACCATCCAAAGGGACGGGTTAACACAACATGTAGGAATTGCTAGAGATCACTCGTTTGTGTTGTGGTTTCAGCTGCTGTCCCCTTGTGGTGGACTTTCTTCTCCATATCAGATTGAGCATGATAATAATAGGAAATAATAGCTTAGTAGTGATTTTCTGGCGGGTAAAGCCATAGATGACACACAGAAATCTGAGAAACGCTTTTTTGAGAATCCCACAAAATATTTCTCATCAATTGTCCTGTTGATTCGATTATTTCTTATTTTTACGGCATTCATTACTCCAAGTTCAAAATCGGTTACAATTACCTTAAGTGGAAGCAAGTTGCTAAACGCCTTAATTGGTTTGTGCAGTTGACTGAGAATATTAAAATGTAAGTTACTTTTTACTTTTTGTTTATTTAGCATCAGGACTTAAATTAATGAAAAAACTGAATTACTAACCATTCCGTGAATTGTGTATAGCTGGTAAAATATATTTGAAACGGTTTTAAACGTCCCGTCACAAAGCCAATATTGTGACAAATATAAATTAGCTGATATCATTTTGAATCGCAAAAATCAAAAATCTGTTGTCATTGTCACTTCCAAAATCGAAGAACAAGAAAGCTACACCTTTATCGGTCACTTTGAAGTTTTCTGGTAGAACAAGCACATCTCTGTTTTCTGGCAATGCCGGGAAATTGTTCTCTGCTGCTTTAATATTGCGTCTGGTTCTTTTCATGCTGAAAACGGAAGGTAAATGAGCTCTTGCAGGCTCGCTGGTGCTTGCCGTGGCTTCGACTATTATTCCACGAGGAGTTTCTATACCCGTAGATTATTTTGTCTTCCTTCTAATTTCCTGCAGTTTCCCTTATAGGATTTTACAGCAAACTCAGTATTGGTTCTTTATTGGCCGTCACCTTACCAGCGTTGGCACGGTAATGGCAACCATGATTGGCACAGTAATGGGAATAGTACTGGATGATAACTTGGGGCTAGTAATGGGTCACTACAGACAGCCAAGTATGGCAATATTGGGCCATTAATGGTTATTACATTGTACTGATGTTCGGCCAATAGTGCCAATAATACAAGCCCCAAGATTTTAATATTTAATTAATTAATTAATTAAATTAGAATTACGCTATTTTTAAATCTTTTCACCGATTCGTCTTTAGTTGACGGAAGGCCTCAGTTCAATTGAGAAAGAGTTGCAAATTTTGGAAAACATAGACTTCAGCGAGGAAATTTTGCGTGAGAAGAAAAAATCTTTGATTTGTCAGACGACTTTGTTAGATTTTATGAAGCCTTCTACGTCAAAATAACTTTGGTTTACGTTTTTGCAATTCATAATAATATAATTTGTTGTATTATCTAAGATTTTATTACACATTTTTCTTCTAAATTATTGTTTTCTTTAGTCTCCGGTCTTAATTAAACATAATTTGTATGTCTTTATATGCAAAATTGTACCCCTTCTTACGCGAATTCGACTTACAAGGTTATCGCTCGGTCCCACCTACCGCGTAAGTTCGGGGTATTACTGTATAACATTTAATAGCAAGAAAATACTAAGGTGCCATCTAATAGAAACGCCAACAATTAGCACGACTGACACGACTTGTCATTCTTAAATACAGAGTGGTGATAAAGTTCGGAACAAAATTCATAAGTTTGTTATAATTTTTTTTGGAAAATACTTGAACATGTCGATCGTACGTGTATTCCAATAAAGCATTTTTGAGCACAAAAAGATGTTTTTTGACAGCTCATGTTATTGAGCTATGACGTCATCATTATTTTATTTAATTACAACCCCAGAGTTTTTTACAGATCTTGATAGACTTCTTCACTGGTTGAATGATGGTGTAAAAGATTTGGTACCTTACATATAACAATTGTTTTGAGAAAAACACTTATTGAGTTTAAATACATCAACATCTGTTCTCAACAAAATAACGTTTAAAATTAAAAAAGAAACAAACAAAATCATTCATATAAAAACAGAAAAAGATTTTTTCAATTTGAAAAGACACTAATAGGAATTTTTAAAAAGGGTATTGTCGTAGATAAAGTAATTTGTGGTGGTATTTTCAGTTTAACTTACTTTATTTGCTTTGGGATTTGAATAAATTAAATACTTACTAGTTTTGTTGCTTTGGTAAAAAACATATAACTTCTAAGCTCTTCATTTCGTTAAGAAATTAGTACCAAATGAGGGGTATAGGGAGATACATAGTAGACTAGTGTTCTGTGGTAGACATCTTCTACAGATAGGAACGTGAAGGAAACAAATAAAGTATGTGCTATTGATCCTTACCGAAAAGGCTATATGAAATAAAATAACGGTTCGGTTAATCATATTTTTAAAATTAAAGAAACCAGAACCTTGAAAAGGGTAAAATAAATTTAAAGTAAATTTTTGTTAAGGTTCTATTATATGAACAGGGTACCGCAAGTTATAAATTATCTTTAATCTGGTTTTCTTTAAAAAGAACCTAAACCACACTTTGTTCGGTAAATACAGACAGGTACAGCTTTTTGCATAAATAATGTCGCAGTACATTCTCTTAATGAATGAATCGATCAAATACACGAAATCTGATTTAGCATTAATCACATAAAATTTGCTTCCTAAGAGCCCATAAAACGACTTTGGATAATTAATATGAAATTATAGTTCGTATATTTAGTTAATTGCTTCATTAAAGAAATGATTTGCGACATTATTTATGCAAAAAGCTGTACAGAAAGTTAACAATAAAATTGTAATTCATATAAATAAAATTGAACTAAAAGCATTTCTTCTATATAAGACAAGATATTTAAGTTTTTTTGACAAGTGACATTGACAATAATATTAATAATTCAATAATAAATACCAATAACAGTTATAATACCAATAATATCAACATCAAAAAATTGATACCTACAAGTAAAAATTTCATCAGGTATAGCCAGGTAAATCGAAAATTAATTAGACATTTTACATTATCATAAAAATAGAATTGATTAATTCCTTTTATTAGTAGTGTTATATTGGCATTCATTGTAAAAGCATCTCAGCCCGAAATATGCCATGCATGGACCAGAACAGAATGCAGGAGTATGGGCCATTTATTGGTTGCCGTATGTTGGCCCAAGAATTGGCCTCATTGTAAAGTCTGACGTTCCTGTATGGGATATTTCTTATTTCGAGTGTTTTAGGTGTGTGTTGGGCACTAGTTCAAATGATTTCCAATACGTTGCACTTTCTATTTGTGTCTTTTGCGTACAAAACTTGTTTTTGCGACCAGATTCACTATTACACCAAAAACACTTTTTGGCAGTTTCTTCTTATAGAGATGGGCAAAAGAATTTACATCAGAATGGTATGTTCATTCATCTCTTAAGAGATGACTCAAATTTGGCACCGTTGACTTACTTTTTGGATATTGCAAAAAGCTGAAATTTTGGATTTTGGTTCTACTTAGTTCTAGACTCCTAACCGAATCTGCAATAGTTTGTTTCGTAGCTAGAATTATGCAGGACGTTCTTAGTATTTTCTACAATACTCTTCAGTAGTTTTTTTATTTAGAAACTTGTTATATTTGTTAAATGTTAACATATCATGTATCAAATACTATTTTATAAATACAAACTACGAAATATTGCTTGACATGGTATTTTCGATTGATCAACTTAGGATGTTTCTAAGTAATACATTGTATTTTTTATTTTAGTTTTAAGAATGTACTGGTCAGAATGTTACAAAAACCGCGATTTGTATTAGCGTCCGTTACATTGTACCTGTTCTATGGGATGTACTAATCTCTTAATTAATTTGTAGAGAATGCGTCGGAAATCTTTAATTTTAAATCTAATTTTCCACCTGTTTCCTGCTCAACATACATTAACTTTACTTTCTTGTTTTTGCTTTAAGACCTCGGATGGCAGTAAAAACCATGAGAGAAATAGCTCAATAATGAAGTGGATGGCGTCACATTTAAAACAACACGGTTTGATTAAATATTTTGCTTTAGACCGCAAGCAATAGCGACAAACTCTTACGGTAGATTACACTAAGGACACTAGAGGGACAGAAGACATTATGAATGCAAATGAATATGAACAGTTATTTTACGGTTATACGTAGAAATTGGAAAATGTGCAGTACGTTTCCAAAAGGGAGTAAAAATATAAGAAAAAGGTAGCTTCGTAAGATTTTAATACAAAGTTTTCACTTTGAGCTCTGAAACGCTTTGTTGTAAAATTTTATAGGTACAGGTGCATCAATTATGTACACGTCTCTGAAGAAAAGTGCATCGCGTCATGTGCATTGCGTACACCCGCACTTCGACTCACTAGATCGTCGTAAATTTGCAATTCGCTATGCACAGCCGCCTTAAGGATTAGTCTCCTTCGTACACTGTAAAAATACCTGTCCAAACCGCGTATTTATTACAGGTTAATCGCTTTATTCTCTTCTTATTTCACCGAGCCACCTACAGCACATTATTTTGTATTTAATATACTTAATAACTTTAATCATAGATGTTCCTTTTTTCGTAGGCGTCATTAATAACGATTATTGTACAGGTGGATAAGAGTAATGTTGAAATAAAGACGGTAAATAACAACGTGTGCAAAAAGGGACTCAAGACTAAGAAAATACTTAAATCGTGCTATATTTCGCTATACATTCAGGATTAATGGTAGCTAAGTTATTCCTCGTAGTGCTGGCGGCAATCACGTTTATACCAGCGTTCATTAAGATGAATACCTAATTCATTCAAAGAACAGTAATTTCGAGACCTGAAATTGAGAATTTCCTATACTTTACAGTAATCGCTTAGTTTAATTCCGTTCAATTGAGTAATTATTATTCCCTCGAATCTTTTATATTCAAGAAGGAAAACTGATCGTAATTTCATACATAACGGCCTTGTAATACTGTTCTCTACACTTGTAAGTACGCTATAGCTCTAAAAATAAAATTAGACAGCAGACAACACACAAAATGATCGATTATCTACATCGATCATTTAAAAAAGAATCTCTTCAGATCACTCACATCAGTTATGTAATTGAATTCAAACGGTCCAAACACTTACATTAAAAGAAGTCAGCAGGTATTCCTTTTGATGAGCTAAACATAAAAATAAAATCTTAGTTACAATGATGTTCGAAGAAATTTATGATTTTAGAAAAATTAAATTTAATATTCTAATCTTACAAAGCGAGTTAGCACATAAAAGTAGTCTAAACCTGGCATTGAAGTTTGCATTCGAACGCATCGTTGTAGTCTCCAAACACATTACAATACTTATTGTAATTCGTTATGTATTTATTTTATAATTAACATTAAGCTATAAGCAACTAAGATCTGAATACAGCAATTATAATCTTTCGACAACAAGTAACTTGAAAGTTACTTATTTTAATTGAAAATACCAGTTTCGTTCGTTCAATGTAGAATTTATATGTTTTCTGTATCTTTTGAATTACGATGTGCATGCAGAGATTGTCCAACCTCCACTTTCTTGAACATCTGTAATTTAAATTTAATAATACACAATTTTATGGAGATAATCCTGCCTTTATGCCAATTTATACGAATTCAATATTAATGACGACAATATCTGTTTATTTATTGCGTCGTATGGATTATTTACCAGACCTTTTATTTGCAAACAAGCATTCTCTAATGCTGGGAATACAACGAGTTGTGTTTAAAAGAACTTAACGTTTTACATAAAATTAAATCTTTACACGTACATTTTAAAAATTCCTTGAAGTAAGTCATATGTAATGGCTTTCAACTGCAAGGTAAGCAATGTTCGAAAAGTAAAAGAAAAAGTCCATCTGGTAAGGTGTATTGACTTCACCGCCATAATTCTTTAATATTCAGGCAATAATTTACATTTCTTTGTTGCTAACTGTTCCCTACTGGAAATTTTTACCATATTTAAAACGTGCATTGTGCGGAGGTCAAAACAACTTGACCCGCGACGGAATCACACTTTCAACACAAAAGAATCAATTTCGAGTGCATTTCCAAAGGGATTTCTACGACTGTCGTCATGACGAAGACAAATACATGTAAACCTACAACTATCTCTCTAATGATATCATAAATCTTAATATTAGATATGCATTCGTTGTTTAATATGGTTTTAAAGCGATTCAATTTGTTCATAACAGTGTAGTATCAAGTAGCACGGGCAAAAGAATGTTGTGGGAGTTATACCTGTTCAGCACGAGCCGTTCTCGCTGTGCATAACATGTTCGGGTTTAATCGCGCGTTTAAGACAATCGCACCACCCACACTCGAAGGAAGCCGAACAGGTTGATTCGCGTGGTGAACGGGTCAACCTGCGTGCACCATATGGTGCTTAATTCTGTTCTTTTTGCTCAGGATTTTTAATCTTCAACAGATTTCACGGTTTATTTATTTAAAACCGTTTTCGGTTAGTCAGGGACCTGATTAATGCGATGCCCTGCACTTTAATCAAGCAAAAGAAAGCAAAAGTCACTGTCCGCTTTACAACGCAGGTAATTAGGTAGCAACAGGTGAAGTGCAAGGAGATACGGCCTTGCCTTTTATATTAGGGAGGAATTCAAACGCGCTGAAGTTATCTCTTGCGATGTCGCAGGAAGAATTTCGTCTCTCGCTTTCCGAAGATTAAGAGATGGTAAATGCATGTTTCCAGTTTCAGAATTTACATAAACTTGTAAAACCGTAATGTATTCTTATTGTGAATGTGGAGTACATTGACACACCTGTTCTTTTAAGGAGTTTCTGTAATTTAATTCAGAACAGGTATGTTTAGTGAGATTGTATATATTCTTCTTGCTCGTTTCTTTATGCATTATCTTCATGGTTTGAAAAGAAAATATTCCCGAATGCCTTTAAGAAGATATTGAGATATTTGTATTTGCGTATCTCTCCATGGGAATTCTGCTCTACATACAGAAAATCCCACATCTTTTATCAGCTTCCAGTTAGAAATCACGTTAAATGTGTGAGTAAATCTTATAAGAAATGTTAATAATTTCTATAAAAGCACAAACGCTGAATCTATAAACGCAAATCACTTTAGATATGTTGGCTAGTTACACTAAGCCTAGAATAAAATAGAAGAATTTATTTATTTTATAACAAGCAAATTATACAATAAGAACTAGCTAATGAGAATGGGATATGTGTATGATGAATGGCCTATTTATCAAATCAAGGTAGATGCAATCTAAGCTTGCCTCCTTTTTGTAAGCAAAGAGTTAGTTGAGTTTCTTTCAAGACTGTACGTGTTGATTAATCGCTATTTATTGTTGTTAAGTTATTATTATTATATGGACAACAATGCAAGAGTTAAAAGAGTATAGTGTACATACGATTAAATTTACTATTTAAAGAGTTGTATGGTCTTCTCAACTTTGATTATTTTCTTGGATTTTCATAGTCTGTCTTGTTTTCGATTTTGGTAGACCCATATATTATTAGGCCTATTAGCTAATACTTAAAATTTAGAACTGATCAGCAGCTATAAACATTATACTGATGGATTAGTGTCGTTAAGCGCTGACAATAATGGAAATCTGGCCAACTTACGGGTGGTACTGCGATACAGAACCATTATCGAAACGTAACAAGAAATTCGACAAACTTTCATGTTTAATTTATTAAAGTCCATCGTTAAGTTTCTAGTAAAAAATGCCCATAAAGGTTTTAGATAGCTTTTCATATAAGCAAGATGTGAGCAAAGTGACACCATGTGGCACCAAAAAGTAGGGATTTTAAAGGAAGTTTGTAGATTTTTGCTAAGTAAAGCAGTGGATCAAAAATGAAGCTCACAATTTTTCTGAGTTCAACAGTTTTTGGCTTAAAGATGGAATCCTGAAATAAGTGAATTTATGTAAACGCTTGTAAACATTAAAAACGTCCTGAGTCATGACAGCAGGCGGAGGTAACTCAGGGAGCATTGGTTCCAAAAGGTCAGTTTAATTCTTTTGCTTTTACAAATGCAAGAGTTGTTTGTCTCTTTTTAATTTGTTTGTTTATTTAAGTGTGTTTTGACTTTTTTTTTGTTTTATTCCTTGAAATGAAACAACGTTTATTTTAAAACGGGTTGAGAGAGAGAGGGAGGGAGGGAGGGAGGGAGGGAGAGAGAGAGAGAGAGAGAGAGAGAGAGAGAGAGAGAGAGAGAGCCAAGAGTACCAAGCTACTTTTCTACCTTTCTACCATTTACTTTGCAATTTTTAGTAAAAAATACAGTTAAATAATTGACAATTGAAAATATTCTAAAGTGCAAGGTGAAAAGTAAAAAGTGGAAATCAATGAAGCTTTCTGGACAAATTAATTAAATCCTATAGTTTGTCCAAATCATACCGAAAAAAACCTACGAAAATCTGACCCAAAGATTAAATTCGACTGAAGCGGGTCAAATTCTATTGTAAAAAGTAAAAAATACTGCAGAATTTCAATTATTGAAAAACCTCAACCCTCGCAAAATATCGAAGAATAATGGAAAACAGAATAAAGACAAGTGGAGGCGTAAGAGAGGTAATTAAAATGACACCATTAGAGGAAATAAGCCCTTACTGTAAGGGTTATAACAGAATTGCCTGGAATACCCATGGTTGCAAATTTGAAGCATTATATGAAAAATCAATTACTGGAGCTGCTCAAATCAGACTCAATTCCTGATACTTGTATAAGAGTTAAAAAACCTTGAAAAGAAAGTTGAAGAAACAGTTGCTCTGTTGAAAGAAGAAGAAAGCCGAAGTTGCCAAGAAATGATGGTAAAACGCACGAGGTCAAAATCTTTAAAATCCAAGGAACCTTATAAAAGGAAGAAGAATAGTGATAGAAAATCGCAGTATTAATACGATTGGAAAAGAATTATTAATAGAATACCTACAAAGATCAGACAAATATAGTAATAAAAAAGAAATAGATTTAAAAGGAAAACAATTCAGTAGGTTAATAAAGGTACTTCCTTAAGTTTTTGATTTTTATTTAATTTTCTCTACCGGTTTCGTTCTAGGAACATCATCAGAAGAAAAGTAGTCAGTTTTGCAATTATTCTTCTAATTAGAAATAGATTGCAGCTAATAACTTACTTCTACTAATTAAACAAAATGAATCGCATATTCATGCAAAACTGACTATTTTTCTCTTGGTGATGTTCCTAGAACGAACCGGTAGAGAAAATTAAATAAAAATCAAAAACTTAAGGAAGTACCTTTATTAACCTACTCAATACATACCTTAAGCTATGGATCTCCAATAGAAACAATTCAGTCTGGGTGTTGCAAAATTTAAATTTGAAGTAGCTGAGTTCAAATTTGAAAGTCAATCTTTCTCGTTCGACAACACCCTACCATCTGAAACTATTTAACTGTATTAATATTGTCAAATATTTAAATTAATAATATCACGTCCTTTTTAATATTCCAAACGTTTGTTCAATTACATTCTGTGTCGATATTAAGAGTTCATTGAATCTTTTTTCGGGAACACCATTTGCAACTACTAAGAAAGGAGTAAATACTCACCACTTTAGACCGTATGCATTGTAAGTATAGAAGTTCTGTTTCCATTATTATATTCTTGTCTAAGATGGTTTTGAACATGCTGAATTCTCCATACTGCAGAATCGTGCACAGAATCAGAAAATCTAGCATTACATGTGGGAATTCGGCAATTGGAATCAGAAATCATCATAACATTGATTCTATGAAATTCTTCTTTATTTATGTAGACACAAAGAGGATTCTTTTCGTCCATGTTTGGTGGAGATACTACAGCAACGTGTAATCCGTGAATGCAACGCAAAACACCTCGAAAATCCGACTTCTCATAAAGAAGACTTGTTTTACCCTGACTTTTTCTTCAGTTTCCGTAGGAAACTTGATCCATTCGGGCATTGACACATCAACAATAAAATGTATCGGTTTGAAACTGGCTACATCTTTATTAGAGAGTATATACCTTCTTTCATGCTCCTCTACAGCAAGTAGATAATTATTATAGGGTCTAGTCTGTTATTATTATCCATTTCAAGTACTAAATAGTACTCGCACAATAAGAAACGTTACTTCCAAGAAACGCACTGCAGTCAACTTGACATTTATTACATACAAACAACTAATGAAAATAAAATGTTGAAAAGTTACATAGCGTTTACAGTGCTTGCAGCCAAGTTTACAGACACTTTAAGTTACAGAATGTTGCTATAGCGGCATTATCAGATAGAGTTTGACTTACGTACTGTAACATACAGAGTTGCACTGTTACAGTGGGCATTTCTTCTTTATACATAGAATTGCACCATACGTGGTCATAATTGGATAAACCAGATATAGAAGAAAAATGACATAGTGAGCCTTGCTTTCAGTCGTAGATTATAAACAGAAAATTCTTTAGTTATTCAATATCAATAAGTAATTTAAGCCAGCAAAAAAAATGTTGTTTAAATATTGTTAAGACGAACAAACTATTAGTAACACTGCAATCTTTCAAATTTTTTAGACACATTCTGCCAATTTCTCTAGCTATTTCAAGTTTCAGGCAGTATAGACAACATTCAAATGAAATTTTAATCGTTTAGGAGATGACCAACTGTTTTAAAGCAAAGTTCAAGTTAATAATTGACGTCATGTGGTTAGTAACAGATGATACATTTATAAATGCATCCACGTGTAGGGATTGTCTGTACCCTAAGAATAAATAAATTTTTTAAAGATAAATTGGTGAATAAAATTCATTTTCTAGAATATTATGTTGGTAAGGTTCTAAAATCAATTCTTAAATATTTGATTTGATGTATTTTAAAACAGATACTTAATTTTGTCACATTGTCAGTTACTAACGGAGGATTGAGATTTTAAATATCATCAAAATTTTTTATGATAATAACATGCAGAAAAGAGAATGTAACTCTTCTGATTAATATTGATTATTAAGAAAGGATTTATAATAATAATAATAATAATTAATTTAGCGAGATCTGTACTGAAAGTAGATACCTAATGATAACTAATTTTCAGCGAACTGATCTACCAAACCATTACATGATCACAGATTCAATTTTTTATTGTCTGCTAATAATTTAAATTATACTAATTGAAATTACAGTTGCTAACATCATCATAAAACAGGTTACAAATTATCATTTGAAAAAATCTTTGAACCGGTTGAGGTAACCCCAAACCAAAGTGTAGCATTTTCGCAGACATAAGTCTAAGGGATCCTTGAAGTGATGGACAAACTATAATAGTCACGGTAAATGCTTGAAACGACGTTTCACGTCATGTAACATTTCTTATATAAAACTTTTTCTCTACTCCAGGTCATTAAAATACCTTATGTCTGTCAAAATTACTATTACTCCTCAGATTCAATATTATAATATCCGTCTCTTTTTGTAATCACAGCTAGATGAAATAAACATCCAGTACAATGTCCTAAAAGACCATCAGTGTTTTCAGACCTAACTATAAACCAAAAATAAATTTTATTTACACGAGATGGACTTTATCTGCAGCTTTAAAGATCTTACTTGATTCCAAAGCATGATATATTGACCAAAGGCGAAGAACTCTTCTCGCAAACCGCAACTGCAAAGACCTTCGTTATTTCAAAAATCGAACAAGGAGCCTCCTCAACCAGAAAGAAGAAAGTAGTTAGCAAACACTCAAACGAGATTATGGCTGTTCGACCTTCCAAACTCCCAATTATTTATTAACATCAAAGTGTGCCAAAAAACAAATAAAACTGTATGCTTCGAGATTTTTGAAAACAGCGCTGTTGAGAAGGACGCCCAGCGACTTCCTCCCATTAGTTTTCCTTCAAAATTGCTTAACTTGCTGAAACTTGAATCAAATATGGTGGATCATTACAGAAAAATAAAAATTCAAGTAAATAATTGTTTTGGATATGGGAAAAAAGATGTAATGCATCGAGACTGCTCACTCCCAGAAGTAAGACAGAGAAGCTCCTATTCAGACGCTTGAAAAGCAATCATCGACTGTTGTAGACGATTTTCCAAATAATTATCCGTATATTACCGTCATGCCAAAGTGTAACGACGTCAGAATATACTTTTAATAGACACTACAGGTGGGTCGTTCATGAATGAGTCGTTTACAATAAACGACTCACTTAAAAGAGCGGTAAACATACGACTCTTTTCGATTCATTTGTTTATTCAGTTCAGTATCGCATAAGTGCAAATTGTTAAAGTTCGTACTGACTCTACTGAGAAGTGGGGAATGAACGAACGAAGAAACAGTGAACTGAATATGTATTTGAACTTACACAGTTCAATGCAAGAAAGTGACGATTCTCTTTTGAACGAGATAGTGCATACGTGCTCAGAAAGTAGAAAAGCATGTTGAATTTCCGAGAGCAATACAAGTTTAATGTATTTATTAATGATTATCGAAGTAAATATTTTCTAAGGATTATTAAATAAATAAAAAACTTCATTTCTATTTTCTAAGGAGTTGAAAAATCTAATAGAGTAGAGATCTTGAGAATTGACCAAACATTATTCAATAATTTAGGTGAGAACGATATCGCACCTATCGTACATTTCTACAGTAGTATGTATGAAACGCGCGTGCTTACACAATCAGTTCAAATGAACGACTCAATGTGAACGACTCTTTAAAATGAGTTGAACGAATTGAACTGGCACGGTAAAAAGAGTCGTATGTCCCATGACTAATAGACACCAAATTGACTGGCGGACTTTTGGTAAACTTTTAGTATGAATTAGAAAACCAAAACGCTTTGCATAAATAGAAAACCTTCCTAACCTCCAAATATTCTTAATCTACAACAAAATTTTTGATTAGAAGAAAGTCTGGACTATGAAGCGAATTTGTTTCTAGAGAATTGCCTGGGCTTCACCATAAAACCGCAGTAAAACAACGACACTGCTGACTTGACAGAAAATTAAAAATTCAGCTTTATTAAAGGTTCTCTTGCAACTTTCTGTGCACGTTGTGAGGGGAAATCAAATTTCATTGAGTTAGTCTAGGAAAGGAGACTTCACTTCTTTGTTCTTTTATTTTGGCTATTTAAGACCACATCGTCTGTCATCTCTAAGTAGCAAATGCAACAAACTAAATGAAGAAAGATTTGGTTGAGTACTTGAACACTCGAGAAGTTTTTAGTACATCTGCTTTGACAGTCTGGCGGCACTGAAAACGGTTTGCTCAGCCAAAACAAGTAATTCGCTTGTTGAGGAATGTGCAGATGCTTTGTAAAGACTTGTAAAGAAGTTATCGTTGTCTGGGTTCTTTAGCATAGCGAGATCATCAGCAACGAGAAAGTGAATATGGTAAATTCACCAGACTTTAAGCTGAAGGTACCTGCTTAGAACCAGAACGCTAGGGTATTTTAAAGCAACGCATGTGATCACAAGAACAAGACTCGAAAAGCAAGTTAAGAAGTAGTGACTGTCACCGTAAAGAATCATCTAAGCGAGTCAAAGTTCGTAAGTGTAGAAGAGGACCTAACATGCCGTAAACGTGGGAAGAGCAAAGAAACATTTTTTTATTTCCTTGAAGATCTTTCAGATTATTAAGAGAGAAGTTGGGAACTTTTCTTGGGCCTACTTTTGTACGGAGTAGAAAACAAAGAAAGATACCGTAAGCAATCGTAGAGGTAGCTGGTGGAATGATGAGATGTTAGTAAAAAGGAACCAAAGAGGGCCTACTTGTAAAAAAAAAAGATTACTTTTAACATACGTCGTTAAACATAGTAATCTTTATTGGTGTTGAACACTATCGATGGGATGGGATAGACGCAAGGCAACTTTAGAGAAGGTCAAGATGCAAGTTAAGGTTTTGATTCGCTAAACAAAAACATCTAAGTCAAATACATTATTTGATGAAAGCCTTTTTCGTGTTGAAGTCAGTGAAGTTGTATTTTGTCGTTCTACCTTGTATATTCACTACATTTTTTAGAGCTGACACTACTTTGCACCGACGGACGTAATGCTTATAACTAAACTACAATTGTGACCAAAAACACACGCTGTGTAAAATCTATGTCGCAACCTTTTTGTTTTACAAACTGGCGATTTATTATTAATATGGAATAAACATTCAAATGTTCCACTCTTCAGAATCTTAGCAATCTTACCAACACTTACCCATCCCAAGAACAACTATTTTACGGAAATGGAGACAAAAGTGCAGTTTAACATCTCATTCAAAAATTAACTTATTCGAGTAAACATAAATGTCTTTTGTTCATGTCAGTCACAATAAATCGTAACGTATAATTCTTTCTACCATTTTTAAGTATTCACTGTTCGGAAACAACAAACATTGCAAGGGTACAGTAATGTTTCAATTCCAAAGTGATTGATTTTCTACAAATCTATTTGTTGAAGAAAGCTCTAGAGGAAATTTCTTATTATAAGTATTTTATTTACAATTCTCGAGTTCATTTCAAAAAAGTCTAACAGACTTCAATGCATTGCTCGATAGTATTTTTCTTTTTCTTTCAAATCGTCTTTAAAAGAAGAACAAGACTAATTTGCAAGATTTTATTACATTCGTTCAATTTCAAATAAACATCGTTTCAACAAACAATAATTCAGTTAAAATTTATTGTTATTCGCAGATTGTTAACCGATAGAAAAAGTCGTGAAGTTATTAATTCTTTCATAATTTCATTTCAAGGATACTTTATACTTATTTACCTACATAGTTATTGAAGGAAAAGTGATCACAACCGATTAATTGATAGATAATCTCGAATAAAACAATCTTTAAAATGCCACTAACGTATTAACAGAGAAAAATAACATGAAATTTCTCTTGTTCTATTGAATTAAAATTGCACAACCATTAAAGATCGTATTCAACTGCAGATTTTAAATTTGATTTCAAAAGAAAGTACGATGCAAAAGCTATCAAATAGCAATTAATCTGATTTTTAAATCGGCACATCAAGTGTTTCTGGTCGAAGTAATCTTGTCTCGTGAAGTGTAATTAATTAAGGGATAGTTAAATTAACAGACAGTAAAATTAATGATCGAACTTTATAAGACAATACATCAGTGCGATTGATTACTGCCTTTCTTAACTGAACTACTTTAAGATTGTATCGTAGCATTGTGTACTTATTTGAATTTATACAGTATTCATGGATTTTTTACGTGTCTCAGAATAAGAAATACCGAGTGTATTAGAATTGTTAATAGTCTAGTGGAACAATAAATTATATCTTTTGTAATTCTGTTCTATTATAATTAAGTTCCAAGACAATTTGTTACAGTGTGCTATATGATTACGAAATCGTTTACTATATATTGGATACATATTGTAGTAGCGGAACAATAAAACCAAACAAGAGAGTAAATTCTGTTTTATTCTTTGTTTTGAGGTTAGTTTATTTCTGTATTTACCTAGTGAAGGTGGGATATTAATTTTAAATTACTATCGTAAAGTTTGTTTAGCTGAGTCACATTTATCATTAAAAGTTTTCATCTTTTAATCTATTGTGGTAAACTGATAATATACAATAGGAAATGCATAAGAGTTATTTTTTCTCCGTAAAGACATTGAACTGCTTGTAGTAAATCCATCAATAAGAACCAATATAAAAACTCAAATATATGCATTGTGATTATGAAAAAAAGAGTACACAAAGCGGTATATTTATTTTTTATTCACAAACAAGAGATATTTTATTATTATCATCAGACATATCTGTACGTCTGAACCTGAACTTGAATCATTGTTCAAAGGGCCATGCACCACACTTTTAAACCTGCATTTATCAACTTCAAATATTGAATAATAACGGATCAGAAGAATCCGATTCAATTCCTCACCTAAAACTCAAAAAAGATAAAAATAAGTTATTTTATTATTTTTAAGCTCTTTGTAGATTACTTATCTAGTTGCCTTTGATATTGAAATTAGATGCATGTAAATGTACAATATGTAAAATGCATAAGCTCACAAAGATGCATCCATTAATAGGTTTTTATACTGGTACTTTAAGATTAAAAGGTGATAATGCTATATTCGGTGGACCAATATACTGAATAGAGATTCAATTAGAACTACAGATAAAGCACAAATATTTTGCCGCACATCTTGCCAGGACGTGCTCAGAAATAAATTTTGATTTAATGAATAATTAACTCACAATCAGTGATTTTCAACCTTTACTAAGTCGTGTACGCTTTTCATTAAAAAAAAACTTTGCAGAACACCAAAACTAACAAGTTATGACGAATGATCTCAAAATGTCAAAATTATATTGTTGTGGATTCCAGAAAATTAGTATAAATTGTTGAACTATTTTGATATAATAATGGCACCCAACGTGAATTATGGGAATTTGCAAACCTTCTTTACAATTTACACTACAAGTTGTGTGTTTGATCTAACATAACCTAACTTTATGCAAGATAACCAAACAAACGTAATCTTTAGCTAACACAACTGAAGGTACGAAAAAAATCACACACAACTGTTCCATATATAAAAAGCACAATAAAAGAAAGTGCGAAAACTATAGAGGGCTAAGTGTGATGATGATTTATAGGTCGGCTGTATAGACGAATTTTTAGATTTTATGGAAAATGAATTGGTGGATATTAAAAAAAAAGCGAGTTTAGAGTGGGTATGTCTTTTTTGGACAATCTGTTCTGCATAAACAAATTTTTGAAGAAATCATAAAGACGGAAGTCAATGACACCTGATATCTATAGACCTAGGAAAGGCGTATCATACAGCACCGGTAACCATGCTATGGAAAGCAATGGAAGAAAAACTGCACATCAAGACAACGCTGTAAAAATATTATATTGATACATTAGTTAATATAAACAACAGAACAGAGCTTTCCAAATAAGGGTCTACGTCAAGGTTGCTGTCTATCACCGATTTTGTTTAAGTTGTACCTAATTCAGCATCAAAGCGATGGATAAAAAATATTGTCGAATGGGTGTTGGTATTGAGGAAAAAACTAAATTTACACTATTATCTGCAGACGATCAGGTCGTTCTGATGCAAATCACATGCTAGAAAGCCTTTAGAGGAGTGCATAGAATGAGGTTTAGAAGTTAACATTGACAAGACTCAGTCAGTTTATGGTTATAAGTAATGAGGGACAAGATGATAAAAAGACAACGATAATATTCTTAAAAAAAAGTAACAAAAAAACTGAGAAAAACAAACCTATAATAAAATCAAAATAAGATTATTCAAATAATTAGTGAACAACTGCGTTACAGTTCTGAGATATGGACTCTGTATGAAGAAACTTGTAGAAGAATAAATGCATTAGAAACTATGCATTGGAAAAGATATTGTGGAGTGACGTTGATGGATAGAATACCAAACGATGCAATTAGGAATTGGGAAGACTTTAACAGACACTACAGGAACTAAACAACTGAATTAGTATTGCCACATGATGAGAATGCAAAATTATAGATTTCCAAAGATTTACAATTTTTGGTCTTTTACAATCTTTCGTTTCGTCGTGAAAAGAACTTCAATGTGGGTCGTGCTTGACACATATGAGCAGTTTGGTCTAGTACGAAGATATTAATTGTTATAATTAATCGCTTTTACCTGAAGCGGATCATAGTAATTAGACCAAAGATTTGGTGATTTTGGTGCTTTTCGCTTTTAGCAGATGTATAGTTTACCCATTAACTCTGGTAAGATTTCTTTCTGCCACTTCTTTTGTCATTCAATACTAATTGCTCTGGACTAAATTTTTTGTGTGGAGGCTTATTGTTGTTTTTTTAGGCCTTCTCGTTGTTTGCCTATTTTTGTGGTTTATCCTTTTGGTTCTTGGATATTGATTTCTGCTTCCCATTGACTGCTTTACCAAGGACATCGTGGTCCATCACTGGAGCTACCGTTCTGCGGCTACTGTGAGGTATGTGCTGTTTCTAATATCTAGTCGTCTGGGAGTCGCTAACAAGAAAGGACTACTTGAACTCTCGCACTATTTGGTACTTTTTTGGCAATGGTGTGGCATGCGGGTCTCACACTTAGACACTTATAACTCCTGTTATATACAGTTTCCGTGGAAAATAAGGACACTTTTGCAGTCTTGGAGCTTTAACAAATACAAATAAATTTTTTCGTTGTTGACACGTCCATCCGGCATGCGCGGTGTTTTCGATCTACCGATGCATTTGATCTACACTTTTATAAGAATTTATAACTTTGGGCTGCACCCTTTTAATTTTTTTTGTTTATTTATTTGTAATCGCATATGGAGGATACTAAATTATTTTTACCTCTTATAGAAAATTGCTGGTATATACAAGGTAGTAGGAAATTATTATTTTCAAGCACACACAAATACTCAACCCCCTTCGTAAATTTATTTTCCTGATACCAACTTTAGGGCGAGCTACCGCGATCTCTTTACATTTTTTTTTTTTACTTATTAAAACGAATTTTGCCGATTTCGTTATTCCGTCTGCGAACTTTAATTATAGTTTTGCTGATTGTTCTATTATTTACATCAAATGTGTTTTGTATATTATTAATTTGTACTTGACCCTATATTTGAAATTTTGTGTTATTTCCTGTTTTCATTATTTTGTTTTTGTCTTGCTTGCAGCGTTCTGGCGCCTGAAATAAATTTGAACGTTGTTAAGCTGACTTGCAAGGGTTGTTTGGAACCTTTCGTTACGGATGCACCGGGAACCTCGACCTCTACGACTAGCTACGACGGCTCCGTTTTTCAACAGCTGAAAGTAGGTATCAGTGTCTCTTACAAACAAATACAGGTTTTACAACAACGAAGTGAAAAAAAATAGTTTTATTTGATTCATTATTTTAATATGACAAAATGATGCAATAAGTAAGAAATACAGGAAACAAAAATAGAAAATATATAAAAAATTGAAAAAATAATAGAGAAAAGTTCAAAAACGAATACCCCCCAAGGAACAAATTGGAAAGCCATCCGAAAGTATAAATGATGAGAAATTAGATAAGTAGAATATTGGAAACCATCAAAAGAATAAACAGCAGATTTTAAAGATATTTGAACACACAATACTATACTTTGAGAACAAGATATTGATTGATTGGTAGTTGTTGATGGACTGTTTTGACAAGGTAGTATACTCATGAACCTAACGATAAAACTGTGGATGAACATACTTTTTATTTAAAGTCTACGTATAGACCTTCCTAACTTTTCATAACTTTTTTGAACACTTTTATAGTACATTCACAGAATGCTAGTGTTCCACGAAATATTAGTTGAAAACCGCTGGCTATAAAATCTAAGTAGATCCATAGTATTGTTCTTTGCTACAGTCTTCGTTGTTTTTTTTGTTACCATATGAGAAAACAACGTTAGGGATTTCCACATATTATCTTTTTGCATGTATTGTCAGAAATAGTTTTAGTCAACGGCTATTTGTTCGTTCATTCCAATAGCCTTCTTTCACTTAGATATTATCTTTTAAAAATCATTTTCTCGCCTCTTCGTGGTCTCTTAAAATTTCTATTAAGTATTGTCTACATCAAAAATACTTCTGTAGTTAATTTCTGATCTTTTATGGCTCAGCAGAAACTATAGATTAAAGCGCCTATTGATTATTTTTAACAAGCGACAGAGGGGGCTCTTTGATCGGACTACGGCCTTTCTTTTCAGTGAATCTAAAGTAATTTCAGTTGAAACACATCATAGTTCACAGGACTCTTAAAAACAGAAGAGATTCTATTCTTATCTTTTTGGACCAGTAATTAAAATTCAATAAATGTATCAAAATGGTTAAGGGTTAACCTATAACGGAAATGTAAATCTTAAAAGAATTTTAGTGGTGTTTACACTAATACAACTTCGAATTGGATAAAATCTATAGAAAATGCTCTTGAGACACAGGAACAGGAGTTTTGCTTTTTATCGTCTAACTATCAATCTTCTAACACTATGGTGGCGGTAGCTCTTGTTTGTCTTTGATAAATCTCTGCGAGAAGACATTTTCTGTAATTGTAGACGTGCTAGGAAGTCTAGATGTAGGCATTTTGGTATACTATACCATACCAAAGTCTACACCAAGATATAATGGATTTAACTAGGGTCGATTTGAATTTTGCAGTCTTTGTTAATCTTTCGAAATTGGACATATATTCTATTTTATAATTGTTAACAGAAGAAATATGTGTTCTAAGTCGGTTGATTCAGGCCAAATGCCGAAAAAGAGGTACCATACTTACATCCTTTGGTTCAACATCAAACCTAAAGGCTTTTGATACTAAAAAAGAAATTTCAAAATGAATTTCTTCTTTCCTGAATATGTTACGCTGCTGCTCTTCGGCACAGGTTGATGTAATGACGAACAATAAGTTTGAGACTTGATCAAAAATCAACCAAAACACTGAACATTCTCTTTTCCAGTCAAGCAATTCCGTTACAGATAGTAGCATATTTCGTATAGAAAATCGAAGACCAATAAATTGCACTCTTTTAGCAATCTATTAAGCTCGTTTGCACTACGATAATAACTCCTTAACATATCAAAAGCAGGGAGTTGGTTTACAAAACGCTAAAGTGTTTACAGAATTTCGACTAACTGATGAAACACATGAATGATTCTTTAGATCAGAAAGCAACGCACCTGCGATCCACGGTCATGTAGAACCCAAAAAGAAGAAAAGGAAAACATTCTAACGAACACGACTTTCAGAGAATTTTGGACTATAATGACATACTATAACATTTTTAGATTTAATTTCGTTCGTGGTGTTCATTGCTATGGATGGTAACGGCTTTATAGAGAATCTTACCACTACTACGTCGATTTATACAATTTAATTCATAGCAGACCAAAACTTAAATGAGGACTGTACTTTATCTGATTAGGTACAAGAAAAAACATTTAAAATGCTATGAAATCGTCCTAGTCTTCGACAAGAAAAATGTGAAATTCAACAAAAACGAAATGATTCTGCTTTACAGTAATAAAAGAAATTCAAGTATAGTTACATAGTTTATGACTATTCCACAACGGAGGATTGAAAAAATTGATATCTGCTTGATTAACAAACGACAATTTAGTATGACGATCAAGTTCCAAAACGTTCTCATATACTAGCAGTTATTACTTTCATATAAAAAATTCATTCAGTTCTCAAATACAAGTCGGCACAAATTTTACAAAACGTTCTTATACATATTAATGAACATCCAATGAATCGAACCCTATAAAGTTGTAATCATATGCAAATACCAACTGACACTTCGTACTGTTTATATCACCTTTAGGATCAAAGAAATTTCTCCCGACAGCTAACCTTAGTTTCCTGCGGTGAGAACTGAAATTTATCTTAAGATTTTCACTAAACTTTGTTTTGTTATTTATATGAGAATTTCCTTTTCTGCCCTATTTGCTGTCAAGTGTTTATGTTTTCTGAAATTTAATGATTATTATCAGCAGGAGTTAAAGTCTTCGAACGGATAATAAAATAAACTACAATATTTTTCCTTTACATGCGGAAGTGTAGATCTTTCTATAAAATCATTGACGTATTTATTAGCAAGCGATGACAGTAATCATAAAAGATTTGTCACTAAATATTTCAATAGCACATTTAATTATTTGCGTATCGTTTACCTTGACAGGAATAAATCATTACGTCCATATTATGTGATAGGATCGCTATTTGCAATTGAACTGATTGAATACGACCGCGTGATGATATCAATGTTTTTAGTTTCCGACGTTTAAACATACTCTTATTTTAAAATCCATCTAGAACCGTATTTACTATTTAAAAGCATAGATAATAGTAATTGCTTCCTGTTTTATATATTTGTAACTGTTCTTTATATCATGATAAAACAACTTTGCAGTTATTTTTGAAATGTGGGTGTTCCTGGTTTACTATAGTTAATTTTCTTTAATGCCATTAAAATTCAAATTAGAAACTTATGGTTAAGAACTAAAAAGATAGAGAAGATTGGATAATAATAAAATACAAAAGAAATAAAGACGTATTATCGTCATGACTACTTTGAATTTCATAACTTGCTTTTGTTACTGTTACTGATAAGAAATTTATTATTTGATCGTATTTCCATAACAGTCACTTCCCGGCTTAGCTATGCCAAAGCTTAACAAACTTTTAGATAGAAATTATATGACCTTAGCATACAGTGTCTATCAAATCTAATAAGAAGAGACGATAAAATTTATTTGATTTCTTTCGTCTTCTTTAATAATTGAGCAAATCAATTTTTTGATAACGTCCTGATGTCTTCAAGATGATACTTATACGATGTAGCTTTAATGAGACTTGCATATAAAATTTTTCTTTTTAAACATTTTAAGTTTCATATATTTTTTGCTCCTACTCCTACTGTTCAAAACAGTTCTGGAAAACATTTTCCATTAACTTTGGAAGCCAACTCCAAACGTGCACCACTGAGCACAAATTTCACTTTGGGGAACAAGTAAAGGTCCCATTGATCTAAATCTGGCGAATAGTATAGCAAATGATAAAGCAATGTAATATTATCTTTCAACTAGAAGTTGTTTCACCAAGAGTGTTGAATGGGCGGCTGAGTCGTCCTGGTCAAGTTGAAAACTTGAGATAATTCTGATTGACTGTCTATCCTTCTAGTATTTAATGTTCATGTCAAAGAAAACTATTAGCATGGTCTTGAAGTTGGACTTTCTCTACTTCGCTTTTTAATTGTCCTAGACGCGGATGTTTCCTAATGGATGGATTTTTTGTTTCAAACCCATCCTGGAAGATCCAAGGTTTGGGCTGTTCTCAAATTTTGTCAGATTTACCGTTCAAGATTTCTTGTTCGTGAGATCGTTCTTTCATTTTATCTACGTTTCCATACGTTTTTGAAGTTAAATGACCAGGATTCTAGTCGTCTTTTGACTTTTTCTGAAATACAAACACAAGAAACATTTACAATTATTTTTCAAATCGGCTAAAGGTATTTACTAGCAATTCTGAAAATACTAAACTTTGAAACTTGTCTTAATTCTATTTTTCTAAGATGTTTTTTAAGGCATTGACAGCCAGCTGTTCATGACCTATGGTCTTGTTGGTCTACATTCACAAATCCATTTGATAATGATTAACGTAAGTAGAGATTTCTACTAATTAATCAGAATCAGTGTTTATATGGAGAGTGTATTCTTCTAAAACCTCTTATTAAGATGTAAGACAATTGACTCAATTTAACGTGCTAGTTTAATTCTACGCCACAAAGTAATGAGAAGCGTATTGATCTGATGTATGTTCTAGTCTTGATTGCAGACAGAGACTAATAGACTTAGAGCCACCACTATTTAAAAAAACGCACAGAAATCGACACTCAAACCAAAAGTTGTTTCATTCATTCGGATAGATAAGACAACAGATATTATCTCAGGCAAGTATTCTATTTGCATCATCCCATAGCCTTCAAACTAGTACTGTATAAGTCAAACCAATACCTGTTTTCTCAGCATCAACATTCTTCAACTTCAACATTTTCTTACAGCTTCAGAACGTATTTATTCCTGGCAGCACCCATCCTGCTACTATACATGAGCCTCAGCATCCTAGCTAGATCTCAAGATACTGGGGGCTTCTCCAGTGTTTTCTAAGGTGTGATCTACTACTTGTGTCTTTCTTATTATCACCACATGCATAATCCTAGCCTCTTGCCTATCATGCCTCTTTGTTACCTTTAAGATTCCTAGACAAAAGTTTTGCGGTATTCAGAAAAGCTGATTCATATCTTTTTTGCGAGGAGATTCGCATTTTCATTACCTTGAAGGCCTTCATATTCAGTTATGCATAATAGATTAGTTTTTGTGTGTTCCTGTAAGACATATAGTTTAATAAAGCGTTTCAGCATAATACTGACGTTCTTCCCTGTGATACTCATAGATGACTAATTTGTACTTCGACTCATAGACCAAAGTGTTCAACTACAACTTACTCAAGGGCCATATAATACCTACTTCTGGGATCTGAGCGTGGATCGCAAATTACTATCAACTATATTTTTACGGAAAGTTTCTAGGGGCAACCTGTTCTAGTCAACAGATTATAAAGGAGTGGCACATTGTTACTATCAGGTAATCCACAACACTAAACCAAAATTTCAAACGTTTCTTCAGGTCCACCAATGTCTTCTTTTACATTTTGGTCTTAAAAAACGAAAAAACCATTAAAGAAGATTCTAGAAAAAGCTTCAGGCTACACGATGGCACTAATCGCAGTTTCCATGACATTATCGTTCACCATGCCGTGAGCTAATCCCATTTTTCTCCATAAATATCAGTGAGGTAGAAGTGGCTAATAATATTCTAATGAAATAGTGTTTAACAGGTTAACAGTTACTGTACTACTTTAATCGGATCTGAAGGAGGGCAACCACAAAAATTACAATCATTGAAACGCACGACTAACTGAAAATGTATCAAGATGTGTACTATTGCGACATTGAAACAGAAGTTATAAAAAATCATAATAATTAGTTGATATATGGTAAGAATTATCAGTTCATAGAATATCCGGGTATCTTCTGTTTCGAAATAAATTGCAGTCTTTAGCTATCACGATGAAAATTATTATTTATTATCAATCACGTCCATACGCACCTAACCGATTGAAGGCAAATTTATTTCAGAGAAATAATGGCATTAAATTCATTTTAAAGTTATTTAGTATTTTTATCGTCTTTAGATCACAACACAAAGTTTACCGAAAAAACACCACCAAACTCTGATTCCATATAATTAAGCGTAAACTGATTTAAAAAAAGTCAAGCCTTAAGGTGTTTGATATCATAAATTTTAATAAACCGGATTTTGAGAGACAATTTATATCTTTGGCCACCTGTTGTACGAGATAATAAATATTTATCAACCTTTTAGGTTTAAATTGAACAGACTATTTTTGTTTAGATGCTTATAATAATTTTCCCACTACTTATTCATCCGTCCTTGAAGTTTCCAGCCAAAATTGAAAAAAGTCTTTTAAGGATATTTAATTTATAATAGCAATATTCTAACGATTTTATGTTATAGTATTTTAAGAATATTCATCTACTAGGAGTTGCAAACAGGAATGCGGGCGTATAATAACCATTAGTATATGATTTTATAGAGTTGTCTTGTCCGTCTTCTTACAACATTGTAATTCATTCTAAAAATAATTTTAATCCGTTTATTTTAATGAATGGTCAGCAAGGTTTCTTTGGAAATCCTTGGTGCATAATTGGTTTTTCCTAAAATTTCCAAGGTTAATTTTGGGCATTGAGAAAAATTGGATTATTTATCTTCTTCTTAAGGCCAATTATTGAACCTCCAAAGAGTTTTTTTTTTTATAAACTGAAGTAAAAACCAAACAGCTGCTGATTTTTTAATTTCTTGTTTTAGAATAACAAACCTTGTATCCACAATTTCTAAATTTATCCTCTTGGCCTAAAAAATGTATTAATGAATAAAGATCATTTTTGTCAATAAATCGTATTAGCTTTAGTCATCTTCGGTTATTTTCCTCAGCCAAGCGGTATGCTTTTGCTACTTTTGTAGTACACAAGACATTATTTTATTAAAGTTTAGGTTTGAATAAAGTTAAATTTAAATTACTGTCTAGAAGTTGAACATTTAATACTATAATATTATTTTGGTAGACCACATGGAATTTTTTTACAATATAAAGTTTGAAATTCCAGTCGTTGTAATCACTACTTGCTTGTTAGGCAATATCAGTTTGGTTACCATTTACGTAAACAAATTTATTTGGCTATACAAATCCATGTATCTTTTTAATGTAAAACTAAAACTCTACAGACAATATTATTTATTAAATTTTAAATTTTTATTCTATTCTTTCCATTCTGAATTCAGTTTCCTGTTTTTATTAATGCTAGTTATGAGATGCCTTACAATCTACAAAACGGAAAATATTCCACGCTAGAACAATTTTACTGAAAATTGACTTTCGATGACCAGGGTGAGCCTGACGTGTTAAACTAATGAGGCGGCTGTCTTAGATTTAGGAGCGTAAAAACCGTTAAAGAGAATTAAATTGCATAGCTCAAAGACAAATGCGGTTTAAACAAAAAAAAGGTTCAGAAAAGTTTCTGATCTTTGAACATATTCTTACGATATTTATTTTCTTAAGAATTACATAGAATTTTAAAATCTTTGATATACGTATGTAAATACTGTGTTGAATTTAGTGGTTGCCTCAGTGTTGCGTATTTCCACCAACCGATTTTCCTTGATTTTGAGTAGATTTCGACGCAGCCATTTCTCAAACTCATCTAGGCCCGTCTGCATCCGTAAGACTTGGAAACCACACTGTAGTCTGCACTCAGTTCACCTTAAGTCAGTTTCCTGTGCTTGGAGTTCCACTGCTCCGACAACCATCATAACTGTCACAAGCTTTTCTTGATAACCGACGTTGTGCTTAAACCCTCCATGGAAACAATCGTTTTTACCACCAGAACTATTGTCAACAATTCAGTAAGGCTATTTAACAACAAATAATATCAACGCAAAATCATCAAGCTTGCCGTCCTTCAACTCTATCAACAAATAAAACTCAGTGCCAGCAGGATAATTGTGAACCATCAGCACTATCAATTTGTAGCCCCATTCCAAGATCATTCCATCTTTATTCTATATCCACGTCAACTTGATTTCTGTTAATATTGTCGTTTCAACTTCAATACCTTCAGCGCAATTGCACAATTTTTCTGGAACATCATCCTCATCACGTCTCTACCAACACTATCGCCCCTAGAAGGTTCAGTTGTTCAGTTTCGTTTTTTGCTGTATTATCCACCATTTGATGGCCGCAAATTTTTCAACAACGGCAAGTTTTAAAAGGAGATTGCGGAAAATATTTCCAGTCTTTTGTTCTGCTAGAAAATATGGCAGAAAATCTGGATAATTTTCATTTATCCATGTTTTTGCCATATCTTCTTCAAATTCTGAAAAAGGTTGCCCCAAATATTTTGGATGCATCAAATATGCGTAGTGAACAGACGATAACGCCTCATTTAAACGTTTCTTTATGCTTTCTAAATGATCAACAGGGAATTCATTTGTATTCAAATTATTCCAAGAAACGACAACATCGGCTAAAAAGCATCCATCTAAGGTATTGGATAAAACTGACAATTGTGTTTCTAAATAAATTGCCTTTGAGGATACAGTAACATCTTCAAGCAGTGTTCATAGGAATTCCAACGAGTTTCATTTAGGATTTGTAGCATTGTCCCTTGTTTCTCTTTCGGTCATTCATGCGGTTGGTGATGATTTCTGAGAATTTCTGGATTTCTACTATATGTTTGGGATATTTGTTGGGATTATATCCATACATAGCAGATTTAAGTAATGTGATGAACAGCGGCCGTGTATTAAAATTCCTCTAGTTTCCGTAAAAATTTGTTTTATTTTCTTCATTGTCACAATATTTGGTGGTTTTCTTTTTAACCCCCGTATCCTTTGCATTCATTAAATAAGTTCGATTAACCATCTAAAATTAAGGTTATACTACTATCTTTCAATTCTTATTTTAAATTATTTTCTATTTTAGAACATATTTCTAATAGAAATCTCCCACTCTGTTCTTTCTAATTTGGAGCAATGTACCCTGGACACAAGGTGAATAAAATTTCTTTAAATGTTTGATTTTCAAGTTTATTAATTGATATGTTGCTGCCAAAGAAAAACTTTGCCATTGACCTATCCAACTTCTTTTTTTGCTCAGGAGTAGTCGTTACCACAAACTTATCTAAATTTGTATTCTTCAGTGTATCTGCAGAATTTTCTCTTTCTACTCGGGTTCTGTCCTTGTTCCTGCTTGATTCTGATCTCTTGTCCTCATTACTACTTCTATTACTTGTATTACTTGTCATGCTGTCAGGGTTCTATATATTTATGAAAAACACGTGAGAACTGTAACTTTGATTTTTACCTTAATTGTGAATTTTTTTCCAACCCTGCCATCAACCAACCTAACCACCGTACCAGGCTGAAAAGAAGCTTCAAATCGCTTCTAAAACTACTGCTTCGTTTCGAGAATCGACAATTAACTTGATGATAATGATAATCATATTTTTATGGTTTGCTAATGTGTCACTTTATTGTTTTGGCTTAGTACATCTAGTGGTTGATCATTATCCAATGCTCTTTTGCTTGGGATTTCAGAATCATCTAAATTTAAAGAATTCCGACAACTTTGCAAATGTATCAACATGATCTTCACCATTTCTAAAATGAAGATATTTTCTTTCATTTTACTTCTAAGAGATGTAAAACTGAATTTTCTTGGTCTAAACTGTAAGCAGCTTTTTTTTCAATATATAAAGAATATTGTCTTAGGCGTCCAGCACATATGAATTAATTATAAGACATTTTGTATCATCTGCACAAATGAAATTCACATGTATGAAAAGTACTAATTAAATTTCAATGAAGCTTTTGTATAAAATTTACATAAATTAAGACTAACCATAATAAAAACATAAACTCGAGACCATGGCTTTTGCTAAATAACGTTTGAACAATTTTTCCGACTTCCTAAAATGATTTCTTTCTCTATTTAACCATTTGGAAAGGAAACGGGAAGCATTTTCGATAATTTTTGTTTGGGGTAAATTAGCTCTGAATTGGGCGTGCACTTTGATTTTCTAAATATTAAATATATTTTTTCTACTTTTGATAGCTTAAATAAAACCGCAGCAAATCTGAAGAACAATGTCTATGCGGATATGGTCACAAGGTTAGGTTTGGACAGTCAATACCATGTCCTCAAATATCTAGATTGGATCTGTATAACTAACTATTCTAACTGACCGGGGTTTTTTAATTTTTTGAGTTTTTCTGTTTGATTTGACCTTTTGGTGAATTAAGCATAATCGAACTGACCCAATTTGATTCCAAAGTCTGAGGTTACTTTGGCCCCTATATTATGCCCAAAGATGTAATTTCTTATGAATTATTTACTAGACTCCTAATTTTCAGGGTTAGTCCAATTGTGAACTTAAGTTATTCAAACCGATGAATTCTTTTTTTTTAATTATTCTAACTTTAGGTAAGGGCTTTAAGTCTTTTTAGGCCGAAGAATTTTTATTTGGTGTAATGTGCAGCAGCACAAAGATCTGAAGTTGCTTCAAGACGCATCACTTCTTCATGATTCTTTAAAAGAATAATTACGAATGAACTCAGCTTCTAGACCATAATGTGTGTATTCAGCATCGACTGCAACACTGCCAAAACAACTATGATAAAAGTCTTTCAGGTAATTTCTTATCTAAAGTAGATTATGAAAGTTCAGTTCTTAGCTATTTATTTGGCCTTAGCATCAGTCCTACCAGAATTTTGTTTTACAAATTCGGTGTCATCTCGCTGCCAAATGAAAAAGAGAAGAAGCTTGTGGCGCTGACTTTAAATTGTGTAATGAAGAAAGTTTTTTTGCGCCCACGACCATACATATTTGCTATGCAGAATTCAAGTTATATTATATTAGATCGTTTGGTAACTTTTGACGTAAAGTGTGATTAATGTGCATTCGTAGTAGTATTCTGCCAAGTGATAACATAAGTAGCGTGGTCTTTATTTGCACGTGTTACAATCTTTGGGCAGAAAGAGTAGTATAAATGTTGAAATGTCCACATGTACTAGAATTAAAAAGCAACGTTGTAGTAAAACAAAAATAAAGCTAACCTAAATATTTTATGAAAAAATAAAAATACCGATACCGGAAATTCAAGCTAAACAGACACTAAAGAAATTCTCGATAGACCAACTTGTTTTTCAGGGAAGAAACAGTTTTCGGGTAAAACCTGTGACACAACCTTAAATTAGTAGAAAACTTTAAGTAGCTTTTCTAATTTATATTAATTATCTAAGCGATACTAATTTTGTTTTTATGTTAATTTGTGTATCTTATTTAATCGTTCATGTAGTGAGATGACTTGGATGATGCAGTTTTCAAGGATGTCTACAACTGGTTTCGCAAATTTTATTAAAATTATCTTATCAGACAGATCTGCAGAAGTATAATTTATCTTAAAAACAAATAAATATTAGTTTTGCTGAAGGTTACTTTGTTTTCTAGCTTTATTTTTAGCCCTCACTTATAATATTGCATACCACAAATAAAAATTCCGATGAATGGAAATTAATTATGTAACCTCTTAGTTGTCTTATTGCATCAAACACAAAAGCCTTTTAATGAAACATCGAGTTTTGTGGAAGTTCAGCGGTTCTTTTTTGTTTCTTATTGCATGTTACATTTTTCTTTTCGCTTAAGTTGCATAATCAAAAAGTTCTTATCATTTGGGAATACACTTATACATACAGGTAGTGCAATACCATTATACAAGTGCAATGTGGGTATTGTTTTAAATCTGACCTTAAATCTTAGTGACATCATCAATAAATAACAATAAAACAGATGTAAAATTACAATGACTGCAGCACCTACACAGATAAGATGATGCATACAGGTTTATATCGTGGCCAATGCCTATCACATGGGCGCGCGATTCAGATTAGCATACAATAGAACCATACCGGAATTATTTTCATACTTCCCCAAAATTCGCCCGTATATATCAGAATATTAAACTTATCTGATACATACATAATATATACATTATATTTTTTTATTATACAATTAATTTGATAAATAAAGAAAAGTATTAGTAATAGTTACGTAATTAAGATAAAATAAAATAAAATAAAATAAAACAAACTAAACGATTAAAATACTAGTAAGAGGTTTCATAAATCGATGGAAATCAAGGACTTAAATTTCTTGGATTTATTAATGTCACCATCATTCTTATCTCCGAGAAAGTGAAATTATATAACAGTATTTTCATAATACATCCAATAATAAATAATTGTTATTAAAATGAACACTGAAGAGGTGTCTACTAAGCAGCGGAAGATGTACAAGATGTAAAGAATTGTATGAGTCATGGAATCCATTATACATCTACGTGTGACTGCATTTATGTTTATGCGATTATATTTGAATATATAAATTGATTTAGACTTAGAAGGCATTTGTGTGATCAATTTAAATATCGATTTGGAATACGAATTGTTATTATTCCCAAGTTCACAGTAACTTTAAATAAGCCTCGTCCACAAAATAACAGGCCCATCAAAATATCGTAAACCTTTTCAAGTGAAATACATTTTGCGTGTCGCAACAGAATTACATGTCAGTGGCTACATTTACACCAAAGAGAATGAAGTAATCTTTGCGAGTACTGAAAGACCAAATTCGGATGAAGGTGTGGTGTGTATGTAAATGTTGTAGTGGATCAAACGCCTCTAAGTATTATTTATTTTCTACGCTGATTTTGTTGTCATAAAGTGGGACGCCTTAAGATTAGATATAATAAAAGTCATTTTACATTTATACTTGTAGAAAGTCGTTGCAGTTGCACTTTAGTCAGTGTATACTCTTGGCAATAGTTGCTTATAGAAAACGCCCATTTTTTAAAATAAATTTATATTCAGCGGACGTTAACATACCATGTAATTGTACAAAAATACTGGAACAAATTTCTTTCTTTGTTATATGACAAATATATTTATTTTAATAGAGATTTCTAAAATTAAACTTTAGAAGAAATATTATAAATGTTTAAAATTTAACCTTTTTTAAATAAGTGTGCAGTTGGCATTTAATTTTCCGCAAAAAAGTAAATGTAAGTAAATTAATACTTCAACTGACATACGGGCCACTTATAATTTTTTCTGTCCAAAAATACACAATTAATATGACCTGGGGCCTATTGCACCAAGCTACGTTGCAACTTTTCATTTTGCAAAAATACATTGCACGTGAAAGCTAAAACGCGAAGTAAAAATGAGGAGTACTTTGCAAAACATATATTTAACTTATTATACCATATTACACCAAAAAATAATGTCTGTCAGTTAAATAATCATTAAGAAATTTTGCGAAGTGCAAAGGAAAAGTTTTGGTATCCTGTTTAAACAAATACACTTTGATGTAGCCTATAATATTTATTATTAATCGTTATGACTATGAGGAATGTAGTTGATTAGAAAAGTAACATGATATCTAGTACTTCACTTACAACAGAACAATCGAAATGCTAAGACTAACTGCGTCACACAACGTAAAGAAAACAAAAATTGGAGCACCCTGATTTGACTTTCAATTTTTGTGAATAAAATAGAACAATTTGTTAAAAAGCACATGAATAATATGTTTCGCCGTTAGAAAAGCATCCAATCTTGCTATTATGAAATTTATGCTACATTTAGTAAACAAAAAGCCGATTTTAGATTTTTTTTCTTGTGATGTCTTGTTCTTGAGCAAAACCTAATCTTCAGAATTCTTACAAGTTAGGTATTTGTTAGAAGTTGAAAAACTTTTTTTTCTCGAACTATACAAAAAGAATATTCCTATAGACTGACTCTGTCTGGTTACCAATTATAATAATACGAAAAGAATAAAGATGCCTTAAAGTGGGGAATGCCAAAAAGTTCTTGCATTTCCAAAATATTGTGTTTACAAAAACAAAACAGTCCGCTAGAAAATTCATTATAGAATGAAATTATTTCTCCATGGAAAGAATTCTCTTCAAACGTCCATAATCGACACAATCATTTTCCGTGTTTGTTTGAAAATTCACAAACTTTTCTGAAGATTCTTATAGTTGATATTCTAGATGCAGTTGAATAAACAAAATGTATCGTGTGGATAGAAAAGCGTTTCGCTTTCTCTTTGTGAAAGTTATATACTCAATACAGTAGACAAAAAACTGATATTAGGGTTGTCTCTTGGAATAGTTGTCGAGCAAAATTGAGTTGGAATTCTTCAAGATTCTCTACTAGAAGTTAAACCGCTTTGTCTTTTTCTCAACACTACAGAAGATCTTCCTAGACAGCCGTTTCCGAAAAATAAAATAGGATAATACACAATGAAGCCCATTATATGTAGAATGAAACCATTTCTCTATGGAAGGAATTTTCGTTTCATGCCAATAATCAACACACAAATATTTTATGTTTGTTTGAGAAATCACGAACTTCCCTTCTTATACCTGATATCCTTAATTGAGAATGGATAAACAAAATATAAAAAATTTAGAATCATCGTTCTGAAAGTTATACTCAATTTTGCAGACAAAAGCTGTTTTTAGATTTTTTTGGGATACGTTGTCGTCAGGGTGACTAGTCTCTAGGGTAAATCAAGAAATCATGAAATTCTGTTGTTATTCTTGAATAATCGGGAATTCATTTGATCAAGTACTCTTGCAACTTTACAGGGACAAATTGTGTTTTTTGGTATTCTTGTTTACCTACGGTAAATTAGCTGATTCGGCGCAGTAGACTTTGCTGAGATCAAATTCTTTTATGTCTATATTTAGAAAAACCATCAACTAACTAGCGCTTTCTAATAGTTCCATCTATTGGAAACTGAGGAAAGATTCTACATTTATTTGAACGCAAAACGTCTTTATGACTGGACAACGTCTTCCAGGATTAGGGGATATCAGAATTAAGTTTTGTCGACACAACATTTTGCACACTATCCTAATAAGTTCCTTCACAAGCATACATAAAACGAAGAAGATTTAAGCGAGTGTAGTCGTACATTAAGCAAGACAAGAGCAACTTCATTTAAAGTGTGCTTTGGATTTTTCTGCCTTGTCTATAGTTTAAAGATACAGAAGATACTTTACAGCTTTTAGTATTTGAGTCGTGGTCAAATTCTTCTCTCTATTCTCGTAAGAATAGCTGCCTGAAGTTGTATCCTATATTATTGTTAATGGAGGTGCCACACGTAGAAGGTCGTCCAAATACTGCATTTGATGATACGAGCATAAAACTCGTCATACTCGTTGAAGTAGAAAGCATTTTTAAAGAATATGACACAGTGTTTTACAAATATATTCAAAACTTTTTTCAAAACATCACCTTCACAGTATTCCAAATATGGGCAATCTCGCCCAACAATTAACATTCTCTAACATTTTTATGTATACTAAAAAGCGCCTGCAACATTTTAGAACAATCTCTTGCAATATAAAAACAATAAAACACCACAAAAATAATACTCTACTTTTGCTATACAGAATATCGGTAATATGTATAAGTTTGGTCTTCCCTTACAACTTCCCTCTCCCTCATACATAGAATGCTTTTGTTAAAATTACTTCTATGTAAAGAACCTTGAGAAGCTTAACTCTGCCTCTCCCAACATTGTGCCACCCATTTTCATTACCCTCAGTAGCTCAGATCCACGTTCACAGTACATTTCTAATTTTAAAAAGTATCACTTACTAACGCTTACGTAACAAGTTGGTTCTTTATCACATTTCCAATTTTCTTACTAACCTTTATCATTATCTTAATCAAAATATTATTACGCCTTAAATAAGTGAGCGCAGCGTTTGATCTTACTTAGAGAAACTATAGTAACCATGGGCACTGGGCAGGAAGGCGCAAGGGATTGCCTGTGGAGATTTAGTCGAATTCTTAGCACAACGTGCACAAGGACGAGAATTTGACGTCAAAAACACGTTTTCTGGTCGAATTAACGTGTCTGTTTGAAATAACCGCGTTATATTTTGGTAGAGGATTTAACGTGACCTTGTCAATGTTAATTAAACAATATATAAACAATATAAGTCGTCGTTTCTTGTCCTTGGTAATCTACACACGTTATTTCAACGTACGTGTGCACATTGGGAGTGTTCTCATTGATGTTTAAATTTTTATCATGCTCTTTAAAAGTCCAGGTTAGTTTATGCTTGGTTTGATGGTAGATCTATTATGATCTATTATCTTTATTTAAGAACAGCCTCTCTAGAATAAAATCTTTGTGCAAACGTGTGGGTCATGTCACGTCCAATTGGAAATCTGAATGCCTCTGATTCTTTAAAAACGTGATAGCCAAGACCACTTTAACCAACTTTACGAACTGTACTACAGTAGTACACAAACTGTGTAGTTTATATGGATCAAAAAGTTCTAGCGATTCAAAGACTTTTAATGACTTAAAAGAAATTGAGAAACCCTATTTGTAAAGAAAGTCTAATCAGCTTGATCATACCGGCAAGTCCAAGCAGTAAAGATTTATATATACAGAAAGAACTTGAAAATAATCTCGTTCTGCCCTGCTTGAAAAAGTGCAGATGTGTATTTGTTAGCTGCTGGTCAATTTATGAATAGCATGAATGAGTAGGGCTTTAAAGCTTCTCTTCCTCATCTTTACCTTGTTTGCGGGAATACAAAATGTCCCACTGCTCGTTTAAGTTATAGTGGTGGGCAAATAAAGTGACCAATTCTGACAGTGTCACTTCTGAATCTTTAGCATTATATTATATTATTTATTAGAGATCTATTAGTTTACACGAAGCATCCCTCTTTTTAATGTCATATAGTTATTAAAATCACAAAAAGTGCTTAACTTGTTCAAAGACCTGAGATATTTATTTTATTTGAACTTTGAGCTGCGCACAAACCTCATTTGGAAAGTTGATCTCAACCATCTTCATTCTATATTTATTGCTATTGTTGTTATTGTTATTATGAGGCTGGGGCTTTAGGTTGCGATTCCTTTAGATCTCGTGGCTTCAACTAAACTAAAATTTAACCGAATTCGAGATTTTCCAATCCCGATAGGTATTTCTAACGTGCAACTCATCATAGTTACGTGGAACCCACTGCTTTACATCCCTCTCGGAGGGTAACATCCTTTTCCAGATTTTTCCCGCGAGAAAAATCTTGGACCTCGTCCGGGAATCGAACCCGCAACCATTGGATTAATAATCAGATGCGTAACTATCAGAGCCACTCAGATTTATTAAACTATGAAGTAAAATTCAAATTACAAGTTTGAGTTACAAAAGCCTTAATTAAGTATGGTATATGTGAACCTATACTTTATAAATATACCAAATGTTTTTGCACCTCATTTGCGAAACATCTTGCCGACGCCCATGATAGCGATGCAGAAAAGATGCTCTAGATCTTTATTGCGAAATTTATAATGACCAAACAGACTGCGGCATATCTTAGGTATTAACCGTTATCAAGTCTTTTGAGAAACATGATTTTGTATGGGTGAAAATTGAACATTAAAATTTAAGGGTGTAGGACACTAGTTGTCAAAATGTATATGACTAATTGGAGAAGATGGCCATAGCAAATGCAGAGAAACAGAAGAGCGCCGTACTTACGCTGTTGTTGGTATGCGTATCTTCTTTAATTATTTTGAGCTGCTTCTGAGTTGCTTTTGGTGTGTCCTTCTTGGACTTGGGATCAGATTTTGCTCTCTGTTTTTGTGAGAATAATTGCTTGGTATTAGTTTCCATATTATGTACCTTATCAGAAATAAATTCTTAATTTAATGCCTTTGTAATGTCAAAAGCTTCAAACGAATCCATAAGGTTATCTTTCGCAAGAGATGTTAGTAATTAAACTATAATACCAGTTTCTTGATTAATGTGTTATTTAGAAACTTATTTCATCGGTGCCTGTCTAAAGTCCAAATACCTTACCAGCTCTTGAGATAATACGACAGTTCAGTTTTTCTTTGGGAGTAAAATCAAAAAAATATTTCGAATACTCTGTGTGTAAACCCAGCGCCTGCTGGCATTACTAAAGGATTATCATCTGATATCATTTACCAATGAATTTCTTTTGCGTTTACTTTTATTAATTTCTACAGAACATGAAATATTTAAAAGCTTATATTACAGTTATCTTATAGACTAATAACCTTTATACATTAGCGATTATGTGACATAATAAAATTTGAACCACTCAGCTAGAATAGGCACTTGCTATAATGAACTTTTAAATTTCTTTTATAGTTAGTTGCTTCCAACATCCGTTGAAATATAAATTCCTTACTTATTAGTAAACGCATTCAAAGTATTTAAATAGCTTTGAATCGCTTGACTTTATAGTCTATCATAACATTTAAACTGTAACATAACACTGCGTTCTAAGAAATATAAAATATTTAGAGGTTAACAAAACCAACTTATAGAATTTGTTTGCGAGTATAGGAACTCCTACACCTATACCGCAGTTTCTGGGTTGTTACCCTTCATCACCAAGTAATAATATAATAATTGGAATATAGGAAGTTGTAAGTTTATATTATAGAAACGCCCTCATCATATTCTGACGTCAGTCATATTTTTAAAATATGAAAAGCAATTAATGAACTAATTTTTTTAATAAAGCACTCAAATTTATTGTCAAAATGTCTAAGAAACGGGTAAGAAGTCCTATTTTCTAAGAAAAGTTAATTATTAATAGATTATGATGAATATAAATTTAAATTAAGTAAATCTTAATGTATTTTTTGCGCTACTCATCATAACATATCTTCTAAAAGTATAAAAACATTACAAAAACAACAAGGACTAACTAGCGTCTGAAATAGAAGGCGTGAGAAAAGAAAATGACATTGAGCGATTCTAGGCGTTGTTAATGTATATAAAGTTAAATTTAGGCAAATTTATGACACCATCTAAGTGATTGATTATTAAATAATTGTCCATGCAGAGGAAGTAGTAACACCAATTCCAACACCAACAAATTACAAATATAGAAGAAACCTCGATTACATTGCCTATACACCCACCCACATCTAACAAAACTGCAAAGTGCAACTGTATGTGGTAATACTAAGTCATAACAAACAAAATAAAACTAAACAGATTTGTATGTCGGTAAACAAAAAAATAAAAAAGAGCAGATGAGCAACTTCTACGTGGTGTTAAGTGAACTCTCTGACCTCCTCGTGTATGGTGCATAGATTATTAATGATCTCAGCACTCATTGTTGGTAGTTAGCCAACATTGAGTGTAATTTGTTAAAATGGTTATGTAGTGTCTTTATATGTGCAACAATAAACCTGCACGACTCTGAAATTGTCGCTGTCTTAATTGTCTTATTTAGTACAGTTCCAAATAAGGTCTCTCTGTACTCGTTTTGTGACATTTTCATGAACTAAATGACTTTTTGAGTAAAACAACGTCGCGTTGAGAAATTATGCAAGTCTTTGTTATAAGTCAAATGTGGGTAGAAAGAAAATTTAAAAATAATAAATAAATAAACCAACCATAAAAAATAACTTTACCACAAAGTAATACGTTTACTATAAATTACTTGCAACTGTTCAAAACTCGAGAATCACCCACAAAGTGTTATAAATGTAAAGTTAAAAGCCTAAATTAATTATAAAAATTATTTGTGGCTAAGACACACCCCCAAAAACCCATAAGACTTATATGAGAATCTTAACCCACACCGATTGTGTTTCTCATTCATAGTGTATAGCTTAGAAGGTGGGCCAGAATTTATGAATATTAACTGACCTAATTCGTAGAAGATCATTAGTTCGTCAAACTATTAAAACTACACGCTGTCATTTCATAAAATATAAATAAATTGAATGGAATGCCAATGAAATATTAATTACTTACGCAGTGAATCACCTCATTTACGTATTGTAGACGTAGGTAAATTAATTGAAACCTGTAGGCAGGTGGAAGTTTATAAATAACTTGTTCTAATCCACTGCACTAACAAAATTTGAATAATAAATTAAGCAAAGTAACTAGGTGTACTCTTTTGAAATACAATTGAATATTATTAATCGACAACACATTGTTTAAATAACATTAAAAATACACAACTCTTTTAGAGAAATGGATCAATATTTTCAAGTCATCTTAATAAATGATTGCACATTATGCAAAATGAAAAAAAGTTTTGTATTTTATGAAACAATGGAGGTATAGATCTTATTGTTAGAATTTAATTGTGATAAAAATGGATATACAGTAAGGGACAAGAGAATACTTGTTTTTAAATACAAAGGTGATTGTTATTTAGAAAATCAATGAAGTTCAGCTTCAGCTTAAAATGAAACAATGTATCAATTTTCAATTATTATCACATTAATTATTTTCTGATGCCAACAAAATGAAGGATTTTGATTTATGTTCTAATCTAACAGATATTGCACTTTAATTACTAGCTAATAAATAATTAAATGACAACTTTAAATAACTTTATGTATAATTATTGATTTATAGTCCTTACTGAAGTTTAATTAACATATTAATGTAATACATATATGTATGTAGAATAAATACAAACAATTTAATATTTGTATTATCTTTTATCAAAC